>CM032472.1:27328327-27349718 GCA_019059595.1 Marasmia exigua | reverse complement strand
ATTCCTCCGGATTGGGCCTCCGCCATCCCTCACGCAGCCAAATACAGTACAGTGCTGTTTCACGCCGGTTTTCTGTGAGGCCGTGGTATCACTCTGGTCGAGCCGGACCTTTTATGCCAAAGCGTGGCTCTCCCACGGTCTAAGCTAAATTAGACTAATCGGTCTGGTCATATTATGTCAGTCCCATGTCCTTTACTGTTTCTTGCCATATTTACTTGCTTTTGTTTTTCCTAGCAAAACTATAGTCCATTCAGTATCTGAAGGTGAATAGGACAGTTCAAACGGTTCGTATCATGCATCCATCTTTCTACAAATAAAAATATCAAGATGTAAAAATCATTATCTTTTTTGTGTTAAAAAAATAACAAGTATTAATATTTCTCAATGAATCTAAACAAGATCTTAAAATAGTTATTAACAATAAAATTTGTAAAGAATATATACTAATAATTAATAAATAATTCACAACATCACATACATTGATCTGACTCCGAGATAGGTAGCTCAAGCACCTGTGTTACAGATATCAGAATCAACAGTGGGATTACAAATATATACACATAATACTTTTCTCTTGTAAATACATACTTATAATACATAGAAAACACCCAGACCAATACAAACAGACATGTTCATGCACACAAATGTTTGTACTGTGCGGGGATCGAACCCGCAACCCCTGCACCAGAGACAGCGTTCACTACCATTGTTCCAAACGGGTGGTCAGAATGTCTTATGAATTCCATAATGCGCTAATCGGAATTATTGCTCATAGGGATTGACACAAACAATCGCAAAAAATCTGTAATCGGTATGGCGAACATCTTACCATCGAATCACGATTATTGGCTCGTGCAAAATGTTCCTTACTTTCTTTTTCCATACTCATTCAATATCAATATTTCACAACAACACATACATTGATCTGACTCCGAGATAGGTAGCTCGAGCACCTGTGTTACGGTTATCAGAATCAACAGTGGGATTACAAATATAATACATAATAATACTTTTCTTTTGTAAATACATACTTATAATACATAGAAAACACCCAGACCAATACAAACAGACATGTTCATGCACACAAATGTTTGTACTGTGCGGGGATCGAACCCGCAACCCTTGGACCAAAGGCTGTGTTCACTACCACTGTTCCAATCGGGTCGTCAAACATTACTCATTTACTCTCTTTTATGTTTCCCAGCTGAACTAGGCGACTACAACGTGTCAGAGCACCCGCCGAACTACCTCTCAGAGCTGTGCCTACTGCCGAAGCAGAACGCTGAAGACGAGCGGCGAATACGGGAGCTACACAAGCTGCACCGAGGGCAGGCCCCGGCGGACGCGGAGGCCAACTTCCTGGAGCACGCGAAGAGATTGGACTGCTACGGCGTTGAGTCGCACCCGGCTAAAGTGAGTTGCTTTGCTCTTTAGCAGATCTTTGCCTACTGCCGAAGGAGAACGCTTTACAGTTTGTACAAAACTGTAAATAAAATCCCTGTAAATACCCGTGTCAGGTAGACATGATTACAAAAAATAAAGAGGAAATAATGAAATCTAGACCTAACTGAGAAAGAGCGTCTTCCTAAAAGGTCTACAAACTGCTTATTTATACTTTTTTCTGATTTAGCTGTGATGACTTGCCATCAAAGGAACCACTTGTTTGTTTGCCTCCCCTTTCCAAAAAATTTTTCATTTTTCAAATTTAATTTTTTTAATAAAAAAATATTTCACAACATACATTGATCTGACTCCGAGATAGGTAGCTCACGCACCTGTGTTACGGATATCAGAATCAACAGTGGGATTACAAATATATACATATAATAATTTTCTTTTGTAAATACATATTTATAATACATAGAAACACCCAGACCAATACAAACAGATATGTTCATGCACACAAATGTTTGTACTGTGCGGGGATCCAACCCGCAACCCTTGCATCAGAGGCAGCGTTCACTACCACTGTTCCAAACAGGTCGTCAAAAAATTTAAAGAAAAGAAAGCCAGATTTGATCTATAATACGTTGGTTTAGTAATGTGCTGTTTGAGAATGATTTTTTTACAACATTTCGTTTCTATCTTATGCCCTTTGCCTGAAAGTCGTCTGGTAGAGATCGCTCCTAGCGATAAGATCGCCTAAATTGTACATTGTATCTCTGTATATAACTTTTAAGTTTTGTATGTTGTGGAATAAAGAGTCTGAAGAATCGGTTAGAATCTAACCGTTAGATTATCTATCTATCTCGTATAAGCTCACATAATATCTGTTCATATTGATGGATAGGCTATAAGCTTATAATTAATGTAGATCGTTCAAATATATTTTAACAATACTATTTATCCAGATATTTTAGTGATCGCATGTGTCCTAATGTTTGTGTTTGATTCCAGGATTACAACGGCAAAGACATATTTATTGGTGTGACGTCAATAGGTATAGTGGTCTTCCAGAACAATATAAGAGTGAATACATTTTCTTGGAGTAAAATCGTCAAGATTTCTTTTAAGAAGAAGCAGTTCTTCATACAGTTGAAGCGAGAACCTGTAAGTGTTGGCATGTATTAATTATTTTTAAAAGACTTTTTGTTTTAATTTTTAACAACTGCTTGGTGGAATAGAGAGCGTTGTCTTAAAAAAACTGGAGTGGTCGAGGGTTTAAATGCCATGGGTGACACACCAATTTGTAGTTATATATAAGTAACCCCACGTTGGTTAAGACAGTGCACGCTCGAATCATTTGATCATTTAATTGACTACCCCGATGGCGCATTTGGTAGTGAGTGACCCTGCCTCATATGTCGAAGGTCGTGGGTTCGATCCCCACCCTGGATAAACATCCGTGTGATATATGTGTCTGTGTGTAACATAATAATATGCATTTTAATACTATATTTCTATGTAATTATTTTGTTTTCTGATATAGTAAGGAGTCAGTGTACAATGTTTATCTATTTTAATTTTTTTTACTAATTATTATTATTTAAATTTTGTTGGTGATACTGCAAAAAAGCTATGGCATTGTTGGGTTAAAATTGATGTTGGCATGGATGGCAATGGTTGGCCGTCAAAACGCAAGAAATTATAGAGCCATCGGTGAATGATGAGGATGTCTCACACTTGACCGGGTTTTAATTAGAAATATTATAAGTCCCTCTCTCCCACCTTTGGGCTGGTGCACTTCAGTACCAACTTCTTCCGTTTTACCGCGTACAACGTAGTGCTGCTCGAATAGTCGGTGACTTGATTCTGTCTAGTCAACTTGATCTTCTAGCACTGCGGCGGGATATAGCTTCCCTCAGTATTCTATACCGCATCAATCATGGGGAGTGCTCTGAGGAACTATTCGAAACACTCGCTAGCAATTGTCATTCCATCCATCCATCATCTCGATGGATGGCGGTCTAATACTTAGCGTTTCTCGCGGAACTTTCTACCACGTACCTCAGTTCTGTGGAACGGTTTGGCTGCAGGAGTATTTACCGACGGCTAAGACTTAGGACCTTCAAGTTAGTTTAGTGTATATTGCATCTAATGCAATATATTCACAGGGAGATAGTAGGAATATAGGGTAATGGGGATGACACAAAAGATCCCATTGGGTCGAAGTGTCGCTGGCTATTCCTAGTCAGCCCCCAATAGCAAGATATATAGCAAGATATAGATATAGGACCTTCAAGAGAAGAGCGTATTCTTTTTTAAAAAGGCCGACAACATATTAGTTGACATTAGCGATCTCTCTGATATCGCGGATGTTCATGGGCGGCGTTGATTACTTTCCATCAGGTGCTGGAATCCACTCCCTTGATCTAGCATAATTATTTTTTAATAAATTTATCATCTTCCAGTCTGAATCCTACGACACCGTTCTCGGCTTCAACATGCGATCAGGCCGAGCAGCGAAAGCGCTCTGGCGCTGCAGCGTCGAGAGGCACGGCTTCTTCCGCCTCAGGGCACCCAGGAGACGTCCCCTGCTGGGTGCGCTGGGTGCACTAGCCGGCATCACGGCACCGACTGTGCCGAGGACAGAGACCCAGGCGTTGGAAGACGCGAGGAGATCCCGGTCTACTAATAGGACATTTGTTAGGTGAGTTGAAGCTATGAAAAGCTTCTTTAAGCCATAAGTCAACGAAAAATTTCATTGGTTTTCGCTCTTATGTCATCATAGACTAGGTTAAAAATCAGGTGAGAACTATTTTCCCAATATCCGACTAAGGGTTAAATTACCTTTTATTCATGTGTTAGGTAACAGACAATCAGAAAGATTACCTGGTTGTGTGTAAATTAAGTGGACTGTAGTTTTGGCGAAACAAAAAAACGAAAACAAAAAAATGGTTGTTTGCTCTGCTAGACCGGGAATCGTAATCTTGTGCACTACTTACATGGAATCCCTGGAGCTTGTGGAACGGGTTCACACTAAAAGGTTCAAACCTAGCACAGCTGAGACTAATGTTCTTTACCCAAAGTGGAACACTCCTCCTCGTAGGCTGCCAGAAGACGATGCGGTGGTTGCAGGCACAAATTAGTTATGCTAATTTTTATAGGAATTATTGAAAATAAACGAAAAACGAGAGCAACGAAAAATTGTGTGTGCTGTAGCGCGAATTCGAAAATGGAAGAGGAAGTTTCTACTTTTTAACCGCCAAAAAACGTTTTGAAACTTCACCAAAAAATGTAGACTATATCCTACCAGTGTGGCAAGCGAAAAATTAACAAATTATCAATTTTGTCACGAAAATATATTTTTTATTTTATTTTAAATTTAATTTAAGTGAAAGCTGAACATTCCGCCCACCTAAATGCGAATGTATTTAAGAAATGAGTTTAAACGAAACGAAAGAAAATCTTAAAACTAAATAAAAACTAAGTGAAAACTATTGCGAAGGCAGGGGACAAAGCTTTACTATCGGTCGGCGGTAGTGACCCGAGGACGTTTTGACAGTAGCTACACGACAAATACCATCTTTCCCTGGGTGTAACGACACTACCCGACCTAAACTCCACTTTAGTGGCGACAACAATTCATTGACGATGAGAACCAATGTGCCAACCATCATGTTATCCTCTGTCTTAGTCCATTTTGACCTCTGCTGCAAAGTGTGGACATACTCCTCATGCCACCGACGCCAAAAGTCCTGGTGCATTTTCTGAAGCAGTTGCCATCGCTGCATGGAAGTGAGCTTTACATCGACAAAGTTCTCCTCCGGAAGCATTGACAACGGAGCCATCGTCAGAAAATGAGCAGGAGTTAAGGCCGTCAGGTCATTCGGGTCCGAGCTCATGGGCGTCAACGGCCGTGAGTTGAGCACCGCCTCTACCTGGGTGAGGACGGTAAGGAACTCTTCGAAGGTGAGGCGCTGATCACCCACGACGCGTTTTATGTGTGTCTTTACAGACTTAATGCCAGCCTCGGCTAGACCATTAAAATGTGGACTGCCTGGTGGATTAAACGAGAATTTAATTTTTAGCTGTCCTGAAGCGTCTCCAACAAGGTTATCTAAATAATTACTAGCACCAACGAAATTTCTACCCTGATCAGAAACAATTTCGTCACAGCGACCACGACGTGCTATAAAACGCTTCAAGGCAGCCAAAAATGCATCGGTAGAGAGCTCCGAAGCAAGCTCTATATGCACAGCTTTAGTGCTGGTGCACACGAAAACACAAATATAACCTTTATAGGTCTTCACACCACGACCACGACCGAGAGCAATGCCGAATGGGCCACCATAATCAACGGCAACTTTCGAAAAAGGTTTGATTTCAGACACTCTATAGGAAGGCAAATCACCCATCAAGGGAGCTGGCGCAGGCCTAGGATTGGCGCGGAAACACTTCAAGCATTTAGAAATAACGGAATTGACAGCGCGCTTCCCAGACAAAATCCAGAAATTTTGTGAAATCAAATTCAGCACCGTTTGAGCACCTGGATGCATATAATCTTGGTGGAACGCATCGACGAGTAAGTTAGTCAAATGATGACTCCGCGGCAACAACAATGGGTGCTTGATTTTAAATTCAAGTTTGGCATGAGCCAAGCGACCGCCCACCCTGAGAAAACCCGAGTCATCGATGAATGGCGACAGCTTGCGGAAGCCTTTCGACAAGAGGTTAGGACTCCCCTTTTGCAAGAGTGCAATCTCATGTGAGAATGACTGAGCTTGTACATGTTTAATTAAAAGCATGAAAGCCTGATCAAGCTCCGAGGGCTGCAAGGTACCTGTCCTGCGTTTCGCATGGTCTTTCTGCCGAGCATTGTGCAGAAAGCGCGAACAAAAGGCAAGCACTCTTTTAAGTTTGGAGAGCGACGAGAATTTCGCTATAAAAGTGTCGAAAAACTCCGAACCATGGGACGTCACTAGACTGTATATTTTTTGCTCATCTAGTGCCGTTAGACTGGTGTCGAGGACGGATGGAGACTGTGGCCAAAACTCTTCACTTTCCTTCAACCAACCAGGCCCCGCCCACCATGTAGCATGCCCGATTAAATCGGTGGGAAGCAGACCACGCGATCCGCAGTCTGCAGGATTATCCTGCGTAGGGACATGGTGCCAACAGTGAGGAGATACTAAGTCCTGGATGTGAGCCACACGATTGGCCACAAAGGTCTTCCATCTTGATGGACAAGATCTGATCCAAGTCAAAGCGACACTAGAGTCCGACCAAGCGAAAATGGTATCGATAGGGTGTAAGTCCTCAAGACCTTTAACAACGAGTGCCAACAAATCCGATAACAGAACTGCTGCTAGAAGTTCCAAACGAGGAATCGAACGCTGCCGGAGGGGCGCGACTTTAGATTTGGCGCAACAAAGGCGCACATCGGCAGAGCCAGACGCATCGACCACACGACAATAAATCACGGCGCAAAACCCTCTCTCAGAGGCGTCACAGAAACCGTGAATCTGGAGCGACACGAACTCCGACACCATACGACGAGGAATCGAAAGCGATTGCAGACATGATAGCTGCGATTTAAATTTCTGCCACTCCTGAGCGATGTTTACGGGGGCATCATCATCCCAATCAACACCGGACATCCATAGGAGTTGCATGATGTATTTTGCGAGAAAGACGACAGGCGAAAGTAACCCCAAAGGGTCGAAGATGCGAGCAATCTCCGAGAGGATTGAACGCTTAGTACATCGATTGTCAAGAACCGATGTATCGAAAGTAAAACAATCGGACTTGGGCAACCATCGAAGTCCTAAGACCTTGAGAGAAACGTCATTGATGGTTTCAAAGTTTCGAAAACTCTCTGAATATAAATCAGATTCTGGCAAATCAACGAAAAAGGATTCACTATTAGACGTCCACTTCCGTAAATGGAAACCACCCGACAACATAATTTTTGAAAGTTCCGAACGAACTTTTAAGGCCTCATCTAAGGTCGATGTACCTGACACGACGTCATCCACATAAATGTCCCTAGACAAGACGGCAGCTCCTGAAGGAAGTTCAGCAGCAGAATCCTTGGCGAGTTGAGCAATAGTTCGAAGCGCTTGATAGGGCGCCGAAGAAACACCATAAGTAACCGTCTTCAATCTGTAGTCGCGTATGGGTTCCTCGGGTGAAGCTCGCCAAAGAATTCGCTGGTATTCCGAATCTTCTGGCAGGACGAGAATCTGCCTGTACATTTGTTTCACGTCAGCAGTGAAAACTATAGCGTGCCAACGGAAGCGAAGAAGTAGATCGAAGATTTCTGTTTGCAACTTCGGACCAGCCAGCAAAACGTCGTTCAGACTCTTGCCCACAGCGTCCTTCGCGCTTGCGTCATATACGACACGCAACGGCGTGCTGATTGAAGTTGGTCGCAAGATACCATGATGAGGTATATAATAAAATTGACCTTTGTCTACTTCTGGCGCTGTACAAACCTCCATGTGTTGGCAAGCTTCGTAATCCAGCATAAAATCCCTATATCCCTCAGCCAGTTTGGGATTAATTTGAAATTTCTTCTCTAAAGAAGCAAACCTCTTCAAAGCAATGGCTCTAGAGCCTACAAACGACGGCTTATCAAAATTATCTTTGAAAGGTAGAGGAACAATATACCTACCCTCCTCAGAACGAGAAAAATTATTTTTAAAGTTATTTTCAACAAGTTGATCTTCCTTTGACAATAATTCCATTTTAGGCGGACTTACTGTTTCGACTTCCCAGAATTTTTTGATAGATTCATCCAACGACAAGTTTGCTGTGGCAAAGAAGCAATTTTGTCTCTTGCCACCAGCACGAGAACGAGAAATATTTGTGTTGAATGAATCATCAAAATTACATTTTCCCATCATAATCCAACCAAATATTGTATTGATGGCTGTTGGTTGTCCTGCCTCACCATGCATCAACCCAGGACGAAGAGAGGAGGCGAAAACATCAACACTCAAGAGTAGGTCAATTGGTCCCGGACGATGAAAATCAGGATCGGCCAAAATTAAATCCTTAGTATGTTGCCAATGAGATTTATCTATATTAGATGAAGGCATAGTAGGACAAATACTAGGGAGGACGTAGGCCTCCAACGAAAACCTATGATCTAATGTCCTATCTGCAGTCTTGAGTTCACAAGCCACTTTTCCCGAAGGCTCAGTGACGACTTGACCGACACCATACACCGACTGACTTGATTCAGTCAAGTTCAGTCCCAGCTTCCTGGCACAGGCCTCAGTAATAAAATTACAAGCACTAGCACAATCCAATAAAGCACGAGCACTGATATATTTGCCAGAATTATAATTTTAATAAGTACCCTTGCCGTTGAAAACAGCACCGATGAATCAGTACTAGGGGATGTAAGAACTGACACTGATGGTGTAGGCTGCATATTATTGTCTACCTTTGTCTGCTTTGTCTCAGTCACAGGTGACCGAAAATGTAACAATGTGTGGTGTGAATATGAACAAACTCCACACTTCTCCTTAACTGGACAATTTTTTACAGTGTGGGTACTTAAAAAACACAATATGCACAAACTGTTAGCTTTAACAAAGGTAAACCGTGCTTTTGGATCCATATCCAAAAACTTAGGACACAACGACAACTTATGATGTGAACCCGAACATGCTATACATGGTTGAGTTGCTGCTACGAGAACTGGTCGACCCGATGTGACCTTTTGTTTGGGAGTGGGGGTTGAAAAACCTGGTAATCCACCTCCAGCAGCTTCCAGTGCATGGAACCTCTTTTCGACGAACCTTTGCACAGCCTCAAACCTTGGTACGTCATCAGAGTTGTGCTCAAACTCGAAGAGCTCCTTCGTTTGCTTATCCAACTTAGACCACAATAGCTGGACTAACATAAAGTTCCTATCAGGCAACTTGTATGTATCTAAGATAGACAGATTTTTCTACAAATGTTCTGTGAACCCGTTCTAACTCACCAGAACGAACAGACTTAACAGGTTCACAGTTTATAAGATTTTCATAGAAAACTGTGGCTATTTGTCTCTTTCTGTCATATTGCTTAACCAATGTGGAGTAGGCCAATGTGTAGTTATCATTAGACAGAGGGAAATTTTTAATTAAATTGTAAGCAGAACCTTGAACACTCGACAACAGATAATGCAGCTTTTCCACATTACTCAAATCTTGCCTATCATGAACCAAAGAATCAAACAATTGCTTAAAGGAAATCCACTCCCTAAAGTTACCATCAAAAGGTTTGATTGTAATTTTAGGCAGCTTAGCCTTTGGACTACTGGCTTGGACTTTTTCCAAGCAAGGTTTCTGATCTTCTCTCTGCAATAGTCTACACTTAATATCCTTTACTAAATTCTCAAACCTACCCGTGTACCTAGTTTCTGTTGAACGCAGAGTCGGAGGGATTTCCAAAAGAAGTTTTATTTGAGAACTATGAAAGGATTCCTCAATCTCCTTAATATCCATAATGGTATATCCCTGCAAGTCTGTATTCACCATCCACTCAGCACGAGCATACGCATAATCACGGGCCACCCGGTGCATACTTTCTACTGCATCAAGATTTTCCACTGACATTTTTTATGACGAAATTAAACAAATTAAATAACAACAACAAGCAAATACACGAAAAATTTAAAGGTTATGTGTCAAATGGATATAAATAGATGGAGTGAAGTTGGCAAAATTGAATGAACGAATGTCAAAGCTAAGGTTGCGTTCTTACAAATTATAAATGAATAACGAGAAATTAAATTAGAATTGACAAATTGAAAATGAATTATAGGGGAATGCGACAACTATAGTAATATTCGGCTACCGCACGCACAACAACGAAAAAGTATTAAAATACCCTCGTAGCGGTAATTATTCACTCGACAAACAAATCGACAACGAAAAATAGTGAAATAATAACCGATACGACAGTTTGATTATAAAATTAAGTTAAAAGGTACTATTCAACTAGATCCGCCGATGGACCATAAAAATGTGTGTAAATTAAGTGGACTGTAGTTTTGGCGAAACAAAAAAACGAAAACAAAAAAATGGTTGTTTGCTCTGCTAGACCGGGAATCGTAATCTTGTGCACTACTTACATGGAATCCCTGGAGCTTGTGGAACGGGTTCACACTAAAAGGTTCAAACCTAGCACAGCTGAGACTAATGTTCTTTACCCAAAGTGGAACACTCCTCCTCGTAGGCTGCCAGAAGACGATGCGGTGGTTGCAGGCACAAATTAGTTATGCTAATTTTTATAGGAATTATTGAAAATAAACGAAAAACGAGAGCAACGAAAAATTGTGTGTGCTGTAGCGCGAATTCGAAAATGGAAGAGGAAGTTTCTACTTTTTAACCGCCAAAAAACGTTTTGAAACTTCACCAAAAAATGTAGACTATATCCTACCAGTGTGGCAAGCGAAAAATTAACAAATTATCAATTTTGTCACGAAAATATATTTTTTATTTTATTTTAAATTTAATTTAAGTGAAAGCTGAACACTGGTAATTTAATGAGCGATTACCCCCGCCAATGGACAATGTTTATGCTTAGTTTAAGTGTGTGTACCGTGTTGTGATGTTCAATAATAATCAATATTTCTTATTCGGTAAACGGTTTAACTTCCCTTTCTTTTCTTTTCCCTTGGGCCTCCGATACCTTAAGGTGACGGGTAAGACACACTAGCGACGCCAATTGATTTAAATTTATTACTGACTAAACCTCTATCTTTTTAACAATTTCGAAGCTGCAGCCTCTCGGAAAACACTTAAACTTAACTTTTGGGTCTGCTTTTGTACTCGAAATTTAAATTACCGCCAAAAACGGCCACTTATGACGTTAATACAAATTTCGAGTGCAAAAACAGATCAAAAAGTAGTGCTATATAATTAAATAAATAGTACGAATGTTTGCTTAGAGACTCCCGCTCTGAAATTGTTTAAAAGGAATCTGGTTTAGTACCGTCCTGCCGTACTTACCCGTCGCCTTAACTCACTCGGCGAAACATAGCGCATGCTTTACGCCGGTTTTCTGTGAGGCCGTCTTTTAACTCCGGTCGAACCGGCCCATTCATGCTGAAATACGGTATTTGACTATTTTTTTTAAATTTCGTAATCAAAAAACCTCTCAATGATAGAAACATCGTTGAAAGAATAACTTGATTCGCATTTAAACTACCTGAGATATCACAACTTTAAAATCACATTATTTTGGGCAAACCCAAAACGCTCCATACAAATGGCTACTGAGATGTGACGTCACAAACAAGTATTTTGTATGCATTTCATTTGAATTTTGTATGGTAGCTATATTAAATGTTTCGTTTATGTCATTGGTTCTATTATAATAGTTGGTGCAAATTGTATGGGTTATTCAATGGTATAATTATTTTTTAATAATTTCTTACTTTTAAAATGGACTTGCCCATGAATCTTACAATGACCACAAAACCGGCTAGACGTTATATTTTTAACTGAGAATTTTTGCTATTGGCACATATTTACCTATATTTTGATAGAATATTTATATTTTGTAAAATCTCGAGCTTAGTCAAATACCCTATTCTCCAGTATGTATAGGCCTCTCCCACGGTTTAATTGAAAGATTCAATTCAAGTTTTTTTTTCTTTTTCAGACGTAGCAGTTCTCGTAACCGCTCTGTGTCAGACGGCGCATCCCCTGGCGCGCCAGCCGCACTAAGCGCGTGCGCACGAGGATCCCGCGTCACGTCTCACACGGAACCGCCCCCACGAGCGGCTTGGACTGACGCCCCTCCGCCTGAGGCTGAGTAAGTAGTAACATT
This sequence comes from Marasmia exigua, assembly GCA_019059595.1. Lineage (NCBI taxonomy): Eukaryota > Metazoa > Arthropoda > Insecta > Lepidoptera > Crambidae > Marasmia > Marasmia exigua. The sequence goes on along the minus strand of CM032472.1, from coordinate 27,337,505 downwards.
ATCATAGTATTCTCATACTCAGTGAGGGAAAGAATGAGAATTGAAAGTAACAAAAAGAAAGAGAGAGACAAAAGTGAGAGGAAGAGAGTGGACAAAATAGAGAATGAGTGACAGAGACAATAGGAGAAAGAGTGAGAGTAATAGCGAGCCAGCTACCTCAAGCGCGTGCGCACGAGGATCCCGCGTCACGTGGCATACGGAACCGCCTACACGAGTGGCTTGGACTGATGCTGCTCCGCCTGAGGCTGAAAAAGTAATAACATTATCATCTTAGTGGCCTCATACTCAGTAAGGGAAAGAGATAGAAATGAAAGTAACAAAGAGAAAGAGAGAGACAAAAGTGAGAGGAAGAAAATGGACAAAATAGAGAATGAGTGACAGAGACAATAGGAGAAAGAGTGAGAGTAATAGCGAGCCAGCTGTCTAAAGCGCGTAGGATCGCGCGTAGGAAGGATCCCGCGTCACGTCGCACACGGAACCGCCCCCACGAGCGGCTTGGACTGACGCCCCTCCGCCTGAGGCTGAGTAAGTAGTAACATTATCATCTTAGTGGTCTCATACTCAGTGAGGGAAAGAATGAGAATTGAAAGTAACAAAGAGAAAGAGAGAGACAAAAATGAGAGGAAGAGAGTGGACAAAATAGAGAATGAGTGACAGAGACAATAGGAGAAAGAGTGAGAGTAATAGCGAGCCAGCTGCCTCAAGCGCGTAGGATCGCGCGTAGGAAGGATCCCGCGTCACGTCGCACACGGAACCGCCCCCACGAGCGGCTTGGACTGACGCTCCTCCGCCTGAGGCTGAGTAAGTAATAACATCATCTTAGTGGTCTCATACTCAGTGAGGGAAAGAATGAGAATTGAAAGTAACAAAGAGAAAGAGAGACAGACAAAAGTGAGAGGAAGAGAGTGGACAAAATAGAGAATGAGTGACAGAGACAATAGGAGAAAGAGTGAAAGAAATAGCGAGCCAGCTGCCTCAAGCGCGTAGGGTCGTGTGTAGGAAGGATCCCGTGTCACGTCGCACACGGAACCGTCCCCACGAGCGGCTTGGACTGACGCTCCTCCGCCTGAGGCTGAGTAAGTAATAACATTATCATCTTAGTGGTCTCATACTCAGTGAGGGAAAGAATGAGAATTGAAAGTAACAAAGAGAAAGAGGGAGACAAAATTGAGAGAAAGAGAGTGGACAAAATAGAGAATGAGTGACAGAGACAAAAGGAGAAAGAGTGAGAGTAAGAGCGAACCAGCTGCCTCAAGCGCGTGCGCACGAGGATCCCGCGTCACGTGGCATACGGAACCGCATACACGAGCGGCTTGGACTGACGCTGTTCCGCCTGAGGCTGAATAAGTAATAACATTATCATCTTAGTGGTCTCATACTCAGTGAGGGAAAGAATGAGAATTGAAAGTAACAAAGAGAAAGAGAGAAAAAAGAGAGGAAGAGAGTGGACAAAATAGAGAATGAGTGACAGAGACAATAGGAGAATGAGTGAGAGTAATAGCGAGCCAGCTGCCTCAAGCGCGTAGGATCGTGTGTAGGAAGGATCCCGCGTCACGTCGCACACGGAACCGCCCCCACGAGCGGCTTGGACTGACGCCCCTCCGCCTGAGGCTGAGTAAGTTGTAACATTATCATCTTAGTTTTCTCAAACTCAATGAGGGAAAGAATGAGAAATGAAAGGAACAAAGAGAAAGAGAGAAACAAAAGTAAGAGGAAGAGAGTGGAAAAAATAGAGAATGAGTGACAGAGACAAAAGGAGAAAGAGTGAGTTTTTTTATGATTTGGCAGTAATATAATTGTGGGTAGGCGCAAACCTGTACAGACGTGTTATAAATATTAGCTTTTTTGGAAATAATTTAAAAATATCAAATACAACAATTTATTTGTAAATGTGCTAAAATATCAATGTGCAGTACCTGCTAGCTTATCCTTAATAAGAAACACAACACAAAATCACTTTATTTAAAAATTACGAGCAAAGTGAAATAAAAACCAGGATGGAGTCACTTAACAACACAATCGGCGACATGAAGAAGATGTTTTCATCCCAGTTGGCCGAATTCCAAAGGAGCTTGGACAAAGCTTCCCCTTCTCCGACGGTTACAACCCTAGCTGCTGAGTTCGCTAGTTTCAAGAAGTTTGTAGCCACATCGTTATTGCATCTACAGCAGCAGGCAGACTTCTTAGCACGAGAGTGCGACAGGCTGGAGATGCACGGGCGGCGGAAGTTTCTGTTGGTCCACGGTGTCGCAGAAGTGAAAGGCGAGGAGGCACGGGCAACTGTGCTAAGGGTTGCATCGGAACGACTCAGAGTAAACCTTTCCCCTGACAGTATAAGTCGTTGTCATCATCTGGGGCGGGCCGCAGGTAACAAACCAAGGCCAATCCTGGTGAAGTTTTCCCACACACCAGACCGTGACAAAATCTGGTTCTCCAAGACAGCACTTAAGGGCTCCGGCATAACCATTTCGGAGTTCCTAACTAGAACACGCCACGAAGTGTTCTTGGATGCGCGAAAGCGTGTAGGAGTAACCAAATGCTGGACCAGGAACGGCGTTATAGTGGTAGCGGCGGCGGACGGCAAGCACCACCGTGTCTCAACCATGAGCGAGCTCGACAAGGTTGTCCAGCAGACGCAAGCTGCACGCGCCTCAACCCCAACGACATCAAGTGGCAGAGGGAACCGCTGCAATATGTTGTGTAGAGACGCTCAACGACGCCATATTCACAAATCCGTGGAAAACGGTGACCCTGTTAAAGTCTGGAAATTCCTTAAGTCACTTGGAATTGGAAGAACTCGTCATAACTTCTCTACTAAAAATATTGACATCGAATCTTTAAATAAGCATTTCTCAACGTCTTCGTCCATCGGTGACGCAACAAAAGCAAATACTTTACATCAGCTTTCTAGTCTTCCAATCCATAACAATTCTAGTCTCATTTTTAGTCAAGTAACCGGTTGTGATGTTAAGAAGAACATACTCTCCATCGCTTCCAACGCCATCGGCAGTGATGGCGTCAGCCGTAATATGATCATTCCTCTCCTCGACTTCCTTACTCCTATTATTACTCACATCCTCAACCACTCTTTATCCACGAACACCTTTCCCGCTGCCTGGAAGGACGCACAGGTTACTCCCCTCCCTAAAAAGTCGAATCCCTCCGCATATTCTGATTATCGACCTATATCCATCCTGCCTTTCCTTTCCAAAGTCCTGGAGCGGGTCGTACATCAGCAGCTCACCACTTTCTTGTCCGATAACCAACTTTTAAATCCACTCCAATCCGGTTTCCGTCCAGGTCATAGCACGGCCACAGCTTTAGTAAAAATCACCGACGACATCAGACAGGGCATGGATAATAAGCATCTTACCGTCTTAGCGCTACTTGATTTCAGTAACGCCTTCAACACAGTAGATTTTGACATCTTGCTTGGTTTGCTTCATTCTCTTAACATATCTCCAACGGTTACTGACTGGTTTCGTAGTTACTTGTATGGCCGCCGGCAGCGCATTTGCGCAGAAGACTCTGTCTCCTCATGGTGTGATATCCGTGCTGGCGTGCCGCAAGGTGGCGTACTGTCTCCTCTCCTTTTTGCTATTTTCATCAATTCAATTACCCATCACCTTTCTTCTTCTTATCACCTATATGCAGACGATCTCCAAATTTATAGTCAGGGTAGCCTTGATAACCTTTCCAGCACTATACAAATGATTAACTCTGACCTAAGCCAGATTTCAACCTGGAGTCGGTCGTTTGGTCTCATGGTTAACCCTGACAAAACGCAGGTTATCACTGTTGGAAGTGCTAGGCTAATTCCCAGGATTAACTGGAGTGCCTTGCCCCCTATAATTTTTGACGGTGTCCAAATTCCCTTCAGTAAGACTGTTAAAAACTTAGGTATACACATCGATAGCACATTATCCTGGACAACACAGGTTACCCAGGTTAGTAAAAAAATGTTCGCTGCAGCTGGAGCTCTTAATCGACTACGTAACTTTATACCCATACCCACCAAAATTGCACTTGTACAAGCTCTTCTTTTTCCCATTCTTGATTACGCAGATTGCTGTTACTCGGACCTAAATGATAACAATCCATAAGACAGTCTCAATCATTGCCCATTTTTAAAGCCCGAGTCAAAACTCACTTTCTGCAACTTCAACACCCTCTTCTTCACTCTTCCTCATCCCATTAACTTTTTTACAATCGTCCTGTTATCGGCAGCCTGTAGTCGACGGTCCATCTTAGATCCATTTGATTATCATATTTTTATTATTTTTGTCTTTTTCTGATATCAATCACACAATATTATGTGTATGTATTTGAGCATAAGTTATTTATTAGTTTATAATACTGTATTTTATTTATGTATTAGGGTTATCCTTACTAATATTATAAAGGCGAAAGTTTGTTTGGATGGATGTATGGATGGATGTTTGTTCCTCTTTCACGCAAAAACTACTAAACGGATTTTAATGAAACTTTACAGTAATGTAGCTTATAGATCAGAATAACACATAGGCTATAATTTATAAAGATATCTATAAGACCTTGCTTTTATTCGAATTACACGCAGACGAAGTCGCGGGCAAAAGCTAGTATGTTATATTTTAACATTTACAGTTTCTTTTTTTTTTTTTTTTTTTTTTCTTTCCTTATTGAATATTGCACCCCCTACCCCTTCTCTACTATCAAATGTCCTTTACCCGAAGGTTGTCTGGTAGAAATCGCTTTCAGCGATAAGACCGCCGAAATTGTACACAAAATTTCTGTAATGCCTAGTACTTAAGTTGTGTATTTTGTGCAATAAAGTATATCTATCTATCTATCTATCTATAATAAAAATACGTCTAGTTGCCTACGTAGAATTGCCATACCGCCAATATCCTTAGTAAATTTAAGGAACATAGTGAGATAGAGAAAACTTTTTTAAGGGTTTTTCTATACTTGCAAAATAAAAAACTGCTATAAGGCTTAGGGCCGATTTTTTAATCCGTAGTCAAATTGAACTAATGGTTTAAAAAAGTAACCAATGGTCAAATATCGCCAAAATATTAACAATAATATAACATTTATATACGTCGACTTGATTCCGTACTAAGTAGCTTAAGCACTTGAGTTACAGATATCAGACAACAGAGGAACACAAATATATACTTAAATACATATATTACACCCAGACTCTGAACAAACACAAGTGTTCATCGCACGAATGTTTGTCCAGGGTGGGGATCGAACCCACTACCAATTGCGCCATCCGGTCAGTCAATTGTTTTTTTTTTTCATTTATTTTGGCAACAAACAGTCATATATATAAACATTTGGTAAATAAATATTAATTATGAAAATAGTCCTAATAATGCCTATAAGTAACATGCTAATAATACATACATATTTCTTACATGATCGGACATGATAAAGTTAGTGTGTACAATAAAGTAAAGTAAACTTAAAATATTCAGAATTTTAGTGAACAAGAATAATAAGAAGCGGACGGGTTGGACCTGAGAAGTATAAGCAACTGAGAAGTTCTGATGAATCAATCATCGAGTTTAGTATCTTGAAGAGATAGGTCATATCAAACATTTTACGCCTGTTTGAAAGAGTTAATAATTTTGTATTCTCATTCTTTCCCTCACTGACTAAGGTAAAGCTGCTGGCATGATTATCAGCACCCAGAGAAGGAAAACTCTGCATTTATATCAAAACCCTCGCCAACCCGTCTGCCAAGCGTGGTGAGTATGGCAACTACCCCTCATGTGATTGAGGGAGGCCCGTGCCCCAGCAGTGGGGACTTAAATGGGCTGATGATGATGGGAAGGGGATTTTTGATAAGACTCTATGTTCCTTGAGAAAAAAAGGATTTTTTTTTATTACTGTAGATAGGTAAGCGTTTGACCATATTTCACCTGATGGTAAGTGATAATATGGTCTAAGATGTAGCACGATTACCTAGAAGATACCTATTCACTCGCGCTTTGAAAACCCCCAAATTGTAGCCTCTAGGGAACACCTCTTCAGGTTTTCATCAGATATAACCTGTATAAGTCACTGTAAAAGTCATTCGTGCGATGAACACTTGTGTTTGTTCAGTGTCTGGGTGTAATATATGTATTTAAGTATATATTTGTGTTCCTCTGTTGTCTGATATCTGTAACACAAGTGTTTAAGCTACTTAGTACGGAATCAGGTCAACGTATGAGATGTTGTGAGAATTATTATTATTATGTTTGTCAGTTGTTCCATAACCACGGGCAATTATGTCCCGGACTTTTGGAAGGCGTGCGTGGGGCCGAAGCCAACACGTAGAGGCCCGTTCAATTGACAGTTTTACTATAATGTGATGTGACACCAGCCGGCTACTATCCCTGTATACACTACAGAAGTGTAGCCAATGACAGTCCCCGGTTGGCATAAGACTATTGAAAATAATGGAAAACAAAATGAACTGGGCTATTGGGTTGAGGTGTTAGTGGAGTCCGGTTAACTGGTACTATGGAGAGAATATGGCACCTGCCCGATCAATGATAAAAATCACGAAAAAATGGGCAGGTGGTGATTCGCCACTCCCATAATACTCCCATAAGTATTATATGCATATATTTGTAATTCCGCTGTTGATTCTGATATCCGTAACACAGGTGGTTGAGCTACCTATCTCGGAGTCAGATCAATGTATGTGATGTTGTCAAATATTCAAATATTTATTTATTTATAATATGATGATCAGATGGGCCCCCTATCATAAGCTACGAGGAAGCCAAGCAAAAGCTAGCTACCAGATATAGCAAGGCGGGCAACATTGGTGTGAGCAGCTCAGGGTGCCGAGAGGTGTACACCGCTTTCTACCCAGTGTCTGTGGTGACAGACACTGTGCCAACTCGCGACTTATGCATCTTTCACTTCCACCCTGCGAGCATATAGCTCTGACATCCCACTCTGGCCGGCTGGTGAAGGCAAGCCAGAGGTGAAAGTCCTGCAGCCCCTGCTGGGGTCCACCCCAGCCGGCCAATAAAGGCAAGCCGGGGAGAGGGGCCTGATCGACTTTCGGGGATATGGGACCCAAGGGACGTCACTTCCCATTCAGCGCGCCACAACGCTGCCCTGGGGAGACTGACTACACTGATGAGAGTTGTTGCTCTTAAGCAAGAGCACCAACTCTCGCCAGCGGGCGATGGGGTCGTCACTTCCCTACGCACTTATTATTATTATTATTATTATATTTAAGACTTCGCATCTTTCTCCAACCTTAAAAAAAGGCGGGTAAAACTACCTATGGCGCGGACCTCAGTCAAGCGTCATAGTGTTAAGGGTTGTAGATCCTGACGATAAAAACTTTCTGGTTATCCTACATGTATTGAGAATGCTGGCTTTTTGTAGTAAATATGTTAATTTGGTTGGTATATTCAGTATTTCCAGCCTTTTCTTTATGCTGTGTGGTATCAATCCTATTGGGATTATGTGTACAGTGTCTGCATGCCATTGTTTCTTTAGTTGGATCGCTATTATTATTGACTTGCAGCGACGGCGGGTTCCTGGAGCGCGCGCTCCGCGTGCCCCTCTCGTACGTGGACGAGTCGGAGTCGGGGTCGGAGGCGGCGGCGGAGGAGGCGGTGTGCGTGCGGCTGGCGGCGGGCGCGGACGGCCGCTTCGGCTTCAACGTGCGCGGCGGCGGCGGCGCGCCCGTGCTCGTGTCGCGCGTGGCGCCGCGCACCAGGGTGCAGCTGCAGGAGGGGGACCAGGTCACCATACTTACATACTACATACATTATTAGAAGCTGAAAATTATGGACAACGGCAAGGATTATAGGGAAATAGCACTTGCGCGATGCAATCGACAAGCAGCACCATCTATTGATTCATTTTGAAAACACATTTTAACATATTCATAATAACCCGTGTAGTATCCCGCGTGGCTCCGAGGACGAAGATGCAACTGCAGTAGGGAGACCAAGTCAGGATACTTGCATAAATAATACATTATTGTTATTAGGAGCTGAATAGTGTGGACAACGACAAGCATTATAATCCTTTCCCTATAGGGAAACAGAAAAGACAAAACACTTGCGTCATACAATCGATATCCAACGCCATCTATTGATTAATTTTAAAACTATCACATACGTTCCACTGGTGTCTTGGGTGTCCATGGGAGCTATCGCTTACGATCAAGTGATCCGTATGATGGCCCACCTCCCACATAAAAAAAATCATGACCGCTGACGTGGCGCATGGCGTCACGGATCATGGTGCAGCTGCAGGAGGAGGACCAGATCACCATACTTACATAGCTAACGCGTGTACATAGTATAATATTGATAGGAGCTGAAAAGTGTGGACAGCGGCAAGGATTATAGGTAAACCGAAAATACAAAACATTTACGTCATGCAATCGACATCCATAGGAGCTAAAAAGTGTGGACAATGGCAAGGATTATAGGGAAACAGAAAAGACAAAACACTAGGGTTACGCAATCGACATCCAACGCCATATATTGATTACTTTAGAAACTATCACATTCATGACTTCTGAGCGCCCGTGCTCGTGTCGCGCGTGGCGCCGCGCACCAGGGTGCAGCTGCAGGAGGGGGACCAGGTCAACATACTTACATAGATACTTACATAGTACATACATTATTAGGAGCTGAAAAGTATGGACAACGGCAAGGATTATAGGGAAACAGAAAAGACAAAACACTTGCGTCGCGCAATCGACATCCAACATCAACGACTCTGAGCGCTCTTGCTCGCGAAAACCGAAAATACAAAATCACTTACTTCATGCGATCGACATCCATAGAAGCGGAAAAGTGTGGACAACGACAAGGATTATAGGGAAATAGCAGCGTCTATTGATTCATTTTGAAACTATCACACTCATGACCTCTGACCGCCCCTGCTCGTGTCGCGCGTGGCGCCCAGGACCAGGGTGCAGCTGCAGGAGGGGGACCAGGTCAACATACTTACATAGTACATACATTATTAGGAGCTGAAAATTATGGACAACGGCAAGGATTATAGGGAAACAGAAAAGACAAAACACTTGCGTCGCGCAATCGACATCCAACGTCATAAATTGATTCCTTTTGAAACTGTCTCATTCATGCGTGCTCGTGTCGAGCGTGGCGCACCGGACCAGGGTGCAGCTGCAGTAGGGGGACCAGGTACCTTATAT
>CM032472.1:27267851-27328227 GCA_019059595.1 Marasmia exigua | reverse complement strand
CGGTATAGTCTTTATGCGTATCAAAATAAGTGTCAATATTTTTACAACACTTATATTAGACGACCCGTTTGGAACAGTGGTAGTGAACGCTGCCTCTGGTGCAAGGGTTGCGGGTTCGATCCCCGCACAGTACAAACATTTGTGTGCATGAACATATCTGTTTGTATTGGTCTGGGTGTTATCTCTGTACTATAAGTATGTATTTACAAAAGAAAAGTATTATATGTATATATTTGTAATCCCACTGTTGATTCTGATATCCGTAACACAGGTGCTTGAGCTACCTATCTCGGAGTCAGATCAATGTATGTGATGTTGTGAAATATTTATTTATTATATTTATTTTTCTTAAGGCGACGGGTAGCCCTAACTAGCGACACCATTCGTTTTTATTTGTCAGCTACTGAACCGGATCTATTTTCAACAATTTCGGGGTTACAACCTCTCGGCAAACACTTATATTATTTATTAAATAACCATGCACAAATGTTGGGAACGTTTTTGTACGCGAAAAATTAATTCACGCCAAAAGTGGCCGCTTTTGGCGTGAATCAATTTTTCCCGAACGCGTCGGACCCAACATTTATGCATGGTTATTTAATAAATAGTATAAGTGTTTGCCGAGAGGTTGTAATCCCGAAATTGTTTCAAATAGATCCGGTTTAGTAGCTAAAAATTAAAATCGATTGGCGTCGCTAGTATGGCTTACCTTAAGAAGCCAACTAAGTGAATTAATGAGTGTAGCAGTAAGAGAGCTTACAAACCAATAGCTGTTTACTGTCGAGGTATAGGTCCTTCGACTGCCTCGGTGGCGCTGTGGTTAGTGAGTCGCACTTTAAAGCACGGACTAAAAAATTTGGCAGTTCATATTTCTGACGCACCATCAAGAAATGAAACTCGTTTCCCGCTTCCTACAATATGGATTCCTTCAAACGAAGCGTGAAAAAGCATCTCGCGGGCTAGTATGGCGGTGCCAATGGAGGTGATGCCTTAACATCGCTTCCGTTGTAATAGCAACACGAGCTCTTCTCTTGCTTACCATCAGGCTGAGAACAGCCAATACACTGTGCCACTATAAAAAAAAAGCGACGGCTGCGCAAGTGGTCCCGAAGTCGATCCCCGGGTCGGGCCAAAAATTTGTACCTAAGTTTTCGGTAAGAAATTCTTAGTGGCAGCCCGGAGTCTGGAAGTTGGCGGTCTTGTGCCCCCGCGCGATCCCTCCCCGGTCGTGTCACAGTAGTGCCCCATCGGAATAGAGAGTGCACTTGTGTTTGCGCACACACTTGAGCACTATAATATATCCTGCGTACGTGGCTGATCGTTGAGATTGGCCGCCATAGCCGCAATTGGTACGAAGAGGAGGAGGAGGATATATTATTAGTACATCACAAATGCAAACGACTAGCTGTCGACATGTCGCACGTCCTTGTAGACGCTTTGGCGCTTCAGCCCACAGATAAATATCTACCTAGTCGCATAGACATGCACCCTACACAGACTGTGCCTTTTCATAGAAAGCCATACTTAAAAAAGCTGCGCGAAGCCGTTAGTACAGAGGTGACGAGACGGGCTGGGCAATGTTCATTATCTAAAGAATCTTTAGAGACACTTAAAGAATCTGCGTCAGGGCCGATAGGATATCTTTCACACTCTGTGACTTTTTTTGAAAATGGCATATTCCGCACAGTTCCAAGCCTAGTCGTCGCGGCGAGCTGCCCTCAAGTTGGTGATTGTCGTCGACGTATTGACGTAGCTGCAGACAGGTGATTGCGACTGCAGTCCGTCTGCCGTCGTCGACATTTTGCTCGTGTGTACGCATTAGTTTCCCGAGGCATAAGACTGCCAATTTCCGGACCCTGCGCCGACAAAGGAACCTAATTAATTTATTAATAGAAAGCGGCTTCCTACCTACCGACTCTATGATAAACAGTGTTACCAACTTAGCCCTTTCGGGGCTAGATCTAGCCCTTTTTATTGCTTATTCAGCCCTTAAGGCACGACGGGTAGGGCACACTAGCGACGCCAGACGATTTTGTTTTTTAGCTACTAAACCGGATCTGTTTTAAACAATTTCGGGGTTACAATCGCTCGGCAAACTCTATAATACTATTTATTAAATAACCATGCACAAATGTTGGATCCGCTTTTAGCGTGAATCAATTTTTCGCGTACGCGTTGGATCCAAAATTTGTGCGTGGTTATTTAATAAATAGTATAAGTGTTGGATGAGAGGTTGTAACCCCGAAATTTATTTAAAATAGATCTGGTTTAGTAGCTGAAAATTAAAATCGATTTTCGTCGCTAGTGTGCCCTACCCGTTACCTTAAAATAATTATTTAGCCCCTAGCCCAATTTCTAGCCCCAAAATGATTATAAAATGTGTATGAAATTATTATATAAAATAATGAGCTAGGCTGTCTCTTATAAAATAGACAGGGCTCAGTCACAACCATCAACGTCATCAGCACAAAGTGAGAGTATCTAAAACCTAGATAGATAGGTAATTATAGTTAAAGTAATATGTATTATTTATTGATTTTATTTATTATAAAACTTTTATAAAGACATTATTTGACTTAATAGTATCTAAAAGCCTACATTAGGTTTGTCTAGAGACTAGTTCTCTAAGCAAACTGAATTAGAGAAAGCATTTTCATACTTACTCTAAAAATAGGCACTAACAGATATTACAAAAAGAATCTATTGCGAAGTAAATCGAAATGGCGAAGAATCCTCTAATGAGAACTTAGACATTTAAGCTGTTTATTTTATTAAGTGTGTTTGACTCTTCTAATTTTCGATAAAAAAATGTTAACAAAACTTCTTAGCCCTATTTTAAAAATATTGGCAAATACTGGCCCTTTTTGTGACTGATGAGTTGACAACACTGATGATAAAGTAATACGTGGTAAAATAATTCCATCATGAAGTCGACAATAAATAGCGCTTAAAAACGTTTGATAGACTAGTAGTTATCGTGACGTGATTGTCATTGATGGTAAGAGGTGACGCAATCGCGGTTATTATGCTACTTTTGTAGCATGCTTAAAAAGCATGCCAAATATGAGCATGCTTAATGACCTTTCCACATTTGTTATCAATAAGCATCTATTAGCATGCTTAAAAATAAGCAAACCTGTTTACACGTGCTAAAGCACTCAGCCACACTCCCCCTTCCACCCACACTACCACTAGCATGCTTAAAAATCGACCGGATCTTTTTGAGCACGCTCAAAACTAGCATGCTTATTAGTAGCATGTTTGTCTACACATGCTACTTAGTAGCACTTGCTCAAAAGTAGCATGCTTTAAGCATGAAACATGCGCGATATGTTACAGACAGACATACATCAGTTTACCACAATCTATCGAATTCCACAATCCATATTGAACCAAACGTGTATGACATTGTTTTTTATTTATTCTTGCACCATACGTATAAAATTAAAGTTATACAAACATCATCATAACTTATACTTAAACATTTTTTATATAATGGCTCTACCCGAAGATAATTCCAAGGCCAATGCCAAGTAACTTATTGAGAATATGTAGGTAGTCAACAGTCAAAATCAGTGAAAGTCACAGTCACTCAATAAAACGCCGGTGTTTTACGTTTCATCGACCTACGGATTCAGCTGATATCACTCTATAAGCAATCGCGGGTTTTAGGACTCTATTAGGTCCAAGCATGTTGTTACGAGAAAACTCACTCGATACACACTCGAAAACACAAAAGCAGTGTTAAAAACAATACAATCCAACGATTCTTATTATTAGGATCACTTTGCGTGAAGTGAAGTGCCTTCACTGCACAAATAAACACCAAATTTGTACACTAAAAACCACTAGACACTAATTTAAAATCTTTGAATTGCATCAGCCCACGCGGTTTGTTTTAGCCCTACCCGCCGAATCCATACTTGGCTAACATGGACGCTATTAGGGTATAACAAGAGGTGGGCACGGGACAAGAAATATGACAAGAGATAGTTAGTACGGATATAATAGTAAATTATAAATTATTATTTTACAAAATGGTTTATGTATTAATGGGTTATACCCGAAAAAAAAGCCGTGTGGTCCCGGCAGAGTAGAATAGGCCACCCTCACTCTTACCGAGGTATCGTAAAAGGAGACTAAAGTAAAGCTGCTGGCATGATCATCAGCACCCAGAGAAGGAAAACTCTGCATTTATATCAATTCTCTCGCCAACCCGTCTGCCAAGCGTGGTGAGTATGGCAATTACCCCTCATGTGATTGAGGGAGGCCCGTGCCCCAGCAGTGGGGACTTAAATGGGCTGATGATGACCCGAAAAAAAAAAGATTTTTATTACATATTTTAAAATATTATTAAAGTAAGCATTTTTATTCAGGAAACTTTAGACTAAGACTGTATACAAAGTAGGTACATTTATATTATTAACAAAAAAATCCTCAACAAGATTTTTGTATGAGAAATGGATTTAATGATTTTTTGAATAAGCTGACTTTTTTTTGGCGTTTCAGGTTGTTAATTATTAGAATATTAAGACGAGAATCGATTGAAGGAATTTGACAGTGTTCATACCTACATTGACTAATGGCCCGCCCTCGATTCGCTTCGGTAATTTAATTTTAAAACAAAATATTTAGAAATTGTATTTTTCTATACGAATTTTATTTGCAATTAACCAATTCTGAGATTATAGGTAGGTATTAAACGGAGACTAAAAATACTGAAATGCCTTTCATTCATTTTGCTATATAATAGGAGCTTGGAAAGTTGGTATTAAGGAGTTGTCTGTCTGTCCCTAACGGATGATGTTGTATGATCATGACTTAATTATAGATGGCGAAGCGGAAGCAATGGATAGAAGATCTAAAAATTTGTACCGAAGGAGTAAAATAGAAACCAAAAAAGGAGCCTTAAGTAGAAATCTTAAGCGTTGAAACATACTTTTATGTGAATGGCAACTTAATTATTAAGAAAATTGAACCTGCAGCTTCGTGCTCATTAAAAACACCTCACTACGTAAGAATTGCTAGGAAACACACCAGGATCTAACAGCAGCAAATATGTAGTTTTACTTGGTCTAGCCATTTTTCCAAATCCAAGGGATTCCTGCGACCTTCACCAAATCGTCAGTCTAACTCGCAGATTTAATAATGCTCTAACCGTGGGAGAGCCACCCTTCGGCATAAATACGCCTCACAAAAAACCAGCGTGAAGCAGCACTGTGCTGTTTCGCTACGTGAAAGAGTGTACCGGAGGCCCAATCCGGGGGAAAGGAGAAAAATGGTTGGCAGCGCACTTGTAACTCCACTGATGTCGCGGGTGGCCGGCGGCGGCAATTGGTTACCATCAGGTGATCCGTCTGCTCATCTGCCACCTATCACATAAAAAAAAAACTATAAAGTTTTCTGGGAACGTTTACTGTATTTTCAACCACAGTACCTAAAAATTAATGTACAATATAGTACCTTTTAAGGTTTATTTATTTAGACGTGTAGAACTAGCTGTTTGGAAGCAAAGTTATTATGGCACGGAAGTTGTAGGATTCCTTTGAGCCAAGGTATATGAGTTCAAAGATTCATTTATACGAGAGCATTTGTTAATTTTTCAAAGAGCTTGACTATTCTTACCTACCAAGGCTTGGAAGAGGTCATCCAAGCCTTCAAGCGCAACATTAGCTATTAGACCTCCAGCAATGCACCAGCGCGCGTCCTTCCTGTATCGAACAACAAACTACGCATCGAGTTCGACTGCGTCGAGCACAGGGAGGACACCCTCAAGCGTCTCGAAGGCAAGGAGGAGATAACCGCGACACCATCGAAATCCCTATCACCCATGGTCATCATCAAAGCTGTACCGAAGGAGATCTCCCGCGAGGAGCTCGCGGTGATCATAAAGACGCAAAACAGCAGCATCAAGAGCGCTATGTCCTGCGACTTGAAACTTCGCTTCGTCCGGAACAACAGGAAGGACAGACTCCACAATGCCGTCTTCATTCTTCCAGCGGTATAGAGAGCGTGCACCACATTGGAGAAGATGAATATAGACTACCAGCGCATTCATATAGAAGCCTTCTGTCCATTCCTACAGTGTCACAAATACCTGAGGTTTGGACACACTGCGTCAGAATGCCAAGTCTCACATCAAGCCTGCGCCCACTGTGCATCGCCAGACCACTGCTCGTCGAGTGCCCTCACAAAGGTGACCCGAAGAAGACGTCTTGCGCCGATTGCAAGACCTTCAACGAGAAGCTCGGGCACAAGACTAATACCGCACATAGTGCTACCTCAGATAAATGTGCGCGCATCAAGTCAAGCAGCGGATACCGTCTTGAGTCGACTATGTGGGGTATTAGCCTCTCTCATCATCTTCTCTTCGTCGTCACTAGTAAGTCTATTCATCTAACCAATCCTCTCTAATTTTAGTCTTGCATGTCTCTTTCACATGATAGTCAACCCTCCCCTCTTATAGTAAAAAATCCATAGTGTTTACGTTTGTGTCGTGTCGCGAATCGACCCGCGGGTCGAATTCGCCCATCGAGTTGTCATGCTATGGGTCGATCTGTATCAACCGGTATCGACCCAAATCGAATCAATGGTTCTGTATAGACCCGGAGCGATCGGGAACGATCCAGAACGATACATATCGTGACACAACCGGAGCAGCGACAGAGTTGCTGAACGTTCCGTATCATTCCATATCGTGACACTCTTGATCGTTCCTCAGGAACGCGTTCTGGATAGGTCCGGAACGATCCGGAAGGATAAATATCGTGACACGACCGGAGCAGCGACAGAGTTGCTGAACGTTCCGTATCGTTCCCTTCTCGCGTCATTGTCTTTTCGTCGTTTTATGTCTTTTATGTAGATATTTTTCTCAGTTCCAAATATAGTTGTGGGGGCCCTTGAGTGTTTTGCTGAGGAAGTGCCTTGCCCGTATCAAATAGCAGCGTTGGCACTGAATCGGCGACTTGCGAGGGGGCAACCACATCCTATATTTATTTGAATCATTTGTTTTAATTTCGTGTCATCGTCACTACCAAACAAAATTCAAAAGAAATGTATACATAAATAAAATGCATGCATGTGACGTCACACACTAGTCGCCATTTGTATGCAGTGTTTTGGGCTTGCTCGAAAAAATCTTAAAGTTGTTATATCTCTGGCAGTTTAAATGAGAATCAAGTACCTAATTCTTTCAACAATGTTTCTATAAGTATGTCTGTCTTTTGATAACAAAAATAAAAACAATTAGTCAATTACCGTATTCCCAGTAGTTGTGTCCTAAGCTGTCGCTTCACGCTGTGGGTACACTTGGATCATGATCCAACATTCGGGAAGTCTCCGACGAGGCCCAGGTATTGGACAGTATGTGCAAGAACATTTAGATGAAATAGATAAGATATAAAAAGCTAAACCCACATTTCTTATCTATAATTTAACAAGTTGGTCGCCCTATTGGTCTAGTGGTTTAAGTACCGGGCCGGCCGGTCTTGGGTTCGATTTCCAGGTGGAGAGAGAAGTATGTTTCGAATTTTTCGGACATAGCTCGGGTTTGTGATCGCCTATCCGCATTTGGCAAGCGTGGTGATTAAGCCTAATCCCATAATAGTAGCAATAACTTGCTTTCTATGATGGAGGCCTTTGCCCTGCAGTGGGACAGTTTACTTATAGGCTGATTAAAAAAAATAACATTAACAAGTACTAATTAAATGCCAACTACAGTCGCCAGCAAACAAATCGACTCAGGACCTAATTTTCATACAAACATACTAATTTCAGAGGCCTATAAATATGAAAGTATCTGTGCTTTAGTGATAATTTTATTGTAAATCGATTTCAAAAGTGTTCAAATTTCAATTAACTATCTTAACAGATTACAAAAACGTGCCGATTTCTTAAAAATAAAATGGAAATTGTGGTTGATTTTCGCATCCCATAATATTGCATGGAAGAAGACAAACAAATGCTCAATCATAATTTTATTTAAGAAAGGTGTTGTAACAGATGGTATGCCCCTAGGCGAGAACCTTGTACAGTTGGTAACAAAAAAGACAAATACACCTTAAATACTTTGGAACCGTCCAATTTCTTTAGAATGACTTCGTTTTCTGGTACAAATAAAAAGATCACAATAAATATAACAATACTTAACAGCAACAACCATCATGGTGGGAATGACGTTTGCTTATGATGTCTGTCACTTTTGACAATTTCAAAATCGCGTCGCGCATTAATTGTGTCGTCGACTGCTTTTTGAAACCAAGCTAATTTGTTATAAAAACATCGAGACACATTAATGCAACAAACAGAACAAGACGAATGACTTGAAAAAAAACTTGAAAAGAACGGTGATATGGGTTGTCAAAGTGACAATGACTATGAAATCTGATAGCGGTTATCATTTATAGTTTATGGTATCTTTTTTTGTTCAGACGCCATAATGTGGTCATATTATTTATGCTTTACTGAGAGAATTAATAAATGGTTTTCATTTTTGTACCACCATACAACACGTTATATGTTTTTTTAGCATTTTTATAACAATCAGTAGGATTTTCTTGATTTTTTGAAATACTGTACAATGTCCTCGCCCACTCCGGAACATCACCTTTGCATGATCCTGGATGCTGGTTAAACAACTAACTTAAAGAAGAACATGTTGACGTCATTTTTAGGGTTCCGTAGCCAAAATGGCAAAAACGGAACCCTTATAGTTTCGTCATGTCCGTCTGTCCGTCTGTCCGTCTGTCCGTCTGTCACAGCCGATTTACTCGGAAACTATAAGTACTACAGTGATGAAATTTGATGGGAATATGTGTTGTATGAACCGCTACAAAAATATGACACTAAATAGTAAAAAAAAGAATTGGGGGTGGGGCCCCCCATACATGTAACTGAGGGATGAAATTTTTTTTTTCGATGTACATACCCGTGTGGGGTATCAATGGAAAGGTCTTTTAAAATGATATAAAGTTTTCTAAAAAACATTTTTCTTAAAGTGAACGGTTTTTGAGATATCAGCTCTCAAAGTCGTAAAAAGTATGTCCCCCCCCCTCTATTTTTATAACTACGGGGTATAAAATTCTAAAAAAAATAGAGGTGATGCATGCTAATTAACTCTTTCAACGATTTTTGGTTTGATCAAAGTATCTCTTATAGTTTTTGAGATAGGTTGATTTAACTGTAATTTTGGACTTTGCTGCTACGGAACCCTTTGTGCGCGAGCCCGACTCGCACTTGGCCGGTTTTTTTTTTAATATAGTAGATACAAGCCAAGACAAGCTTTTGACCTCAATCTCAAATCAAATGTTAAGTGAAGATGAGGTTCAATGTGGGCCATGGTTGCCCGTGAAAAGCCTATTCACTCTTGCCTTAAAGAGGCCCTGGTCATATTGTTCAAGGAATACAGCAGCGGGCAACGAGTTCCACTCCTTGGCTGTTCTTATCAGAAAGGAGTTTGCGTAGCGCTTAGTGCGGATGGCTGGAATTTCAACCATATGGGATGGTAACCCTGTTCGCCTAGTACCCCGATAATGAAATGGGACCATATTCTTCAAAGTGTATTCTGTACTTACATTAAATTTACATTAAAATTATTAGTAAAGCACTTATACTTTCATATTTATAGGCCTCTCGAGTTAGTATGTTTGTATGAAAATGAGGTTCTGAGTCGATTTGGTTGCTCGCTAGTGTAGTTTTTTATTTTTAAAACATAAATCTGCCACCAGACATGCTTTACTTATGTACAGTGGCGGACAGGTCAAGCTATACAAAACTGTCAAATTTCCTCAATCGATTTCGAACTCAATGTGTAAGGTTAAACAATATAAGGTTTATAATCGAATGAAGAAATTTGACAGTTTTGTATAGCTTTATGTGTCCGCCACTGTACAAGTAAAATCTTTGAGTGATTTATTTGTTCACGTTAAACTTATTATTTGAGTAAGTTAGAAGAATTTCCAATACAAGCAATTATCATGTTTAGATAGATAAGTTTGTATATTTGTTAGACGAAACACGATTTGTGTTCTGACTACATGATTTCGTGATTATTCGTTTTGACCAACTTCGAAAAAAGGAGGAGGTTCTCAATTCGACTCGTATATGTAGGTAATTTTTTTTACGATTGTTCGCCGATTACCTACACTGTCAATTATGAACCGATTTAAATGATACTTTTTTGATGGAATGTACCTAGATAGTCCCGGAATGGTACAATGATATGGATATCAGGATCTGATGATGGGATCCTGGAAAAATTTAGGGGAACCCTCAAATTTTAAAGGCACACGTAATGTTTCTGTTTTCTTTTTTTTAAATCTGCTCCAATACCTATTTACATACACGGAGCCCAATTCTCGTGCTCGTAATATTTTGAAAACATGGCGGATATCACCCAAAAACCATACAAAAAAACTATGTATTAGTGTTATATGTCGTATGAA
The DNA here is from genome assembly GCA_019059595.1 of Marasmia exigua. Lineage (NCBI taxonomy): Eukaryota > Metazoa > Arthropoda > Insecta > Lepidoptera > Crambidae > Marasmia > Marasmia exigua. The sequence goes on along the minus strand of CM032472.1, from coordinate 27,317,785 downwards.
AATAAATGTCACGAGCTCGAGAATTGGGGTCCTGATTGTACTTATTAATTTGTGGCTCTGCTGATGATGGAGGGTGGGGGGAATGCTGGGCAAAATATGAGACATTAAAAAGCATGGAAAAAAAATTCTACGCAGAAAAGTGTACAATTATATTTTTAACACTATGCACTTAAAACTTAGACTTCAAAGAACATTTTATAACAGTACACTCGAGAAAAGGTTTTACCGAAGTCGGCGCCTAATGCCTGTTGAATAATTGAATGTTGTATTAAATAACAAGATTTTCCAACATTTTCCTGATGAGAAACGCAAGTGACCTTTCATGTACCGGGAGGATATTCTTCCAATTTTTAAATGCTAAAATTATTTTCAATAAATTTTAAAGAATTGATATAACTAAAATAAGATATTCTACTCTGCCGGGGACCATACGGCGACCCTCACTCTTACCGAGGTATCGTAAAAGGCGACTAAGGTAAAGCTGCTGGCATGATCATCAGCACCCAGAGAAGGAAAACTCTGCATTTATATCAAAACCCTCGCCAACCCGTCTGCCAAGCGTGGTGAGTATGGCAATTACCCCTCATGTGATTGAGGGAGGCCCGTGCCTCAGCAGTGGGGACTTAAATGGACTGATGATGATGATGATGATGAAAATAAAATATTAGTTAAATATTACACTCGCTCAGGGCGAATCATGCACCTGCTAAATTACATACATATATATTTAGTAAGTGTAGACGTACTATCGAGGTTAGTTCAATTGGAAGGACATCCACCCGGTACATACGGGATGGTTGTGGATTCGGTTCCAATACGAACGCGGAGGTGCGTTTTTTTACCCGACTACGACGAAGCAAATGGTTATGATTTTGACCTGTAATATGTACCTACTTGTATATGTGTATGTATGTGTGCACACTCGCTCACTCACGATAGAAAGAAAAAAAATGTTTTATTAATTGTTCAACAAAGTGCTACTTATAATTTAAATTTTTCTTACAAATTTACTTTCACGTTTACTTTTATGTTTTCACATTAATTAATAGGAATATAATTTTTATCATAACATCATATAAAAGCTATTTCCACTAATTAACACCGAAGTTAGTTTTTTATTTAATTGAATATTCTCATAAAGTAAAACACTTTTTTTTGTCCTCGCGGTGTTAGGCATAGGTTGTGTCGCGTTCGCGTAGGGCGGGCTGGGGCGGAATAGGGCGGCCGCCTGGGCGGGAGCCAGCACGCGACTGCCGGCTGGCTGCCGGGGGAGCCTGTACTACCGATCACTCGATCTCTTATCACGCGATTACGAATCGTAATCTACGATACGTAGACCATCCATCTGGTGATAATGACGATACATATAAAAGAGATATAATGGGTATTTTACTAAGCTCGAGATTTTACAAAATATAAATATTTTATCAAAATAAAGGTAAATAAGTGCCAATAGTAAAAATTCTCAATTAAAAAAAAGTCTAGCCGGTTCTATGGTCATTCAAAAATTCAAGGGCATGTCCATTTTAAAAGTATAAAATTATTAAAAAAATAATTTTATCATTGAATAACCCATACAATTTGCACCAACTATTATAATAGAACCATTGTGCATTGACAAAAACGAAACATTTGATATAGCTACCATACAAAATTCAAATGAAATGCATACAAAATACTTGCATGGGACGTCACATCTTAGCCATTTGTATGGAGCGTTTTGGGTTTGCCCAAAATAATTTTAAAGTTGTGATATCTCAGGTAGTTTAAATGAGAATCAAGTAATTCTTTCAACGATGTTTCTATCATTGAGAGGTCTCTTGATTACAAAAAAAAAACAGTCAAATAACGTAGGTCACAATTTATGTAGGTAAGTATAGCTTTCCATGCAACCGCAGTTCGCACTGTTGTCCGTCGGTAGTTTTGAGCCGAGTTTCAGTGTCTACGGTTCAGTGTCGGCGCCACCATCAGATTTTTACTGATTAAAATAAAAAAAGGATATGTGATTTTTCAAGGTTATTTTGTATCTAAGTGCTAAAAAAAGGTGACCAGCAAGCATTTTATCCGTCATAAGGGCTCCGTCCTTGGCCAGACATTTGTTTCCCACTTAACTGTCTGGTTTTCGCAGGACATGCTCGTACCAACCTAGCTATTACCTTAATTATTGTAGATACCTACGATATTTAAGGTAATGATTCTAGCCGTAACCGAGATCCAGTTGGTCAGGTTTCCCTGACCTAAGAGTTGCGAAGGTCAGACGGCAGTCATCATCATCATCATCGTCAGCCCATTTAAGTCCCCACTGCTGGGGCACGGGCCTCCCTCAATCACATGAGGGGTAATTGCCATACTCACCACGCTTGGCAGACGGATTGGCGGGGGTTTTGATATAAATGCAGAGTTTTCCTTCTCTGGGTGCTGATGATCATGCCAGCAGCTTTACCTTAGTCGCCTTTTACGACACCTCGGTAAGAGTGAGGGTGGCCTATTCTACTCTGCCGGGGACCACACGGCAGTCGCTTCATTGTAATTACCAGTCTTCCCGAATGGGGCCTTAGCGCGAAGACGTCGCGTAAATAACGACGTTACCTGTCGCATCAAACCAAGCAAAGGGCGAAACACAGCGCGTGTGACAAGAAGGGAAACTCCAATTCGCTCGTAACGTCCGGATTGCGCTAAGGCCTAGGCACTTCAAAGCGACAGTGGAAATTACACGCTAACCTACCTACTTACTTCAGCTTAAGAAGGCAACGTTGGCAGCAAGCTGTGTCCCTGTGCACCTGCTCCTGCTTGTGAGGATTGTCCCCGGACAGGTGAAGTACCCCAGAACATGTCGGTGCTTTTATGTATTATCCTGTGCCCGTAGTCCCCAATTTATTTTGGTGGTTTTTAATTGAATAGAGGAACTTACTCTCATTAGGTAATATAATTTAGAGTGAAATGTTTACCCAAAAGAAGTGTCAATAATTGTAGTAAATATCAAGATTTCGAACCTTTTTTTTTATACGGCCTCTGCCGATGAGTTAGAATTTAATATTAGATGATGTGTACTCCTCTATAATAAACGGTGGTATTTTTTTATTGTTTTAACTTTTTATATACCCCACTTTATTTATAAGTAATTATATTTTATTAATATATTTTTGTCCGTTGTCCTCAATGGGCAAAGTAATTTCTGAGGATAACGTGACACTACCAACCTACACGGTAAGATGAGGAGAACATATTACGTGAACCAGTCAGTTTTATTTTTATTTAATTCACATGATTATTTGGTGCCATCCCATGATTATTAGATGCCGTGTGGTCCCGGCAGAGTAGAATAGGCCACCCTCACTCTTACCGAGGTGTCGTAAAAGGCGACTAAGGTAAAGCTGCTGGCTTCGGATATTCTTCCAATTTTTAAATGCTAAAATTATTTTCAATAAATTTTAAAGAATTGATATAACTAAAATAAGATATTCTACTCTGCCGGGGACCACACGGCGACCCTCACTCTTACCGAGGTGTCGTAAAAGGCGACTAAGGTAAAGCTGCTGGCATGATCATCAGCACACAGAGAAGGAAAACTCTGCATTTATATCTAAAACCTCGCCAACCCGTCTGCCAAGCGTGGTGAGTATGGCAATTACCCCTCTTGTGATTGAGGGAGGCCGTGCTCCAGCATTGGGGACTTAAATGGGCTGACGCCGACATGATTATTTTATTCATATGGGCCAGTATAGCATTGCAAACGGAGGTGATGCCTTGACGTTGCGTTCATTTTATTGCAGCGTGGGTTCTCCTCTTGCTTACCATCCAGGCTGAGGAGAGCCAATATAAAAAATATGCCAAGTTAGTCGTCATTGGAGCCGAGCAGTGTATTTGATACTCGGTAAGTAACCAGCCGAGTACCTACTCCGCCGGGCACCGAGTATTAAATAAACTGCCGAGTACGCCGAGTAAAGAGTAATAACCGGGTACTCGGCCGATCTCTATTAAATACCTATCCTACATGTTCTTACGGTACGTAACACTCTAGGGCATAACAAAACAAGTAGGTAAGTAAGTATTATGGTATTATGTTGATAAAGTGGAAGGGCACGCAAACCATGTCCAAGTTTTGTAGGTATAATCGGTTTACCCTAAGCGAAACTTTTAACATGTTACCATATTGAATTTACCTTCGTGATCGTAAAGTTTATTAGAGGTACAGTCAGCCACAAAATTGTTCAAAAGATCTTCGAACATGTAGTCAGCAACAAGCACTGGCCCAGATACCAAAAATGCTAGAAAGTGCATGATCGGCATTCCAAACGGACGAAACACTAATTTAGACCTAAGATTGTGTGTGTAATTAGTATATATCTGGACCCCAGGGGTTTACGCTACTTAGTACGGAACCAGGTCAATGTATGAGATGTTGTGAGAATTATTATTATTATTATTTTTTGTAAACATTTTTTTGTCTCAAAATGGTTGTTAAAAACATTTTGGTGTTCATACTGGACTCACGGACCTAGGCCAAGTGAGCCGCAGCTTCTGTTATTGGGTTCATATGATTTTCATCGTCCTGCAGGAACTTACGAACAATACGACACGTGTTCAGGATAGCGGCCTTTTGCATTGTCATGTATATATTTTCGGGTACATCGAGCATTCGTAAGGCAGTCAGAAGGTGTTTTGGAATTACACCACCTAGACAACACCAACGGCAAGATGTACACTTTATTCATATTCCAGATTTTAATTATTATTATAGTTGGCAATAAATCTGGTTTTGATCCAGATTGCATGGATTATTTATCTCTGCCACCTGGACCTTGTATCTCCTCTACCTGCGGCCAAGACACCTTTAGCCGTCAGTTTCTAATCAATCTTGTGCGCCTGCTTCACTGGCTGTGAGAAAATCCACTACTCACCTTACCTACTCCTTTCACTGTCCATGTGTTATCTTAGGTCTCATGGTGCACACATCCTTGACTTATATATATATATATATATGTTATAGGCAATGTGTATAATCCGGCATTCTATACATTGCCTAAAACGTTCAGGCAATGTGTATAATACGACTCATTTCTTTTTTTTTTTTCGAAGAAAAAATAACCGAGTACAACCTCAAAATGGCGATCCGCCGGAGCGATGACGCGGTTAGGGACAAGCTTGCAAATAAAAGATAAATAACTAACATACCCGGGTCGTTCTTCTTTTTTATCGATAAATGATTTACAGATGGACTATTACATGATCTAAAATTTAATTGATAAAGAATACTTTTTGATTAAAATGGACACCTCCGTCACGTCCCCCGAAATTAGTGCTATTTACACCTCTGTCACGCTTTATATATTTTTTTACATTGTTAAATCATGCTAAAGTACCTACGAGGTGATAAAACAATGTCATTATTTCATGTTAAATTAAGAATATCTTGATGGTGTAACGTATATTTTTTTATATAATTAATTACTTGATAAGTCACTGAGGACGGGCTTATTGTCGTAAAAAAAGAAGAACGACCCACCCCTGAACCCTTTTTTTTTTTTTTTTTTGTTGGCCCGGTGGAAAATGCCGCCTTAAGCACACCCGACCGCTGGGAGACGGCCGGGTAGTGTGGGGCTCTCCCTTGGGGTGCTCCCAGGGGCCTACCCACTAAAAACCACCGGGGCATTTCCTGCTACGTCCGTGTGGGGTAGGCTACGGTAACGGGTACGAAACCAAGTCCGCGGCCCACCCTCGAAGGACGAGAGGCTCGCCAGCACGGCCTCTTCAAAAACGGGCCTCGCCGAAAAACGAGGCCTAGGGCCACTCCCATGGCCCACCATTCCCCCCTTTCCGGAATCGCCCACGTTGCTGGATTGCAACGCAGACGCTCCGGAAGGGACGACTGCAGACCCCTCCCCCAACCCATACCCTGCTGGTTGCAGGGCAGAGAGAGGAGAGAGCACCCACAGAATTTTAAAGTTATACCCGAAAACCCTCCCGTTCGAGCATCCCCGCTGGGTTGCGGAGACAATCGACAGGACGGGAAAAGCGGGGGTGGCGAGTCGTAGCTGCATCCCACTGGCTGCGGGACTCAACACAGACCCACCAACAAAGCCCCCACCATAAAGGCTGGGAGAGCGCTCCCGAGAATCGGGGCGCAACAGACTGTTGGCAGGAATTCCACCACCGTGGAACTCCCCAACATTCGAACGCGCCCGAAGGCGCGACAGTTCAAGGCCCGAGAACAAATAGGCCCCCATACAGCACCATCACACCAGGAACACCGGCCCACCGCACGCCAAAGCGCCCGACAGTGGGTGCCACCACACCCCAACGCCAACCTACGGCAGAAGGGGGGGCTGGATAAAGAAGGCAGCCTCCGTGCCCGGCCCTATTGTGTTCAGGTCCGTAAAGAGAGGCCGGTCCTCTAAGCCCTCAGCGGACAATGAAAGCCCCCGAGTGGTGTGCGCTGCACGCGATCCACTGCGTCGGGGCTGGTCCGCCGGAAATTCTGTGCATCCTTTGGCCGTCGGGTAGCAATCCACGAATGAATTACTACCCGCCGTTGCCCGGGGAAAACCGTGCCCCACGGTAACCGTTTCTGCCTAATACCAACCGAAGCTGGAATCAGGACAGAACTCATTACCAGCGGGGCCACTCTAGGAGGTAGATACACCTGAGTCCCCAATACCCTCCTCTGAGGTCCTTAACTACATAAAATCACCATACCCCCTACCCCAAAAAATAATAATAATAATAATAATGACAGTACATTTTATTAACATTAACCATGCACGACTGCCTAAACTTAAGATTGTTATTGTAATTTAATTTAGTTTAATTTTATCGCGGAGCAAATATAAAAAATAATTTGTAACACTTTAAAAACAAGCACAATAAAGGCACGGAACCAGTGTCCGTGGAATTTCATTAGAATTTAAAAAATACGACTCATTTCATACATTGCCTAGATATTGTATGAAATGCCCGAAGCGCATTAGGCAATATGTAAAATGAACGACCACGGGAAGGAGGCGAGTGCGTGGCGTGCGAGAATACCCCGTAAACAAGTTGCATCTTGTTGCGGTGCGTTGTGAGAAACGCTGTCTACGCAAAAAACACGTAGATAGGCATACAAACCAATAGAACACAATATCTTATCATCAGCGCTGTCTGCTGGTTGAAGTTGAAATTAGGATAGCTCTCATCAGATCAGTACCTGTCAAACTTAATCATAGAGAAATTACCACATAGAGAAGAAAAAATTATTACATATTTCTGCCATTCTCAATTTCATTTGTTAAATTACTTTGCACTGCCTTCTCTTATCACGAATACGATATTTCTTTCCTCTACCCAAAGGTTGTCTGGAAGAAATCGCTACAAGCGATAAGACCGCCTTATTGTACTGTCTGTTGCTGTTGTATCATGCTTGTATTTTATTTTTGTGCAATAAAAAATATCTATCTATCTATCTACATACATTACCTATGCGTCAACCGGCATTCTATACAATGCCTAGGGATTCCATACATTTCCTAGGTAAAGTATGAAATAGTTTGAACATTCAATATCATTTCTCAAAGTACTTGGACAACCCCGGCATACTATACATTTCTTAGGTATTGTACAGAATGCCTGCACTATATACATTGCCTATAACATATATATTTACACACTTATGCGACCCGTTTGGAACAGTGGTAGTGAACGCTGCCTTGGTCCAAGGGTTGCGGGTCCCCGCACAGTACAAACATTTGTGTGCATGACCATGTCTGTTTGTATTGGTCTGGGTGTTCCCTATGTATTATGTATTATAAGTATGTATTTACAAAAGAAAAGTATTATACGTAAATATTTGTAATCCCACTGTTGATTCTCATATCCGTATAACAGGTGCTTGAGCTACCTATCTCGGAGTCGGATCAATGTATGTGAAGTTGTGAAATATTTATTTATTATGCTGTAAGTCAAGGCTGCGGGGACTTAGGGAATAAGGTATTTTAGGGACTTAGGGAATAAGCCTTATAGGTATAGTATAATAAATAAAATTTAGAAGCGCCAAAAAGGTCCCCGCTCAGCTATTTACAACAAAAATAGAAATCGCTTGAGTATGCACCATACCTACATGTTTAGATCAAATACTCTTACACATTTAATGTTTGTTTATACATTGAAAGATGGCGGATACATCATGAACCCCGTACAAAAAAAAACCGGCCAAGTGCGAGTCGGACTCGCGCACCGACTCGCGTACAAACCTGCAAGGGCAATTAGATCTAAGTATTTGATATGAATTTCAACTCGATAGCTCTACGCGTTCATGAGGAAAAAAGTAATAAGTTTATATTTATTAAAAAATATATATTTTGACATGTTAACGTTAACATGTTAACAATTTAAGGTTTTCGGAATTTTTCCTTTATGTGTGCTATAAAACGTTGCTTCATGCCAAATTTCAAGATTCTAGGTCGACTGGAAGTACCCTTTAGGTTTTGATTCCCCTGCGAGTACTTGCGAGTTTCAAAATATGCAGCTTAAATTGCTGTTTCTTAAAGGTATTATAGACTTGAGTATTTGGTATGAATTTCAATTTAATACCTCTACGCGTTTATGAGGAAATGGGTAGTACCTAAGTTTAAAATTATTAAAAAAATATATATTATGTGATGTAACTAAAAATTTATAGTTTTCGTAATTTTTCCTTTATCTATGCTATAAGACGTTGCTTCGTACCAAATTTCAAGATTCTGAGTTCACGGGAAGCATCCTGTAGGTTTTGATTCCCTTGAAAGTGTCGAAAATTTGCGGCATAAACGGCTGTATCTTTTGATTGCGTTGGCTTAGAAGTTTGATTTTTTCACAGATTCAAGGGACAGTAGACCTGAGTAATTGATATAAATTTCAGCTTTATACCTCCACGCGTTCCTGAGAAAAAGGGTCTTGACAGACGGACGGACGGACGGACAGACGGACAACAAAGTGATCCTATAAGGGTTCCGGTTTTTTCCTTTTGAGGTACGGAACCCTAATAGAATAAGAATACGGACTATATAGATAGTCCGTATTCTTATTCATAATATCACAGAAACATAGGTTTTTGTGATATAATAAGTCGATTTACAATAACTACTTATCACAAGCACGATAATTGAGTTCCAGTTGTGCTAAAAGTGTCAAATGCTCAGACAATAGACAATATGACAAAAAAACATTTTCCGAAATGAAAAATACTATTTCTAGATTAGACTCATAGAAATTTAAAAAATATCAGAATTTTTAAACAGATATTAATGGAGAAAAAAAAATGTAACATACTCATGAGACGTCATCACTCAATTAATAACGCTTTTGCTCACGTTGATTAAATCACAAAAAGTAAAATCATATAATGACAAGACAAAATGATGACAATGACAGTAAGTAACTTAAAGTCACCTATTTTTTTTAATTGGATGTATAGCACCGACATCACAATATGTTGAGCCTCAGGACTACGTCACTTCCGGCCAATTGATTAATAATTTAAAAAATAAATATTTCAATAAATACACATATTTAATGATAACTAAAAAATATGGGTCATCTTTTTTCTCTTTCTTTCGAAAAGCGTATAAAAATTCTAATAGGTTTTTTGTCGTATTATCCATTTATAGTCGCTTTATGATATCGGTGACAGCAGGACAGAGTTATACGTAAGTCACACATAGGTATAGAAAAAAACTAAACGTGAAAAATGTATAGATTTTGGCATCTGTCACCCATATCATGCTTAAACGAAAAGAGTTTAACGCTAAGATAATTTTGATGTCGTCTGTACTAAGCCGAGTATAAAGCTTCCACAGACCATATTATATATAATATGATAAATAATTCTATATAAGATGAATAATGGAAATAAACATAACAATAATATGACATAATATTATGAAAGCCAATGATTGTAATATTTACGTATAATTACATGCATGTGTACCTATACATATTGTAGGTACTGCGCTAGACAATCCTCTGGAAAACTTAAGGTGAGGTGTATACCCCACTAGCGCCGCCAATTGATTTTATTGTTAGCTACTAAACCAGGAGCCCAATTCTCCATATTTATCATCATACGACATAAATCACCAAAACATAGTTTTTGTATGGTTTTTAGGTGATATACGCCATGTTTTCAAAATACGAGAATTGGGCTCCTGATCTATTTTAAACAACTTCGGGGCTTCAGTCTCTCGGAAAACACCTATAATATTTATTTAATCCTTATAGTTAGCTATTAATCTGCTTTTGCACTCGAATTTTGGATTACCGCCAAAAGCAGTCACTATTGGCGTGAATCATTTTTTTAAAACAAAAACAGACTCAACATTTGAGCATGGTTATTAAATAAATAGTATAATTGTTTGTCGAGAGCCCCGATTTTTTTTTAATAGATTTGGTTTGGTAGATAACAATTAAAATCAAATAGCGTCCCTAATGTGTCCCTGGTGTGCCCTACCCGTCGGTAGGGCACAACAGGAAAGCCAATTGATTTTAATCGTTACCAAACCAAATCAATTCTTACTGGCTTTTAGAAAAACTTTTAAAGAAAACTTCTTTCATTCAGTCAATAGAATATTTATTTTATCTCATCTTAATTTTATTCAACACCATCGAACATCACACGGTAGAAAACCTTATATTTTACATGACTTTACTTACATTTTTTTTATGTGATAGGTGTCAGACGAGCAGACGGATCACCTAGTGGTAAGCGATTGCCGCTGCTCATGGACACCCGCGTCACCAGTTACATCTTATTTAATCGAACACCTTCGTTGGGGAATTGTTTCTAGTGAGGTTCAAATGAGTGATCCTCACTATGATATGATGGTAGGACGTTGGAATTTTTAAGACTATCAGAAAAATAATGTTCAGAGACATTCGCTGAATAAAAATGATTGGGATACCTACCTACGAATATATAAAGGTCAAAAAGTGTATAAAACATATACCCCCTTATTACAAATCGCGAACTGAGGACAGTTCTGGAACAAAATTCGTGCCAGCCCCTTTTAACATTGCGTGTTGGAACACGATGACTGAGCTTTAGTACGGTAATAACTTTAGATTGCGATTTATAATAAGGTGGTTAAAAACTGGGCAGTATTTTATAATACTTTTCATTATCATAAGAGTAGGTTACTGTAATAAATTAATATTATCACAAACTACTTTTACGCCTATGAAATATTAATTATCTTCGCTGTCTTCGCCAACATCTTGTTAAGAATAGTAACTTGGTAAGAAATCTTATATATTTATTAATTTGACGACCCGTTTGGAACAGTGGTAGTGAACGCTGCCTTTGGTCCAAGGGTTGCGGGTTCGATCCCCGCACAGTACATACATTTGAGTGCATGAACATTTCTTTTTGTATTGGTCTGGGTGTTTGTATGTATTATAAGTATGTATTTACGAAAGAAAAGTATTATATGTATATATTTGTAATCCCACTGTTGATTCTGATATCCGTAACACAAGTGCTTGAGCTACCTATCTCGGAGTCAGATCAATGTACGTGATGTTGTGAAATATTTATTTATTTATTTTTTATTTTATTTATTTAGCGTCTTTTTCATCTTATTTCAAAGTGGTATTTAACGCGATGAGCGAAGTAAACGTGCGGTGGCCGCCCAGACTAAGCTCATCGCGTTAGTAAATACCACTTTAAAACAAGATGAAAAAGATCCTAAATAAATATATAAGATTACCAAGTTAATGGTGCTGTTCTTACCACGACTTTTCCTCTCAAGGTGAGCCATGGCAACCTATTTTTAATCAACTTATTTTAACGTGCAACGACCCGCCCAACATTTTTGTTTTCTTACCGTTTTCGACATTTTTTCATAGATATTTTGTGGTAAAACCCTCAAAGGCAATGCAGGTTATTGGCCTAACACTGCAACACTTTTAGTTTTTAGACAATTCATGTGCAAAGTATGCATACTTCCAGGAAATCAATTAAAAATTATGTATTTAAGGTGCAAAGATCAAAAACTTGTGCTACTTAAATAAAAGTGTAAAAAAAAGTAGGGTGAAACAAAAACAAAATACGTAAAAAAGATTCATATATTTATGAATATCTATATCGTTTGTCCTTATCTAGATATACATCTCTTCGTAAATGGCACAGAAAAGAAGCAATAAAAATGTGTATATAAATATGAAAATAAATTAATAAAAAATTACTTGTTATCTTCTGTTTAAAATTAGGAAATATTAAATTCGTTGGAAAGGCAAGATTTTACTACAAGTTTACCTACGTAGATCTTTGAAATTAACAACAATCACAGTACAAAAGGATTAGAAAAAAAACTACTTCTAAAATAAATTAATTAGAACGAAATACTATTAGTAAATGAATCTTATTCCTTACATGATTGATATGTTACTATGGGGTCAATTATTCGAGTCGGTTTTCGTACAGGTGGTCACAACAAATTGTGCAATGAACTTTAGTTTGATGTTTGTTTATTATACGTAATTTGTTTCGTTTTGCAGAATCAAACAAATAAGTGCTTTGACATAAACATGTTTACATAAAACTTAAAATAATATTGATAAAAAAAAACAGTCAAAGGCATTCATTTTGTGACATACATTATAAAAATCAGAGTTGCAACCTCCTGTACTACACGTATTGATATCGAATGGAAACCGATTAGTATCAAATGCTATTCTAAAATCGATGAAATGCACAAACTTCGATTGTAAATTTATCACATCACACAAACTTAATTCACTGGTCACTTAGATACAATTAATTATTTTACACCAAAAACTTTATGAGACCGTAACGTTTACATCTAATCAAGTCTTTTGAATTGGTCTCATTCTTAATGCATATAAATTTTGTTATAGTACTAGGTAATAAAGTTGCCATAGAACCCAACACACGCATACATACACACAAATAATGACTTATTGGTAAACATACTAGTGATTTTCCGACGTACTGTGGGCCTCATCTACGGGACATTAAGTCAAGGCAAGCAAATAATACAAGCTATTTTACTTCTTTGAACTTAGATCTTATGCATATTATTTTAGACTTTATTATTAAACAAATCCAAATATAACGTCAATATTCATGCTTGAACAAAGAAATAAGTCATGATAACATAATAAAATTTGATAAAGTGCCACCATGAGTCATGGATGATATTATTTGTGTTGAATTCATCAATACAGCTTAACCAAAAAAAATCTCGTTATTTTTTCCATTCTAAAATAGGTTTAAGATCTTTTCATTAGGCTTTTTTCTAACAATTTCAAGTAACATTGACTTTATATCTTTGTGATAAAGTTTAAGATCTTTTCATTAGGCTATTCAAACACCTGAGTGTAACATATTAATTTCAGTAATTAGTTATTCTACTCTCTGATATTAAAATGCAAAAAGGTATCTAAAAGTTTTGGGATTGTGCTTAAAGAGCATGCCCATACTAATATTTACACGGTCTTTTTTCTTTACATTATTGTATATGGTTATCAAATAGAGAATGTACCTACATAAGTTATCGATATAAATTACAGATATGATAACCCTTAAGGCGACGGGTAGGGCACACTAGCGACGCCAATCGATTTTAATTTTTAGCTACTAAACCGGATCTATTTTAAACAATTTCGGGGTTATAACCTCTCGGCAAACACTGGTACTATTTATTAAATAACCATGCATAACTATTGCGTCCAACACATACGCGAAAAATTTATTCAAATGTGGCCACTTTTGGCGTGAATCAGTTTTTCGCGTACAAAACGGACCCAACATTTGTGCATGGTATAAGTGTTTGCCGAGTAGTTGTAACCCCGAAATTTTTCAAAACAGATCCGGTTTAGTAGCTAAAAATTAAAATCGATTGGCGTCGCTAGTGTGCCCTACCCGTCGCCTTAAGTAACACTGGAAGACCTCTCTTATTATCATAGGTTAGAGCAGTATTAATTACAATTTATATAGTTCGTAATATATAGCGTGATTAAATTGACAGCAACTGGTGAAAAATCACAGATTAAGTCACAGAAAAAATTTCTTTGTGTCATTGGCAATATAAATCAATGTAATAAAACATGGTACCGATAAGACCGCCGAGGTTATATTTACCAGTGATAATGTTATGGGCATTAAGTTCTGTAAAATTTTGTGCAATAAAGAGTATCTGTCTATGTTAAAATGGTAAACCTTATGTTCATTGAAATAAAGGTCAAATGACATCTATCATTCTAATCGTAAATGCTTACGGAGTACAGTTAAGACTTCAATATGTGGCATTTCTGTCGTGGCAGCACCATGCTGAGGCCAGGACCTGATTGACCTCACACTTCACACACGCCTACTTATTTAGAATATTTTCATTATATAACTGTGTATTTACCTACCTATCGCCTGTTCTCGTACTCACCTTTTTCTGTAGTTTTAATGTGTAAATGTTACCTTACCTATGTTTTCTAATGAATGTTCATTGTTAAATTATTTATTGTGATGGTCAATAAAATGTTTCTTTCTTTCTTTCTTTATGTCTCCTTATTTAACGGGGTAAAACTACTTTTTTTATTTATACATGACTCAATATTCATCTTATTTTTAAGATTTTTCAAGATATCTCCCTACTCAACTAGAGTAGCGCCCTGATACACCCTGTATTTTTGGTATGTGGGTCGTTCTTCTTTTTTATCGACAATGAGCCCGTCCTCAGTAACTTATGAAGTAATTAATTATATAAAAAGTATACGGTACACCATCAAGATATTCCTAATTTACCATGAAATAATGACATTGTTTTATCAGCTCGCAGGTGCTTTAGCACGATTGAACTATGTAAAAAAATATATAAAGCGTGACAGAGGTGTAAATAGCACTAATTTCGGGGGACGTGACAGAGGTGTTCATTTCAATTAAAAAGTATTATTTATCAATTAAATTTTACATCATGTAATAGTTCATCTATAAAATAGTACATTAACGAATATTTAGGACATACTATTTATCATTTGAAGTCTGTTATATAAAAGTTAAATGTTTATTCGTAAGTTTGGCTCATTGTCGATAAAAAAGAAGAACGACCCATGTATGGTAAGCGATTGCCGCCGCCCATGGACGCCCGCGACACCGTTTCGCGTACTACGCGTTGCTTCGCTTCGGCTTACTGAGTATGGCAACATCGTCCTCGCGTTGTATGGCAACATCATACGTTCTATGGCAACGGTACGACCTTGTGACTATATGAGCAGCTCCGGCCTGGGCGCGCGCCGCTATCAGTGCGGCTGCTCGGGCTGCGTGAGCCCCTGCGCGTACGCAGCTTGGATGCTTTCGCACACGAACTTGTATTGACTCTGTGGACAAAACGTAACCATTACACAACATGCTCCTTTTGGGATATCCCCGTCTTCTTTTTTAACAAGCAGACGGATCACCTGATGGTAAGCAATGGACAACATTTCAAAATTGCTGAGCTATAAAACAACAAATACCAATTCTTTATTTACTTTTCCGCTTCTTTACTGAGAAAAAAATTAAAAACTATATAATGTAAGATGACGTCATCGGACGGCAGAATGTAAAATATTTCTTTGCTTAGCACATTATAGGTTTAAATTTACGAAATGCCAAACCCATGATATGCACCTGTAAAAAAAAAAGACAACTTGTCAACGTTGGATGAATGAATGTCGTTGACAATGTTGACACTAGTATTCTTTACCTTTGACAGTAGTACCTTTTTAGGGTTCCGTAGCCAAAATGGCAAAAACGGAACCCTTATAGTTTCGTCATGTCCGTCTGTCCGTCTGTCCGTCTGTCCGTCTGTCACAGCCGATTTACTCGGAAACTATAAGTACTACAGTGATGAAATTTGATGGGAATATGTGTTGTATGAACCGCTACAAAAATATGACACTAAATAGTAAAAAAAAGAATTGGGGGTGGGGCCCCCCATACATGTAACTGAGGGATGAAATTTTTTTTTTCGATGTACATACCCGTGTGGGGTATCAATGGAAAGGTCTTTTAAAATGATATAAAGTTTTCTAAAAAACATTTTTCTTAAAGTGAACGGTTTTTGAGATATCAGCTCTCAAAGTCGTAAAAAGTATGTCCCCCCCCCTCTATTTTTATAACTACGGGGTATAAAATTCTAAAAAAAATAGAGGTGATGCATGCTAATTAACTCTTTCAACGATTTTTGGTTTGATCAAAGTATCTCTTATAGTTTTTGAGATAGGTTGATTTAACTGTAATTTTGGTTAAGTTATTGTGCTTACACTGAAAACGATGGCTGAACCTTATAAGATAGATCAAAAAATATACTACAGTATTGTACACCTTTAAAAATCCGCGATGATATAAAATCTTTATAATGTATATTTGCTGCTACGGAACCCTTTGTGCGCGAGCCCGACTCGCACTTGGCCGGTTTTTTATTAAAACAATGATAAGCAAAGGAATATCGCTGTATTCAGCCGTCCGATGACGTCATTTGGCGCTTACGTCTATTTAGAATATAAAGAATTTCAATAATTATTTTATGCATGAAAATGGCAAAATTTTTAAAAAAGAAAAAATATGGGTCTGTTCATTTAATGTCTATTTTCATATACTAAAACAATATGGACATGTTAAAAATATGAAATGTTGTCCATTGCCGCCACCCATGGACACTCGCGACAATTTTTCATATGATTTTTTTTTTATGTAATAGGATGCGTATGAGCTGATGGTTTTTTATGTGATAGGTGGTAGAAGAGCAGAGGCATCACCTGATGGTAAGCGATTGCCGCCGCCCATTTACACCCGCTACATCAGTGGAGTCACAAGTGTCACCTTTCCCCCGGATTGGGCCTCCGGTACGCTCACTCGCGCAGCGAAACGCAGCACAGTGCTGCTTCAAGCTGGTTTTCTGTGAGGTCGATGTATCACTCTGGTCGAGCCGGCCCATTCACGCCGAAGCGTGGCTTCCGCACGGTCAAAATTTATGACTTACTGCATTCTGTATGCACATGGGGCGCATGGTCCTCATGGCCCGCACCAGGTCGAGCGGGTAGAGGGGCTGGCGGCGCGACAGCAGCTCTATGGCGGTCTCTACACAGCCGTGACGTCACTCACCGCGTTCTGTATGCACATGGGGCGCATGGTCCTCATGGCCCGCACCAGGTCGAGCGGGTAGAGCGGCTGGCGGCGCGACAGCAGCTCTATGGCGGTCTCTACACAGCAGTGACGTCACTCACCGCGTTCTGTATGCACATGGGGCGCATGGTCCTCATGGCCCGCACCAGGTCGAGCGGGTAGAGCGGCTGGCGGCGCGACAGCAGCTCTATGGCGGTCTCTACACAGCAGTGACGTCACTCACCGCGTTCTGTATGCACATGGGGCGCATGGTCCTCATGGCCCGCACCAGGTCGAGCGGGTAGAGCGGCTGGCGGCGCGACAGCAGCTCTATGGCGGTCTCTACACAGCAGTGACGTCACTCACCGCGTTCTGTATGCACATGGGGCGCATGGTCCTCATGGCCCGCACCAGGTCGAGCGGGTAGAGCGGCTGGCGGCGCGACAGCAGCTCTATGGCGGTCTCCGCTAGTATGAGAGCCCCGGTCCGCCCGACGCCCGCCGAGCAGTGGACTATCATCGGCGGGTCGAGGAGACGTTCCTCGCCTTCGTCTGGCTCTTGGACTACTGTTGGGATTACTGCGAAGAAAAAATATTTGCTTAGTTACAAACCGTGCGGATAAAGAATGGGATCAGAAATGGCGGCGCATCTATTCACTTCTCGCTCGCACACCCACGAGTGCGAGTATAGACGCAAATAGTGTGCGAGCGAGAAGTGAATAGATGCGCGGCCATTTCTGATCCCATTCTTTATCCGCACAGGTTGTACTTATATATTTCGGTTACTTTTATATTTTGCAATTTTGGTTCAGTTTTTAAGATATACTTACTGCATAAATAACAATAAATAATCTCATGTAAGTATGGTAAGGAAGTTTTCGTCCAAAATGAACCATAGCAGACCAATATTTTCCAACTCATTTTTAGGTCTACTTTTCGTATAAAGTGGCCTTGTTTTCCATTTAATCGATGAGGTAAGATGTGCAATAGTCGCCCAAAGCATACCTATAATCGTGCCTAATTAATTATTTCTACAACAACAAATGTTTTGCAAATTAAAAAGTTGATTTCATAGCAAGTAGAAAGATGTGCATTATTTCACAGAGGAACTAAAGTCGGATTATTAATTAGAATAAGTAACTGACAGATGCAAATCAAGACCAAGATTATGATGAAGTCCCCATACATTTGACGTTTTTTACTTTGCAAATGTATGGGAATGACACATTGACAGCTGTCAGTTTACTTCGTCATATTAATAGGTATTTCGGGTTTAGCCATCTTATTATAAATCGCGATCTAAACTTGTTACCGTACTAAAGTCATCCCGTTCCAACACGCAATGCTAAAAAGGGGTGGCCCAAAATTTGTTCTGGGACCATCCTTAGTTCGCGATTTGTAATAAGGGGGTAGATATTTGGTTTTTATTTGTCGTTAGATGTCATTTCTATAATAATAATAATAATAATAAAGCAACAACTCTCATCAGTGCAGTCAGTCTCCCCAGGGCAGCGTTGTGGCGCGCTGAATGGGAAGTGACATCCCTTGGGTCCCATATCCCCGAGAGTCGATCAGGCCCCTCTCCCCGGTTTGCCTTTATTGGCCGGCTGGGGTGGACCCCAGCAGGGGCTGCAGGACTCTCACCTCTGGCTTGCTCTTTTTTTTTCTCTGACATCCCTCTCTGGCCGGCTGGTGAAGAGCCGGCCAGAGAGGGATGTCAGAGCAAATATGCTCGCAGGGTGGAAGTGAAAGATGCATAAGTCGCGAGTTGGCACAGTGTCTGTAACCACAGACACTGGGTAGAAAGCGGTGTACACCTCTCGGCACCCTGAGCTGCTCACACCAATGTTGCCCGCCTTGCTATATCTGTTAGCTAGCTTTTGCTTGGCTTCCTGGTAGCTTATTTTAGGCGGCCCATCTAGTGAGTGGCGAGTCACCACCTGCCCATTTTTTCGTGATTTTTATCATTGATCGGGCAGGTGCCATAGTCTCTCCATAGCACCAGTTAACCGGTCCACTAACACCTCAACCCAATAGCCCAGTTCATTTTGTTTTCCATTATTTTCAATAGTCTTATGCCAACCGGGGACTGTCCTTGGCTACACTTCTGTAGTGTATACAGGGATAGTCGCCGGCTGGTGTCACATCACATCATAGTAAAACTGTCAATTGAACGGGCCTCTACGTGTTGGCTTCGGCCCCACGCACGCCTTCCAAAAGTCCGGGACATAATTGCCCGTGGTTATGGAACAACTGACACACATAATAATAATAATAATGGACAACATTTCAAAATTGCTAAGCTCTGAAATAAAAAATACCAAATCTTTGTTTACTTTTCCGCTGCTCGAATATTTATTTATTCATTTTTTATATTGCTTATTTACTGAGAAAAAAATTAAAAACCAAAAAACGTAAGATGACGTCATCGGACGGCAGAATGTAAAATATTTCTTTGCTTAGCACATTATAGTTTTAAATTTACGTAATGCCAAACCCATGACATGTAACTGTCAAAAAAAAAGACAACTTGTCAACGTTGAATGTATGAATGACGTTGACAATGTTGACACTAGTATTATTTACCTTTGACAGTAGTACCTTTTTTTTATTAAAACAATGATAAGCAAAGGAATATCTCTGTATTCAGCCGTCCGATGACGTCATTTGGCGCTTACGTCTATTTAGAATAAAAAGAATTTCAATAATTATTTTATGCATGAAAATGGACAAATTTTGAAAAAAGAAAAAATATGGGTCCGTTCATTTTATGTCTACTTTCATATAAAAAAACAATATGGATATGTTAAAAATATGAAATGTTGTCCATTCTCACAACATCTCATAGGTTGACCTGATTCCGTACTAAGTAGCTTAAGCACTTGTGTTACAGATATCAGACAACAGAGGAAACACAAATATATACTTAAATACATATATTACACCCAGACACTGAACAAACACAAGTGTTCATCGCACGAATGTTTGTCCAGGGTGGGGATCGAACCCACGACCTTTGGCGTAAGAGGCAGGGTCACTACCAATTGCGCCATCCGGTCAGTCTATGTTAAAATAGGAGTTTTTTTCCCTATAAATACATAAATTCCTATATATTCATAGAAATGACAGATCACCAATAGCTGCATCACGGTCCTAGCCACTAATCCCGCAGACACTCACCAGCGCGATGGTTCCTGAGCGCGGAGCAGAGTTGCGTGAAGCGTATGAAGGCGGTGGCGTCGTCCGGCACGCCGTGGTCGGGCCACGCCGTGTACTGCAGCTGGGTCACGGACCGAGATGCGCCACTAATCTCCTGCAAACAATAAAATTCATCTTAACTATAATTAATCAACGGTCACGAGCGGACCACGGCTGCTGTAACGTAGCCGAAATGTCGAGCAAAATATGCGAGTACACAATGTTGCAACACATAATAAATATCGTGTTAATTCCCTAAAAATTAATTATCTAAAAAAACCTGGCCGGTTTTTTGTGCGTGTGCGTGTGTGCGTGTCGGACTCGCCCATGAAGGGTTCTGTAGCTGCAAGTAAGATATATGGAAGGTAAATTGCTGTTTACGGTTTATAACGTATTAAAAAAACTACTAACTAGATCTAGTCCAAACCAATTTTCGTTGTTAGTTTTCATGATTATGTACATCATATATTTTTTTTAGTTTCATAATTCATTGTTAAAAACCTTGACATCATTTTTAAAGAACTATCCATAGATTCCCCACACAATTTTTGCGTGTTAATCCCTACATACCTTCAATATCATCTCCTCACATTGTGTCCTAGTTTCTGCGCACTAGTGGTCGTGACTGAGAGACTAGTGGTCGTGACAGAGAGACTAGTGGTCGTGAAGAGACTAGTGGTCGTGACTGAGAGACTAGTGGTCGTGACTGAGAGACTAGTGGTCGTGACAGAGAGACTAGTAGTCGTGACTGAGAGACTAGTGGTCGTGACAGAGAGACTAGTGGTCGTGACTGAGAGACTAGTGGTCGTGACTGAGAGACTAGTGGTTGTGACAGAGAGACTAGTGGTCGTGACTGAGAGACTAGTGGTCGTGACAGAGAGACTAGTGGTCGTGACTGAGAGACTAGTAGTCGTGACTGAGAGACTAGTGGTCGTGACTGAGAGACTAGTGGTCGTGACAGAGAGACTAGTGGTCGTGACTGAGAAACTAGTGGTCGTGACTGAGAGACTAGTGGTCGGCTTCATGGGCGTGGCAGCCACTTTGGGCCAGTACTGGTGGCACTAGGCACTACAGCGGTCTACCAGAACTATTCTAACGTTTCTTAAATGTGTTTTATACTAAAGAACACAAATGTCCACATACCTTCAGTACCATCTCTCTCCTCACATAATGTCCTAGATTCTGCTCACTAGTGGTCGTGACTGACAGACTGGTGGTCGGCTTCATGGGCGTGGCGGCCACTTTGGGCCAGTACTGGTGGCACTTGGCGCGGCCACGCTCCGCCAGGACCGTCAGCATGACGACCAGACTGCTCTCGCTCTCCCACACCATCTGCCAGAAGTCGCCCACTGTCGATGCTAGGGGACCTGAGAGAAAAAACATTTTAATATACACGGTTGATTGATACTGGTATGCATTTGTATAATGTATGTTATGTAATCCTGGAAAAAGAAACAGAGGTAATTGACAACTGTGCAATTACGAATCCTCAAATATTTACAAATATTTACCCACTTGAAAATAATATGCGATTACATTTCATGAATTTTACGACGTTAACGATCTATATTCTGCCTATTTGTTTTATATTAAAACCGCAATGAATAATTATGTAAATTTAACAGACACACAGCTTGTATTAAGAAAATCAAAATATAATCAAGTTTTCTTACTAATTTCTAACAACCATATTGCTGTTTCTATTCGTACGTAAGGGTCGCGGGTGGCGCGACAGAGATAGCGAGATGTCCGAGGAACGGCGAAGCTTGCCTTGAATTGAATTTGAACTGACCTCCGCAGGTATCTTAAGGTTTTTTTAAAAATGTTTTTAGTTATGATGCATGCTGAGCTCTGGGTCTCGTTGAAGACATCTTAGATTTTGAAATGTGATTTCACATTTTATAGATGAGCCCCGGCATGTACCTCTAGCGGTCAGCGAAAGTAGTGGAGTCATTTGCGAACTTGTAAATTATCTTAAATTATACTAAAATTGATTAATTAGAGATTCGTGACGGGACCTGAGTGGCAATTCTCGCGCACTCGCCATTGAAGTTGACTTTAGAGATTTCATACAATCGCCCATACAATCAATCTCTAACTCGACTTCAATGTGCACGAGAATTGCCCCTTTGTATCTCTGGGGGCTGTCCATAGATAGTTAGTTTGTTATCTGTACAACTGTACAGACGTACAAAACGTAAATAACTATTTACCTTGTGTCGCAATGTAAGTAAGCACAAGATCAGAGTTGGGTATTTCCATGTTGATATAAGAAGCGTTGATGTAGTCGCCAGTCGGTCCATTCTTCAGAATGACTCTCGTGGAATCGTCTGTAAAAAAATCGGCAAATTATTTTAACTTCACCATAGTGTTTTATTGGAAACATAAAAGAATTCGCCACAAGGGAGAAAGTCAACGCATACTTAAGGCTCTACCAGTTTCGTTTCGCTTCTCGTTTTTATTTATGGTATGGATGGCGCTTGGTTAGTGTGGTCCTTTGAAACAATTGCTGTTTGACAACACTAGAGTTACCTATTCGCAGGTTAACTTTACTCAATGAGCGCCATCTATTATAAATTCACCTTCACTGTACCTGTATGTTTGAATGTATCATACATGTTTGCATTTTGTTTCTGTGCTAAAAATACTATCTATACTATATATCCTTACTCTTGTATTACTCGAATGTTGGTCGAATCGAGTCTGAGAAGGAGAGATAAATAAAATAATAATTCAACTCACAAGGCGCTATATCTCTGTATCGATTCTTATTCAAATTATGTGGTAGCTTCGACACAGCCGACGGCCCCTCAGGCAACCTCCTCAGGAGAGTCTCGTACTGCTTGATTGCGGCGCCGCTGGCTAGCCCATCCCCCAGCAGCAGCATCGACTGCTCCATGGCGTCCCCCTCGAACTCGCCCGAGCCGAGAGGGACAAAGCATACGGCTGGCTCCTCGGGGCCAGTGTCTTCTGGCTCATATACGGCTGTAATGAGAAACGTTATTTGGTAAAGATAGATCATCATTTTCATCATTTCAGCCAATAGACGTCCACTGCTGGACATAGGCCTCCCCCAATGTTCTCCACACAGATACATTGGCCTGATTCTGTACTAAGTAGCTTAGTCACTTGTAGGTAACAACAGAGGAATAACAAATTTATGTATACTTAAATACATTATACATATATATCACCCAGACATTGAACAAACACATGTGTGCCTTTGTCATGCATATTTGTCTAGGGTCGGGTTCGAACCCACAACCTTTAGCGTATGAGGTAGGGTCACTACCAAATGCGCCATCCGGCCTGTCAAATCTTACTATACTACGTAAAATATAGCTTTATTACAATGACAGCTGTCACTTGATCTTTATACCTATGAGAATAAGGTTTATTATTTTAGCAAGTAAAAATTATTCCATATTTTTTTATTACTATACACTTAAAGATCATATTTCTGTGACACCAATAGTTGTTATTCTAATCAGGCTACATATTTTCACAACATTGCATTATTTTGTTAAATTAAATTGAGCGTCTTCTAATACGTTTGACAGAAAACACTCTGTTGATTGGCATTTCTACGTAACATTTAATTATAAATTATGTCATATCGCGCGCGCTTTGGCTATCACTTATCGATTTCCCAAGTGTTATCTCCCCATTACCCATATAGCTACAAAATAATATGTATTCTCACCATTAGGTTTAACGACGAGCGTGAGAACTCCCCTCGTGTTTCTGATCAGTTGCACCACTTGTTCATGAGTCATTTCGTCCACGTCATTTCCGTTTATTGATATTACCTAAAACAAAACAAAATATTGCGTAAAAACATATTGTCTATTCCTCAAGGAAGTCATACATCATTTACGTGATACACTAAAGGGGGCTATACAAAGTGTGACATTGTGTGAAAAGGGGTGGTTGGGGTCCTATCAGGAGGACCTAATACGAGAACTCTCTTTTACATCATCTTTTGTTAGGGCCAGATAGATAAAATTTTATTTTAATAAAATGCAGGTTCTAACAATTTGTCGTTTTGAAATTTTTGGGGAAGACTCATACTTAGGCCGCGTTCCGAATTACGCTTACATCGCCATCAGCACTCACAACGCCAACAGCCGTTCCGATTTAGTTTTCGTGTTTACAGCGTTGACAGCGATATTTCAATTCGGAACGATCTGTTGGTGCGCTAACAGCGATCATGACGTTTTTCAAACAGATAGTTCGCCAAAGATTAAATTATTATATTATATTTGTCTGTCATATCTCATCGTCATCGTCAGCCCATTTAAAGCCGCCGGAAAATAGTAAGGACCATCTAATCTATGAATTGATAACAGAAAATTGTGTTTATTATACTAAGTACATAGAGTTTGCCGTGTGCCGTGTGGTCCCCGACAGAGTAGAATAGGCCACCCTCACTCTTACCGAGGTGTCGTAAAAGGCGACTAAGGTAAAGCTGCTGGCATGATCATCAGCACCCAGAGAAGGAAAACTCTGCATTTATATCAAAACCCTCGTGTCCCAGCAGTGGGGACCACTGCTGGGGCACGGGCCTCCCTCAATTACTTGAGGAGTAATTGCCATACTCACCACGCTTGGCAGACGGGTTGGCGAGGGTTTTATAAATGCTGAGTTTTCCTTCTCTGGGTGCTGGGTGCTGATGATCAAGCCAGCAGCTTTACCTTAGTCGCCTTTTACGACACCTCAGTAAGAGTGAGGGTGGCCTATTCTACTCTGCCGGGGACGACACGGCCCATGTCTGTCATATCTATTCCTTAAGTAATTAAATAGTTTTTATAACAGAAAAACGTTTGTTTAAGATAATAACACAACAAACAATATTATGTTTGAAATTTCACTTTTGACAGCGCTTACAGTAATATTGCCTTTGAGCGAGAGTACTGTTATTGCAAGATGGCGCCTATAATGAAGTCATGCATGACGTCAAGATATCGTTTATGGACGCGCCCACGTCAAAACGGAACGACTGTTAGCACGCTGACAGTGCTCAGAGCGTATCTCGGAACGCGGCCTTAGTCAACAACAACATCAGCCCATTAAAGTCCCCACTGCTGGGGCACGGGCCTCCCTCAATCACATGAGGAGTAATTGCCATACTCACCACGCTTGGCCGACGGGTTGGCGAGGGTTTTGATATAAATGCAGAGTTTTCCTTCTCTGGGTGCTGATGATCGTGCCAGCAGTTTTACCTTAGTCGCCTTTTACGACACCTCGGTAAGAGTGAGGGTGGCCTATTCTACTCTGCCGGGGACCACACGGCCCATGTCTGTCATATCTATTCCTTAAGTAATTAAATAGTTTTTATAACAGAAAAACGTTTGTTTAAGATAATAACACAACAAACAATATTATTTTTGAAATGTCACTTTTGACAGCGCTTACAGTAATATTGCCTCTGAGCGAGAGTACTGTTATTGCAAGATGGCGCCTATAATGAAGTCATGCATGACGTCAAGATATCGTTTATGGACGCGCTCACGTCAAAATGGAACGACTGTTAGCGCGTAGACAGTGCTCAGAGCGTATCTCGGAACGCGGCCTTAGTCAACAACAACATCAGCCCATTAAAGTCCCCACTGCTGGGGCACGGGCCTCCCTCAATCACATGAGGGGTAATTGCCATACTCACCACGCTTGGCAGACGGGTTGGCGAGGGTTTTGATATAAATGCAGAGTTTTCCTTCTCTGGGTGCTGATGATCGTGCCAGCAGCTTTACCTTAGTCGCCTTTTACGACACCTCGGTAAGAGTGAGGGTGGCCTATTCTACTCTGCCGGGGACCACACGGCCACACGGCTTTAGTAATACATGTTAAAAGCTGTCTAATAAATGATTATGAGACTAACCTGACACAACTAGCGAGCAATTACGACCGTTCTCATTCAATGCAACTTACTTACAATTCGTAGCTTTGGAAGTCACTGGGAAAAAAATCAGCAATAAACTTCCGATGTGAGATCTATGCAAGTATCGTGTCCTGGTGGCTTAATTAATAGCCGTCCCGTAACGAACTAGAATATACCTGTCGCATCCAAACAAAGGAGACACACACTCCTAACAATATTATACTATGTACACGTGTTAGGTATGTAAGTATGGCGATCTGGTCCCCCTCCTGCAGCTGCACCCTGGTCCGTGGCGCCATGCGCCACGTCAGCGGTCATGATGTTTTTTTTATATGATAGGTGGACCATTATACGGATCACTTGATCGTAAGCGATAGCTCCCATGGACACCCAAGACACCAGTGGAACGAATGTGATAGTTTTAAAATTAATCAATAGATGGCGTTGGATATCGATTTTATGACGCAAGTGTTTTGTCTTTTCTGTTTTCCTATAGGGAAAGGATTATAATGCTTGTCGCTGTCCACACTCTTCAGCTCCTAATAACAATAATGTATTATTTATGCAAGTATCCTGACCTGGTCTCCCTACTGCAGTTGCATCTTCGTCCTCGGAACCACGCGGGATACTACACGGGTTATTATGAATATGTTAAAATGTATTTTCAAAATGAATCATTAGATGGTGCTGCTTGTCGATTGCATCGCGCAAGTGCTATTTCCCTATAATCCTTGCCGTTGTCCACACTTTTCAGCTCCTAATAAAAATAATGTATTAGCTATGTAAGTATGGTGACTTGGTCCCTCTCCTGCAGCTGCACCCAGGTCCGGGGCGCCACGCGCGACACGAGCACGGGGGCTCAGAGGTCATGAATGTGATAGTTTCAAAATGAATCAATAAATTGTGCTGCTTGTCAATGGACAACATTTCATATTTTTAACATGTCCATATTGTTTTTTTATATGAAAAAAGACATAAAATGAACAGACCCATATTTTTTCTTTTTTCAAAATTTGGCCATTTTCATGCATAAAATAATTATTGAAATTCTTTATATTCTAAATAGACGTAAGCGCCAAATGACGTCATCGGACGGCTGAATACAGCGATATTCCTTTGCTTATCATTGTTTTAATAAAAAAAAGGTACTACTGTCAAAGGTAAATAATACTAGTGTCAACATTGTCAACGTCATTCATACATTCAACGTTGACAAGTTGTCTTTTTTTTTGACATGTCATGGGTTTGGCATTTCGTAAATTTAAAACTATAATGTGCTAAGCAAAGAAATATTTTACATTCTGCCGTCCGATGACGTCATCTTACGTTTTTTAGTTTTTAATTTTTTTCTCAGTAAATAAGCAGTATAAAAAATGAATAAATATATATTCGAGCAGCGGAAAAGTAAACAAAGAATTGGTATTTTTTGTTTCAGAGCTTAGCAATTTTGAAATGTTGTCCACTGCATCGCGCAAGTGTTTCGTCTTTTCTGTTTCTCTATAATCCTTGCCGTTGTCCATACTTTTCAGCTCCTAATAACAATAATGTATGTACTATGTAAGTATGTTGGTCTTGGTACCTGGTCCCCCTCCTGCAGCTGCACCCTGGTGCGCGGCGCCACGCGCGACAAGAGCACGGGGGCTCAGAGGTCATGAATGTGATAGTTTCAAAATGAATCAATTAATTGTGCTGCTTGTCAATTGCATCGCGCAAGTGTTTCGTCTTTTCTGTTTCCCTATAATCCTTGCCGTTGTCCATACTTTTCAGCTCCCAATAATATTATACTATGTAGACGTGTTATCTTTGTAAGTATGATGACCTTGTACCTTTCCTGCAGCTGCATTTTCGTCCTCGGAGCCAGAGGTGTTGCAGGTGCCCATGGGCGGCGGTAATCGCTTACTATCAGGTGATCCGTTGGCCACACTTTTCAGTTCCTAATAACAATAATCTGTTATCTATGTAAGTATGCTGACTTGGTCTCCCTCCTGCAGCTGCACCCTGGTCCTGGGCGCCACGCGCGACACGAGCACGGGCGGTCAGAGGTCATGAATGTGATAGTTTCAAAATGAATCAATAGACGCTGCTATTTCCCTATAATCCTTGTCGTTGTCCACTTTTCCGCTTCTATGGATGTCGATCGCATGAAGTAAGTGATTTTGTATTTTCGATTTTTGCGAGCAAGGGCGCTCAGAGGTCATGAATGAGACAGTTTAAAAAGGAATCAATATATGACGTTGGATGTCGATTGCGCGACGCAAGTGTTTTGTCTTTTCCGTTGCCCTATAATCCTTGCCGTTGTCCATAATTTTCAGCTCCTAATAATGTATGTACTATGTAAGTATGTTGGTCCTGGTACCTGGTCCCCCTCCTGCAGCTGCACCCTGGTGCGCGGCGCCACGCGCGACACGAGCACGGGCGCTCAGAGGTCATGAATGTGATAGTTTCAAAATGAATCAATAGATGGCGCTGCTATTTCCCTATGATCCTTGTCGTTGTCCACACTTTTCCGCTTCTATGGATGTCGATTGCATGAAGTAAGTGATTTTGTATTTTCGGTTTTCGCGAGCAAGAGCGCTCAGAGGTCATGAATGAGACAGTTTCAAAAGGAATCAATATATGACGTTGGATGTCGATTGCGCGACGCAAGTGTTTTGTTTTTTCTGTTTCCCTATAATCCTTGCCGTTGTCCATAATGGACAACATTTCATATTTTTAACATGTCCATATTGTTTTTTTATATGAAAGTAGACATAAAATGAACAGACCCATATTTTTTCTTTTTTCCAAATTCGTCCATTTTCATGCATAAAATAATTATTGAAATTATTTTTATTCTAAATAGACGTAAGCGCCAAATGACGTCATCGGACGGCTGAATACAGCGATACTCCTTTGCTTATCATTGTTTTAATAAAAAAAAGGTACTACTGTCAAAGGTAAATAATACGAGTGTCAACATTGTCAACGTCATTCATACATTCAACGTTGACAAGTTGTCTTTTTTTTTGACAGTTACATGTCATGGGTTTGGCATTACGTAAATTTAAAACTATAATGTGCTAAGCAAAGAAATATTTTACATTCTGCCGTCCGATGACGTCATCTTACGTTTTTTAGTTTTTATTTTTTTTCTCAGTAAATAAGCAGTATAAAAAATGAATAAATATATATTCGAGCAGCGGGAAAGTAAACAAAGAATTGGTATTTTTTGTTTCAGAGCTTAGCAATTTTGAAATGTTGTCCATTGCATCGCGCAAGTGTTTCGTCTTTTCTGTTTCCCTATAATTCTTGCCGTTGTCCATAATTTTCAGCTCCTAATAATATATGTACTATGTAAGTATGTTGACCTGGTCCCCCTCCTGCAGCTGCACCCTGGTCCTGGGCGCCACGCGCGACACGAGCACGGGCGGTCAGAGGTCATGAATGAGACAGTTTCAAAAGGAATCAATATATGACGTTGGATGTCGATTGCGCGACGCAAGTGTTTTGTCTTTTCTGTTTCCCTATAATCCTTGCCGTTGTCCATACTTTTCAGCTCCTAATAACAATAATGTATTACCTATGTAAGTATGGTGACCTGGTCCCCCTCCTGAAGCTGCACCCTGGTCCGGGGTGCCAAGCGCGACACTAGCACGGGCGCTCAGAGTCGTGAATGTGATCATTTCAAAATGAATCAATGGTGCTGCTTGTCAATTACATCGAGCAAGTGTTTCGTCTTTTCTGTTCCCCTATAAGCCTTGCCGTTGTTCACACTTTTCAGCTCCTAATAATATTATACTATGTAGACGTGTTATCTTTGTAAGTATGGTCACCTGGTCTTTTTCCTGCAGCTGCATCTTCGTCCTCGGAGCCACGCGAGACACTACAGGCTACTACCTGTTATCGGCAGCGTGTAGTTGATGGTCCATCTTAGATCCATTTGATTATCATATTATTATTATTTTTATCTTTTTCTGATATCAATCTCACAATATTATGTGTATGTATTTGAGCATAACTTATTTATTAGTTTATAATACTGTATTTTATTTATGTATTAGGGTTATATGTTATATTTTAACATTTACAGTTTCTTTTTTTTTTTCCTTATTGAATATTGCACCCCCTACTCCTTCTCTACCATCAAATGTCCTTTACTTGAAGGTTGCCTGGTAGAAATCGCTTTCAGCGATAAGACCGCCGAAATTGTACACAAAATTTCTGTAATGCCTAGTACTTAAGTTGTGTATTTTGTGCAATAAAGTATATCGATCTATCTACAGGGGTCTCGTTGGATGTCGATTGCATGACGCAAGTGTTTTGTCTTTTCTGTTTCCCTATAATCCTTGCCGTTGTCCATAATTTTCAGCTCCTAATAATGTATGTACTATGTAAGTATGTTGGTCCTGGTACCTGGTCCCCCTCCTGCAGCTGCACCCTGGTGCGCGGCGCCACGCGCGACACGAGCACGGGCGCTCAGAGGTCATGAATGTGATAGTTTCAAAATGAATCAATAGACGCTGCTATTTCCCTATAATCCTTGTCGTTGTCCACTTTTCCGCTTCTATGGATGTCGATTGCATGAAGTAAGTGATTTTGTATTTTCGGTTTTCGCGAGCAAGAGCGCTCAGAGGTCATGAATGAGACAGTTTCAAAAGGAATCAATATATGACGTTGGATGTCGATTGCGCGACGCAAGTGTTTCGTCTTTTCTGTTTCCCTATAATCCTTGCCGTTGTCCATAATTTTCAGGTCATAATAATGTATGTAGTATGTAAGTATGTCGACCTGGTCCCCCTCCTGCAGCTGCACCCTGGTGCGCGGCGCCACGCGCGACACGAGCACGGGCGGTCAGAGGTGATGAATGAGACAGTTTCAAAAGGAATCAATATATGACGTTGGATGTCGATTGCGCGACGCAAGTGTTTTGTCTTTTCTGTTTTCCTATAATCCTTGCCGTTGGCCACACTTTTCAGCTCCTAATAACAATAATGTGTTATCTATGTAAGTATGTTGACCTGGTCCCCCTCCTGCAGCTGCACCCTGGTGCGCGGCGCCACGCGCGACACGAGCACGGGCGCTCAGAGGTCATGAATGTGATAGTTTCAAAATGAATCAATAGATGGCGCTGCTATTTCCCTATGATCCTTGTCGTTGTCCACACTTTTCCGCTTCTATGGATGTCGATCGCATGAAGTAAGTGATTTTGTATTTTCGGTTTTCGCGAGCAAGAGCGCTCAGAGGTCATGAATGAGACAGTTTCAAAAGGAATCAATATATGACGTTGGATGTCGATTGCGCGACGCAAGTGTTTCGTCTTTTCTGTTTCCCTATAATCCTTGCCGTTGTCCATAATTTTCAGGTCATAATAATGTATGTAGTATGTAAGTATGTCGACCTGGTCCCCCTCCTGCAGCTGCACCCTGGTGCGCGGCGCCACGCGCGACACGAGCACGGGCGCGCCGCCGCCGCCGCGCACGTTGAAGCCGAAGCGGCCGTCCGCGCCCGCCGCCAGCCGCACGCACACCGCCTCCTCCGCCGCCGCCTCCGACCCCGACTCCGACTCGTCCACGTACGAGAGGGGCACGCGGAGCGCGCGCTCCAGGAACCCGCCGTCGCTGCAAATCAATACAGTGACTTAAGGTGGATTTATATTTATCTGACGTGTCGTGACGTGATGGCTAGTCAGTGGCGTAGCGTACCTTGTCTGGGCCCCGTATAAAAAAAATGTTTGGAGGCCCTTATATGGGGGTAAAAAAATTTCATAAAAGAAAAAATATATTGTGAAAAGAAATATTTATTTAACAAAACATAATTTAACCATTTTACAAATATTTTATTTTGAACGCACGCCTTAAAGCGGTCATCGTCATCGTCATCGTCAGCCCATTTAAATCCCCACTGCTGGGGCACGGGCCTCCCTTAATCACATGAGGGGGAATTGCCATACTCACCACGCTTGGCAGACGGGTTGGCGAGGCGAGTCTTAAAGCGGTAAAAAAAAGTTATTGCTTTATAGAATTTTGTCATTTGTAATATAAAATAAATAAGAAAGTTTTAATTTTTTTTCCTTACACACTTTGGGGGCCCTCGTGGCCCGGGGCCCCGTATAATTGATACGGCAGATATGGCGGTAGCTACGCCCCTGTGGCTAGTGTTCACATTTATATGTCATGTTCTGACGCCTTCTGACGATATTTTGAATGAGTACAGCTGTAGCTCTAGGAAAGGTAACACGTTTTCAATGTTCTCCCATGAGTTATCTGATTCTGATTCAGATTATGAAGAAGATACTCAATTTATGATATTGGCAACTTTGTTAAAAAAAGAAAGAACGAGAAGAAGATATTGGATTCATCCACTCAATAGAAAAAGAGAAATAAATGGCGAGTTTCATTGTCTCATTAAAGAGCTTACTAACGACGTTGTTTTAATTTTTCTCCTATCTCCTCCCAAACAGCTGTCCTAATAAACTGATCTTTATATTGTTTAGATTTTGTATCATAAATCACATTATGTTGTCGAACAAGTTCAATTAATTCGTCCATATTTAAAAGTGAACAGGAACAGAGGACTCTGACGCGTCCCAACACAACACTGGCGCTTGCACATTTGTCTGACGTGCATAACGTCGTCGTTCCCCCGCCCCACCGCTCTGACGCAACCGGGATCGTTTCTGATACGACACGACAGAAGCCATCACAACACATTACGCATTACTAGTGTGAACGCTACCATACTAAATGTATGAAACCGATACCGTTCTGACGCATCACGTCACGACACGTCAGATAAATATAAATCCACCTTTATACAGGTTATATCTGATGAAAACAATCCTTTTTTTCTCAAGGAACATAGAGTCGTTCGTACTAAGCGTTTCGCTTCCTCTTTCTTGGTACGAACTGCTAAGGAATGGAACAACTTGCCGGCTTCTGTATTCCCAGAGCTACAATTTGGGTGTCTTTAAGTCGAGAGTGAATAGGCTTCTTCTGGGTAAGCACGCTACATCTTAGACCTCATTGTCACTTTCCATCAGGTGAAATGAGGTCAAGTGCAAACCCATTATTTATATAAAAAAAAAAGTCTTATCTCAGAAAAAAAAACACCTTCCCATACAAAATTGACTGACCGGATGGCGCAATTGGTAGTGACCCTGCCTCTGATGCCAAAGGTCGTAGGTTCGATCCCCACCCTGGACAAAACATTTTTTTAACTGAAGATAGGTAAACGTTTGACCATATTTCACCTGATGGTAAGTGATAATATGGTCTAATATGTAGCACGATTACCTAGAAGATACCTATTCACTCGCGCTTTGAAATGCCACAAATTGTAGCCTCTAGGGAACACCTCCTCAGGCAGCTGATTCCACTGTTTCGCAGTATATACGACCAATATGGGCAGTATGCTAAGCGCAAAAGCGGTATCCCAAAAAAAATAATATGCCATCGGGTAGCTTAGACCATGTCAGTATTTTGTTTTGCAAGTAAATATAGTAAAACCCTTAAAAAGTATTCTCTATCTCACTATATTCCCTAAAATTATTAAGGATATTGGCGGTATGGTAATTTTACGTAGGCAACTAGGCGTATTTTTATTTCATTACTGCCAAATCACTAAAAAACAATATCCGCAGATCACAAACAATTTCGGCACAAGGCATTTCGAAAAATATATAGAAGGTTTTTGAAATTATTAAACCTATAAATGGGATATCCTTATAAAACTTCCTACTTTTGACTGGTTATAATTTATAAAATACGTGCTTTTTTAGAAATTTTTAATGAGGTTCTACATTTGAATGACAACAGTCTTACAAAACTTCAATTATCTCGAAACTAGCTATTAATGAGCTTTTGCTACGCAGCAGGGCAGAATAATACTCAACGGCCAACTTCGAGAAATACAATGTCCGATATACTTTTATTATTTAAATTTTTTATTTCTCAATACATTCTTGATCTATGGTTTATTTACCATACTTTTTTAAAATTGTCAATGTGGCCAGGCGATTTGAGGTTATTGATTCGAAAACACTGTTGTAATGTAGCCTCTATGTTAAATAGGTACTGGCTATATTTCTATTAGTTTAATTGATATTCCATTTACTCTTTTGTATCTAGACTTTTACTTTTCTATTGTCACTTCTTCCTTCCTTTCATCTTGTTGACAAGTAAACATTTCAATCTTCAACAGTGTTTTTCTCTAATTTTATCACGTTATCAGCACGAGGGCTTTACAAGCGAGCTAGCTGATAAATATAATATTAGTTGTGTTGTTGTACTATGATTTTCACGAAAATATAGTTCGTCGAATCTCGAAAAAAAAAAATTGTGCTACGTCATTGTGCAAAATGCAAGGTAGCGGGGATAGAGTGTCCCCAGGCACAAGCAGCAATGCAATGGGAATGGGAGCGATCCGTATGCTTTCCGGACGGGAAGGCTA
The DNA here is from genome assembly GCA_019059595.1 of Marasmia exigua. Taxonomy (NCBI): domain Eukaryota; kingdom Metazoa; phylum Arthropoda; class Insecta; order Lepidoptera; family Crambidae; genus Marasmia; species Marasmia exigua. The sequence goes on along the minus strand of CM032472.1, from coordinate 27,283,173 downwards.
CAGTGCATGGAAGTTTAAGATGCGATTTTACTTACTGCATGAGCAGCTGTGGGAAGCTGTTGTGGGTTATCCTGATGGAGATGAAACCCCAGAGTCAACGAGAAAGCGTAAGGATGAATTAGCACTAGCCAAAATCTGCATGACTTTAGATGGAGGGAGCCATCACTCATGTGAGGAGTGCGGAGAGTGCTAAGGCCGCTTGGACGTCGTTGCAAAACGCCTATGAAGATAAGGGCATGGGCAGAAGGTTAGCTTTAGAACGTAAGCTTTACCGATATTGTCTTGAAGAGTTTAATACTATCGAAGAGTATATAAATGCCGTTATAAGTACCGCTCAAGATCTCGCTGATATTGGTAAGAAAATCGAGGATTCTTCTTTGGCTGCGATACTATTGGGAGGTCTAACGCATAACTTCGATCCCTTGGTCATGGCTTTAGAAAATTGTAATGTTGAGGTTACCACGGTCATGGTAAAGGCAAAACTGTTGAATGAGATGTCGAAAACCAGCCTTATGATTGTGAGTCTGCGTTGCGTTCGAAGAAAGGTCAAATTATTCAACATAGTACCAAGACGAAGAAGAAGAAGGAGGTTGTATGTTTTGATTGTCACGTACGAGGTCATACTAAATACAATTGCCCCAATAAGTTGAAGAATAAGCATGATTCAACATCAATAACTGCCTTGGGAGTAAATGGTAATAAAGATACGTGGTACATCGACTCTGGAGCTACTTCTCATATGACTTCAAGGTCTGATTGGCTGACAGAACTCAAACCGCTGCATTCTGGCAAGGTGACCGTCGCTAGCGGAGAAGCGATTGATTCCGTGGGAATCGGAACAGTTTCAATCAGTACTAATAGTAGTATCGACAAGATTAGTGAAGTTGTACTTGTACCTAAATTGAACACTAATTTAATTTCGGTTAAGAAAGCAGTCGATAAAGGTTTATGTGTACTTTTTGATAATACTGGCTGTAATTTTTTTGATAGAGATTATTTCTCTTATAAAGGTAATCCTGTTTTACACGGTTCAGTACATGGCGGGCTTTATACATTAGATGTTAATATTAACAAAAATGTAGCTCTTGATGTGAATTCTGACTGTCATTCTGCAGATTCTCAAGTTCAGGCTGTTGATGTACGCACTAACCGTCCGTCTCAATTTCAGCTGTGGCACAAGCGGTTAGGTCATCTTTGCAGGTTTGACATGAATCTCCTAAGGAATGGACGTGCAGTTGGAATGGATTACTCAGCAGTGGATAAGGAGCCATGTATACCATGTGTTGAAGGGAAACAAGCAAGAAAACCCTTCACGGTAAGTGTGGATAAGCCTAAGAGTACAAATTCGTTATTGGAATTGATCCACAGCGATATTTGTGGACCTATGTCGGAAAATTCATTTCAAGGTAAGAAATATGCGTTATTCTTCATTGATGACTTTTCTCGACTTACTTTTGTTTATTTCTTGGCTTCTAAGACGGAAGTAAAAGCAAAATTTATCGCTTTTCAGTCTTTAGTCGAGCGCCAAACAGGAGCTAAAATTAAGGCATTAAGAACAGACTGCGGAACAGAGTATGTTAATGAACAGTTCTCTAGTTATTTACGTTCTAATGGTATTGTGCATCAAACCACAGTTCCACACAGTCCGCAACAAAATGGAGTATCGGAGCGTTCAAATAGAACGATTGTGGAAAAAGCGCGGTGTATGTTAGCTGGTGGTTTTCTCAGCAAAGCCTATTGGCAGGATGCTATAGAAGTGGCAACGTACCTGAAGAATCGATCCCCGCATAGAGCTCTAGATCGTCTTACTCCTTATGAGATATGGTTCGGCTCAAAACCCGATTTGAGTCACTTACGAGTGTTTGGCTGTAGAGCACTAGTACACATTCCAGATTGTCAAAGGAAAAAGTTGGATGTGAAGGCTAAACAGTACACTTTTGTTGGATATTCGGAAGATCCAGGTAATTATTACTTCCGAGATGCGAGCTATCCGAGAAGACTCTTAAAAGCTAGGGATGTTGTGTTCTTCGAAGATGCTTTCTCTGATTTGAAAGGTGATAATCCTGCAGGCCAGTTTCCTGTTGATCCCCCTGCAGTGATGGTATTCTCAAACAGGAATGAAGCGGAAGTTCAAAATCCCATTGCTGGTAGCTCTGGCACTTCTACTAAGGTGAACGTAGAAGTTGCACAAATCGATCCTGATCCAGAAGACCCTATTTCTGATGAAGAAATTCCCCACGATGAGGAGGATATTCTCGAAGAACAGGTTTCTACTGATGAACCTACTTTCCAAGGAAGGTATCCCTTAAGGAATCGATTAGCGAAAGATAAAGGTTTTGTGTCAGCAAGCTATAGTTTTGATGAGCCTGAAACCTTCAATCAAGCTATTCAATCAGAAGATAGAGACAAATGGATGGGTGCTATGAGAGATGAATATAGATCCCTCATTAATAATAAAACATGGATTTTGGTTGATAAACCTGATGGTCAAAAGATAATACCATGCAAGTGGGTATATAAGGTAAAGAAGGATGCAGAAGGTGCAGTTGCGAAATATAAAGCCCGGCTAGTAGCCAAAGGCTATAGCCAAACCGCTGGTGTGGATTATACAGAAACCTTTGCGCCAGTAATTCGCAATTCTTCGTTACGTATGATGTTTGCACTTGCAGCAAAATTAGGCCTCAAGATGCGACATTTAGACGTGGACACAGCGTTCCTAAACGGAGAATTGGAGGAGGATGTATATATGGTACAACCGCAAGGTTTTGAGAAACCAAGCCAACAGAATAAAGTTTGCCTACTCAAGAAAGCTTTGTACGGGCTGAAACAAGCGCCTCGTGCTTGGAACACAAAGCTAAATGAAACTCTTTCTGCGTTAGGTTTTAAACGGGCTCCTTCAGAACCATGTATTTATACCAAACTATTTGGAAAGGAACTTGTCATACTGGCAGTTTATGTTGACGACATAATTGTTTGTCATAAAGATGACAAATTGGCAGACGCTGTCAAATGTGATTTGCAAAAATATTTTGGTATTAAGGATTTGGGACTTTTAAACTATTATCTTGGTTTAAATGTTTCCCAAACAAAGAACTGTGTAAAAATTAATCAAAAAACGTTCATTTTAAATGTTCTTAAGAAGTTTAATATGGCAGACTGTAAATCTGCCCCTACTCCCTTACAAAAGGTGAAGTTGGAACCAAATAAGAGCGGTGAGTTGCATCCGTATCCATATCAATCACTCATTGGTAGTTTAATGTTTATATCTGTGAATACTCGCCCTGACATTGCCTATGCAACTAGCTATCTTAGCCAATTTCTTGCAAAGTTTGATAAACAACACTGGTTGGCTGCAAAAAGGGTGTTGCAGTACCTGAAAGGAACAGTAGATTACTGCATAACTTACAAGAGGGTTCCAGATTTCAGTCTGACTGGGTATGCAGACAGTGATTGGGCAAATGATCCCACTGACAGAAAGTCCTATACGGGTTTCTATTTCAGCTTATCCGGTGGAGCAATTAGCTGGGAATCGAAAAAACAGCCCACCGTTGCATTGTCATCAACGGAAGCAGAGTATATGGCCCTAACTTCAGCGGCTAAGGAAGCCACCTTCTTACAGAGGTTGATTCAGGAGGTAAGTGGCACCTCTCTGACTCCGGTTACCGTGCAAAATGACAGTCAGAGTGCACATAAGATTGTACTTAATCCTATTCATCACAACAGGACTAAGCATATCGATACCCGTTTTCACTTCATAAGGGAAAAAGTCGCTGAAGGCACTATTTTAATTGAATATGTACCAACTAGTGACATGTGTGCCGATATGCTGACAAAGCCGTTAGGTAGGGTTGCGCATTCCAAATGTACTGTCGGTTTAGGGTTGTGCACTTGACATAGTTAGGTTATTTAGTCAACTATGGAATCTCAATTAAGGGCTGGTGTTGTAATGTAGCCTCTATGTTAAATAGGTACTGGCTATATTTCTATTAGTTTAATTGATATTCCATTTACTCTTTTGTATCTAGACTTTTACTTTTCTATTGTCACTTCTTCCTTCCTTTCATCTTGTTGACAAGTAAACATTTCAATCTTCAACAGTGTTTTTCTCTAATTTTATCAAACACGCTTTACTAGCGCGATGAAAAAATGCATAGTGACATCTACCAAAACAATGCCGAACCATCTGCTTTATTTATTTTTAAAGTTACATCTGCTTTTTACAAGCTCCATAATTATAACGAAAACAGCTAAACAATTTTCCCCATACTTTGTTGTAAGTGGACAAAAACAGTAAAACATATATTTATCATCATAGACTACATACAATTTTATTCCTGGTTGTTTTTGGAATCCAAGATTTGGTAAGTATGGTAATAATGGTACCTCTTTACAATTGACTGAGAACATAAATGTTCCTTTGTCCCTAATTAGATAGTATTTCATTCTCTCTCTTTCTTTCTCTCTTAAGCTCTCACGCAATCTCTTTCTCTCACTCTCACTTTTTCTCTTTCTATTTCTGTCACTCACTCTCTCCTCTCTCACTTCTCATTCTCTCCACTGAGTGTGAGATCGCTTAGAGAGGTCATGAGAACCAGAGTGGCCTAATTAGCCCCCAGAGCCAAACTGGCTTAATTTGCTTAGGCCGCTTTGGCGCTTCAATTTTTTATCACAGATTAAACATTAAAACTAAGTATGTATCCGTCTGATACTGCTACGACTGACCACTTCGCAACTCTTATCAAGGGACCAACTGAGACGCTTAAATGATACAGAAGAGTCTTTGTTCTTCATTAGTATGTTACTTCTCTCCCTCTCTCGCTCTTACTTTCACTCTTTCTCTTTTTATCTCTGTCACTCATTCTCTATTTTTTTCACTCTCTTCCTCTCACTTTTGTCTCTCTCTTTCTCTTTGTTCCTTTGAATTCTTATCCTTTTACAAATGAGATGTAGAGACAACATAGCAAAGATTGGCGGGCACAGCTGGACTTCAGCTGCCGAAAATAGAATAGAATGGAGAAGATTGAAGAAAGCCTACACTAAATTGGTTGAAATCGGCTTAGGATGATGATGATGGTACTTACTCAGCCTTAGGCGGAGCAGTGTCAGTCCAAGCCGCTCGTGTATGCGGTTCCGTATGCCACGTGACGCGGGATCCTCGTGCGCACGCGCTTGAGGCAGCTGGCTCGGTATTACTTTCACTCTTTCTCCTATTGTCTCTGTCACTCTTTCTCTATTTTGTCCACTCTCTTCCTCTCACTTTTGTCTCTCTCTTTCTCTTTGTTCCTTTCATTTCTCATTCTTTCCCTCATTGAGTATGAGAAAACTAAGTTGATAATGTTACAACTTACTCAGCCTCAGGCGGAGGAGCGTCAGTCCAAGCCGCTCGTGGAGGCGGTTTCGTATGCGACGTGACACGGGATCCTTCCTACACACGATCCGACGCGCTTGAGGCAGCTGGCTCGCTATTACTTTCACTCTTTCTCCTATTGTCTCTGTCACTCATTCTCTATTTTGTCCACTCTCTTCCTCTCACTTTTGTCTCTCTCTTTCTCTTTGTTACTTTCAACTCTCATTCTTTCCCTCACTGAGTATGAGGCCACTAAGATGATAATGTTATTACTTATTCAGCCTCAGGCGGAGCAGCGTCAGTCCAAGCCACTCGTGGTGGCGGTTCCGTATGCCACGTGACGCGGGATCCTCATGCGCACGCGCTTGAGGCAGCTGGCTCGCTATTACTCTCACTCTTTCTCCTATTGTCTCTGTCACTCATTCTATATTTGGTCCACTCTCTTCCCCTCACTTTTGTCTCTCTCTTTCTCTTTGTTACTTTCAATTCTCATTCTTTCCCTCACTGAGTATGAGACCACTAAGATGATAATGTTATTACTTACTCAGCCTCAGGCGGAGGAGCGTCAGTCCAAGCCGCTCGTGGGGGCGGTTCCGTGTGCGACGTGACGCGGGATCCTTCCTACACACGATCCTACGTGCTTGAGGCAGCTGGCTCGTTATTACTCTCACTCTTTCCCCTATTGTCTCTGTCACTCATTCTCTATTTTGTCCTCTCTCTTCCTCTCACTTTTGTCTCTCTCTTTCTCTTTGTTACTTTCAATTCCTATTCTTTTCCCTCACTGAGTATGAGAATACTATGATAATGTTACTACTTACTCAGCCTCAGGCGGAGGGGCGTCAGTCCAAGCCGCTCGTGGAGGCGGTTCCGTGTGAGACGTGACGCGGGATCCTCGTGCGCACGCGCTTAGTGCGGCTGGCGCGCCAGGAGATGCGCCGTCTGACACAGAGCGGTTACGAGAACTGCTACGTCTGAAAAAGAAAAAACATTTTCGAGTTGAATATTTCAATTAAACCGTGGGAGAGGCCTATACATACTGGAGAATAGGGTATTTGACTAAGCTCGAGATTTTACAAAATATAAATATTCTATCAAAATATAGGTAAATATGTGCCAATAGCAAAAATTCTCAGTTAAAAATATAACGTCTAGCCGGTTTTGTGGTCATTCTAAGATTCATGGGCAAGTCCATTTTAAAAGTATGAAATTATTAAAAAATAATTATACCATTGCATAACCCATACAATTTGCACCAACTATTTATAACAGAATCATTGACATAAACGAAACATTTGATATAGCTACCATACAAAATTCAAATGAAATGCATACAAAATACTTGTTTGTGACGTCACATCTCAGTAGCCATTTGTATGGAGCGTTTTGGGTTTGCCCAAAATAATGTGATTTTAAAGTTGTGATATCTCAGGTAGTTTAAATGCGAATCAAGTTATTCTTTCAACGATGTTTCTATCATTGAGAGGTTTTTTGATTACGAAATTAAAAAAAAATAGTCAAATACCGTATTTTAGCATGAATGGGCCGGTTCGACCGGAGTTAAAAGACGGCCTCACAGAAAACCGGCGTGAATCATGCGCTATGTTTCGCCGAGTGAGTTAAGGCGACGGGTAGGTACGGCAGGACGGTACTAAACCGGATTTCTTTAAAACAATTTCAGAGCGGGAGTCTCTAAGCAAACATTCATACTATTTATTTAATTATATAGCACTACTTTTTGATCTGTTTTTGCACTCGAAATTTGTATTAACGTCATAAGTGGCCGTTTTTGGCGGTAATTTAAATTTCGAGTAGAAAAGCAGACCCAAAAGTTAAGTATAAGTGTTTTCCGAGAGGCTGCAGGTTCGAAATTGTTAAAAAGATAGAGGTTTAGTCAGTAATAAATTTAAATCAATTGGCGTCGCTAGTGTGTTTTACCCGTCATCTTAAGGTATCGGAGGCCCAAGGGGAAAGAAAAGAAAGGGAAGTTAAACCGTTTACCGAATAAGAATAAGAAATATTGATTATTATTGAACATCACAACACGGTACACACACTTACACTAAGCACAAACATTGGCGTTGCGGGTGTCCATTGGCGGGGATAATCGCTCACTAAATTACCAGGTAATCTTTCTAATTGTCTGTTACCTAACACATGAATAAAAGGTAATTTAACCCTTAGTCGTATATTGGGAAAATAGTTCCCACCTGATTTTGAACCTAGTCAATAATGACATAAGAGCGAAAACCAATGAAATTTTTCGTTGACTTATGGCTTAAAGAAGCTTTTCATAGCTTCAACTCACCTAACAAAGGTCCTATTAGTAGACCGGGATCTTCTCGCGTCTTCCAACGCCTGGGTCTCTGTCCTCGGCACAGTCGGTGCCGTGATGCCCGCAAGTGCACCCAGAGCACCCAGCAGGGGACGTCTCCTGGGTGCCCTGAGGCGGAAGAAGCCGTGCCTCTCGACGCTGCAGCGCCAGAGCGCTTTCGCTGCTCGGCCTGATCGCATGTTGAAGCCGAGAACGGTGTCGTAGGATTCAGACTGGAAGATGATAAATTTATTTAAAAAAAATTATGCTAGATCAAGGGAGTGGAATCCAGCACCTGATGGAAAGTAATCAACGCCGCCCATGAACATCCGCGATATCAGAGAGATCGCTAATGTCAACTAATGTGTTGTCGGCCTTTTTAAAAAAGAATACGCTCTTCTCTTGAAGGTCCTTAAGTCTTAGCCGTCGGTAAATACTCCTGCAGCCAAACCGTTCCACAGAACTGAGGTACGTGGTAGAAAGTTCCGCGAGAAACGCTCAGTATTAGACCGCCATCCAACGAGATGATGGATGGATGGAATGACAATTGCTAGCGAGTGGTTCAAACAGTTCCTCAGAGCACTCCCCATGATAGATGGGGTATAGAATACTGAGGGAAGCTATATCCCGCCGCAGTACTAGAGGATCAAGTCGACTAGAGAGAGTCAAGTCACCGACAATTCGAGCAGCACTACGTTGTACGCGGTAAAACGGAAGAAGTTGGTACTGAAGTGAACCAGCCCAAAGGTGGGAGAGAGGGACTTATAATATTTTTAATAAAACCCGGTCAAGTGCGAGACATCCTCATCATTCACCGATGGCTCTATAATTTCTTGCGTTTTGCCATCCAACCATTGCCATCCATGCCAACATCAATTTTAACCCAACAATGCCATAGCTTTTTTGCAGTATCACCAACAAAATTCAAATAATAATAATTAATAAAAAAAATAGATAAACATTGTATACTGACGGAGTCAGTGTACAATGTTTATACTATACTATATCAGAAAACAAAATAATTACATAGAAATTTAGTATTAAAATGCATATTTTTATGTTACACACAGACACATATATCACACGGATGTTTATCCAGGGTGGGGATCGAACCCACGACCTTCGACATATGAGGCAGGGTCACTCACTACCAAATGCGCCATCGGGGTAGTCAACTAAATGATCAAATGATTCGAGACTGCACTGTCTTAACCAACGTGGGGTTACTTATAACTACAAATTGATGTGTCACCCATGGCATTTAAACCCACGACCACTCCAGGTTTTTTAAGACAACGCTCTCTATTCCACCAAGCAGTTGTTAAAGATTAAAACAAAAAGTCTTTTGAAAATAATTAATAGATGCCAACACTTACAGGTTCTCGCTTCAACTGTATGAAGAACTGCTTCTTCTTAAAAGAAATCTTGACGATTTTACTCCAAGAAAATGTATTCACTCTTATATTGTTCTGGAAGACTACTATACCTATTGACGTCACACCAATAAATATGTCTTTGCCGTTATAATCCTGAAATCAAACACTAACATTAGACACATGCATACACTAAAATATCTGGATAAATAGTAATGTAAAAAAAAATTTAACTGTCTCGAAATCGATTTTTTTTATTTAATGGCCTATCTATATGATAATATCAATATGATGAGAATTATTTTAACTTTTATGCAATTGTTGTTTCCTAAAGAATAAATAACTAAAAAATAAAATAAAAATTTAGGCGGTCTTTTCGTTGAAAGCGATCCAGATACCAGACGACCTTCAGGTCATCAGATAGAGACGAAATGTTGTTTTAATTTTTTTTTATTGGAAGGGGGACGCAAACAAACAAGAGAGACCTTTGATGGCAAGTCATCACTGCTGGCCATTGACATTAGCAAAATCAGAAAAAAATATAAATAGCCAGTTTGTAGACCTTTTAGGATGCTCTTTCTCGGTTATGTCTAGATTTCATTATTTCCTCTTTATTTTTTGTAATCATGTCTATCTGACACGGGTATGATTTACAGGGATTTTATGAGTCAAGATAAAAGGCAGCAAGCAGTTTGTGCAACTCCAGTATAGCGCTCTCCTTCGGCAGTAGGCAAAGATCTGCTAAAGAGCAAAGCAACTCACTTTAGCCGGGTGCGACTCAACGCCGTAGCAGTCCAATCTCTTCGCGTGCTCCAGGAAGTTGGCCTCCGCGTCCGCCGGGGCCTGCCCTCGGTGCAGCTTGTGCAGTTCCCGTATCCGCCGCTCGTCTTCAGCGTTCTGCTTCGGCAGTAGGCACAGCTCTGAGAGGTAGTTCGGCGGGTGCTCTGACACGTTGTAGTCGCCTAGTTCAGCTGGAAAACATAAAAGAGAGTAAATGAGTAATGTTTGACGACCCGATTGGAACAGTGGTAGTGAACACTGTCTTTGGTCCAAGGGTTGCGGGTTCGATCCCCGCACAGTACAAACATTTGTGTGCATGAACATGTCTGTTTGTATTGGTCTGGGTGTTTTCTATGTATTATAAGTATGTATTTACAAAAGAAAAGTATTATTATGTATTATATTTGTAATCCCACTGTTGATTCTGATATCCGTAACACAGGTGCTCGAGCTACCTATCTCGGAGTCAGATCAATGTATGTGTTGTTGTGAAATATTGATATTGAATGAGTATGGAAAAAGAAAGTAAGGAACATTTTGCACGAGCCAATAATCGTGATTCGATGGTAAGATGTTCGCCATACCCATTACTGATTTATTGCGATTGTTTGTGTCAATCACTATGAGCAATAATTCCGATTAGCGCATTATGGAATTCATATGATATTCTGACCACCCGTTTGGAACAATGGTAGTGAACGCTGTCTCTGGTGCAAGGGTTGCGGGTTCGATCCCCGCACAGTACAAACATTTGTGTGCATGAATTGTCTCTTTGTATTGGTCTGGGTGTTTTCTATGAATTATAAGTATGTATTTACAAAAGAAAAGTATTATGTGTATATATTTGTAATCCCACTGTTGATTCTGATATCCGTAACACAGGTGCTTGAGCTACCTATCTCGGAGTCAGATCAATAAATAAATAAATAAAAATGATTTATTCTGAAAAACACCATTACAAGAAAAAATATAGGACTGTTCTCACATAAGGTCGCCCTGTGTTGTGAGTGACAGGCTCTTTATGGTAAAACGGTGGCACACAATACACGTGTTTTTGATCCTTACCTAAACTAAACTAAATTTAATTAAATTGGACAATAGGTTATCTGCGCGCGCGCGCGCGTGCGCGTTTGTGTGCATATCGTGTATTCGTGTGTGGTGTATGTGTGTGGTGGGTGTGTGTGTGTGAGTGTTGTATACCTCGTAGTGTGGTGAATGAATAGTGTATTAATGTATGTACTTTTTTATTTTATTGATTTGTCGACCCGTTTGGAACAATGGCAGTGAACGCTGCCTTTGGTCTAAGGGTTGCGGGTTAGATCCCCGCACAGTACGAACACCTATGCATGAACATGTCCGTTTGTATTGGTCCGGGTGTTCCCCATGTATGTGATGTTGTGAAATATTTATTAATTATTAGTATATATTCTTTACAAATTTTATTGTTAATAATAACTATTTTAAGATCTTGTTCAGATTAATTGAGAAATATTAATACTTGTTATTTTTAACACAAAAAAGTTAATGATTTTTACATCTTGATATTTTTATTTGTAGAAAGATGGATGCATGATACGAACCGTTTGAACTGTCCTATTCACCTTCAGATACTGAATGGACTATAGTTTTGCTAGGAAAAACAAAAGGAAGTAAATATGGCATGGTAAAGGATTGCACCACCCTCCCCTCTTCTATCTAATGTCAAACGCTCCCAGCGATAAGACCGCCTAAATTGTACATAGTATCTCTGTATACCCTTTTTACATTTTCCATGTGCAGCGGCTATCGCTTACCATCAGGCGATCCGTCTGCTCGTCTGCCACCTACCGAATAAATAAAATCCGGGGTGTCAATTGTTAAATATGTATTGGCCAATCATCATCATCATCATCAGCCTATCGCAGTCCACTGCTGGACGTAGGCGTCTCCAATGGTTCGCCACCGTGATCTATCCATGGCTTCTCGCATCCAGCTCTTGCCAGCCATCCTGCGCAGATCGTCCCCCCACCTATCAGAGGGCGCCCTACATTACGTTTGCCAAGACGCGGTCTCCACTCTAGAACTCGTTTACCCCATCGGCTGTCGGTTCTGCGGTTGGTTATTGACCAATAAAATGTTTCTTTCCTATCCTTTGCTTTCCTTTCCTCAGTCTCAAGGTTGCGAAGGTCAGACGGCAGTCGCTCACCAAATTATGGATAATGGTAAAAGCGTGCCCCGGGCTCAAAGCGATGGCATAACATTCTGAGATGGTGATTATGAGTTTCATTCAGTCATCAAACTATAAAAATATATGAATATTCGCTGATGGAAACTCTCTCCCTCGCTTTTTAGATACATAAAAAGATCCAGCTATTTTTATGTTATAACTTTACGTAAAATAATAATATCCTCCAACCGATTTCGGCTAAGGCGACCAATCTCAAAGATCAGCCACTTACGCAGGATATATTATAGTGCTCAAGTGTGTGCGCAAACACAAGTGCACTCTCTTTTCCCTTGTTCTCATATTCCGATGGGACACCAGTGTGACACGACCGGAGAGGGATCGGGCACAGGACCAACGGTTTAACGTGCTTTCCGAGGCACGGGGGTACAAGACTTCTTTAGGTTACGGGTGGTGCACACTAGCGTCGCCAACCGATTTTAATTTTCAGCTGCTAAACCGGATCAATTTCAAACAATTTCGGGCTTACAACCTCTGGGCAAACACTTATACTATTTATTAAATAACCATGCACAAATGCGTACCCAACACTTGTACGCGAAAAATGGATTCACACTAAAAGTGGCCGCTTTTGGCGGTAATAAATTTTTCGCGTACAAAAACGGACCCAACATTTGTGCGTGGTTATTTAATAAATAGTATAAGTGTTTGTTTTAAATAGATCCGGTTAAGTAGCTAACAATTAAAAACGAGTGGTGTCGTTAGTTAGGGCAACCCGTCGCCTTAACAAAATAACTCAGGTAGGTACAAATTTTGGCCCGGGGATCGAACCCGTCGCTTAAAGTGCGACGCACTACCCACTGCGCCAACGAGGCAGTCAACTTTATGTCATCATCATCATCATCAGCCCATTTAAGTCCCCACTGCTGGGGCACGGGCCTCCCTCAATCACATGAGGGGTAATTGCCATACTCACCACGCTTGGCAGACGGGTTGGCGAGGGTATTGATATAAATGCAGAGTTTTCCTTCTCTGGGTGCTGATGATCATGCCAGCAGCTTTACCTTAGTCGCCTTTTACGACGCCTCGGTAAGAGTGAGGGTGACCTATTCTACTCTGTCGGGGACCACACGGCACACGGCAAACTCTATGTACTTAGTATAATAAACAGAATTTTCTGTTATCAATTCATAGATTAGATGGTCCTTACTATTTTCCGGCGACACACACGACACACATTTTAACCAATTTAACATTTTCTACAACATTGATTTTAGTTTAATGATAGAAAGGAAACAGCTGTATTTACGCCTGTAAGAATCAAGTCCAAACTAGTACAAAGTGTAAAGGGAAACCCATAATGCCTGACACTTCCTGTTGTGACGAGAACACTAGGTAGTTCATTTTGTCTCTTTTGTTCTTCTGACAAATGGAAGGAGACGAAACATACCAATTTTAAATATTTTCCAAACTATTTTTCCTTTTAAGGTGACGGGTAGGTCACACTAGCGACGCCAATTGATTTAAATTGTTAGCAACTAGACCGAATATCTTTTTAACAATTTCGGAAAACACTTACACTATTTAATTAATACTTATACTTAACTTTTTGGTTCTGCATTTGTACTCGAAATTTGAATAACCGCTAAAAACGGCCACTTATGGCGTTAATCAAAATTTCGAGTACAAAAACAGATCAAGAAGTAGTGCACAATTATAAAAGAAATAGTATAAATGTTTGTTTAGAGACTTCCACTCCAAAACTGTTCAAAATAGATCCGGTTTATTAGCCAACAATTTATGTCGATTGGTGTCGCTAATATGGGCTACCCGTCACTTTAAGGTGACGGGTAGGGCACACTAGCGACGCAAATTGATTTAAATTGTTGGCAACTAAACTGTATATCTTTTTGACAATTTCGAGGCTGCAACCACTCGGAAAACGCTTTAACTATTTATTTGATACTTATACTTACCTTTTGGGTCTGCTTTTGTACTCGAAATTAGTATTACCGCCAAAAGCGGCCACTTATGGCGTTAATCAACATTTCGAGTGCAAAAACACGTCAAAAAGTAGTGCAAAATTATTAAATAAATAGTATAAATGTTTGCTTAGAGACTCCCGCTCCGAAACTGTTTAAAATAGCTCCGGTTTAGCAGCTAACAATTTAAATCGATCGGTGTCGCTAGTTAGAACTACCGGTGTCGATAGTTAGGTGTATCTATCACATGCCATTACAAGTGTCGGTAACTATAACAAGGCAACTCATATAAGCATAGCAGGATATTGCTATCACCTTAACATTATGAGCAAGTATCCTATTTATTATTGATACATTGATTTTCCAAATCCAATAATAGGGTATACGACTAAGTTCAAGATTTTACAAAATATAAATATTTTGTCAAAATATAGGTCAATATATGCCAAAGGCAAAAATTCTCAATTAAAAATATAACGTCTAGTCGGTTTTATGGTCCTTCAAAGATTCATGGGCAAGTCCATTTTAAAAGTATAAAATTATTAAAAAATTATTATGCCATTGAATAACCCATACAATTTGCACCAATTATTATAATAGAACCATTGACATAAACGAAACATTTGTAATAGCTACCATACAAAATTCAAATGAAATGCATACAAAATACTTAAGTGTGACGTCACATCTAAGTCGCCATTTGTATGGAGCGTTTTGGGTTTGCCCAAAATAATGTGATTTTAAAGTTGTGATATCTCAGGTAGTTTAAATGAGAGTCAAGTGATTCTTTCAACGATGTTTCTATCATTGAGAGGTCTTTTGATTGCAAAATTAAAAAAAAAGTAGTCATATACCGTATTTGTTTCTGGCAAAATGTTATTAAAATTAATGTAATAGTATCATGTCCTTCTCAATTTTATTATTATCAAAAGTATAAATTACTCAGTGAATTTATTTAATTGATAATAATAAAATTGAGGAGGATGTGTAACTATTACCTTAATTTACTAACATTTTGCCAGAAACAAATTGAATTTGGAAAATCAATGTATCCATCGAAATGTTTTTCTATCTACTATGTATATACAAGGAACACATTCATTTTTCTATCTACTATGTATATACAAGAAACACATTCATTCTTGTATTTATACTTAAAGAAACATATTTTTTTAAACAACAGGGATTGTTGGTCTAGTGGTTTAAGTACCGAGCTCTCGGGGTCCTGGGTTCGATTCCCGGGTCGAGCGAAAAGTATGTTTCGAATTTTTCGAACATAGCTCGGGTTTGTAATCACCAATCCACATTTGGCAAGCGTGGAGATTAATCCTAATCCCATCATAGTAGCGATAACTTGATTTCAGT
>CM032472.1:27236913-27254396 GCA_019059595.1 Marasmia exigua | reverse complement strand
ATGGATGGATCTGGAAGAGGACTAACGACCACGATCGTCTATGACAGGAAAGGAAGACAGATGAAGTTAATAAAAAAGGATCAGTTGGGGAGAGGGTTTCAGTTTTCAAGGAAGTGTGCTTTGATCCGAGCCTATACATAGTATATACATAGTAGATAGAAAAAAAAACTGTACAACTGCAAAAATTTCGATGGATACATTGATTTTCCAAATTCAATTTGTTTCCGGCAAAATTTTAGTAAAATTAAGGTAATAGTTACACATCCTCCTCAATTTTATTATTATCAATTAAATAAATTCTCTGAGTAATTTATACTTTTGATAATAATAAAATTGAGAAGGACATGATACTATTACATTAATTTTAATAACATTTTGCCAGAAACAAATTGGATTTGGAAAATCAATGTATCAATAATAAATAGTATACTTGCTCATAATGTTAAGGTGAAAGCAATATCCTGCTATGCTTATATGAGTTGCCTTGTTATAGTTACCTACACTTGTAATGTCATGTGATAGATACACCTAACTATCGACACCGGTAGCCCTAACTAGCGACACCGATCGATTTAAATTGTTAGCTGCTAAACCGGAGCTATTTTAAACAGTTTCAGAGCGGGAGTCTCTAAGCAAACATTTATACTATTTCTTTAATAATTGTGCACTACTTCTTGATCTGTTTTTGCACTCGAAATTTTGATTAACGCCATAAGTGGCCGTTTTTGGCGGTTATTTAAATTTCGAGTACAAATACATAACCAAAAATTAAGTATAAGTATTAATTAAATAGTGTAAGTGTTTTCCGAAATTGTTAAAAAGATCAATTGGCGTCGCTAGTGTGACCTACCCGTCACCTTAAAAGGAAAAATAGGTTGGAAAATATTTAAGATTGTAGGTATGTTTCGTCTCCCTCCATTTGTCAGAAGAACAAAAGAGACAAAATGAACTTGTGTTCTCGTCACGACAGGAAGTGTCAGGCATTATGGGTTTCCCTTTACACTTTGTACTAGTTTGGACTTGATTCTTACAGGCGTAAATACAGCTGTATTCTTTCGTAATGTTGTTGAAAATGTTAAATTGGTTAAAGTCTGTGTCGTGTGTGTCGCCGGGAAATAGTAAGGACCATCTAATCTATGAATTGATAACACAAAATTGTGTTTATTATACTAAGTACATAGAGTTTGCCGTGTGCCGTGTGGTCCCCGGCAGAGTAGAATAGGCCACCCTCACTCTTACCGAGGTGTCGTAAAAGGCGACTAAGGTAAAGCTGCTGGCATGATCATCAGCACCCAGAGAAGGAAAACTCTGCATTTATATCAAAACCCTCGCCAACCCGTCTGCCAAGCGTGGTGAGTATGGCAATTACCCCTCATGTGATTGAGGGAGGCCCGTGCCCCAGCAGTGGGGACTTAAATGGGCTGATGATGATGATGATGACATAAAGTTTACTGCCTCGTTGGCGCAGTGGGTAGTGCGTCGCACTTTAAGCGACGGGTTCGATCCCCGGGCCAAAATTTGTACCTACCTGAGTTATTTTGTTAAGGCGACGGGTTGCCCTAACTAACGACACCACTCGTTTTTAATTGTTAGCTACTTAACCGGATCTATTTAAAACAAACACTTATACTATTTATTAAATAACCACGCCCAAATGTTGGGTCCGTTTTTGTACGCGAAAAATTTATTACCGCCAAAAGCGGCCACTTTTAGTGTGAATCCATTTTTCGCGTACAAGTGTTGGGTACGCATTTGTGCATGGTTATTTAATAAATAGTATAAGTGTTTGCCCAGAGGTTGTAAGCCCGAAATTGTTTGAAATTGATCCGGTTTAGCAGCTGAAAATTAAAATCGGTTGGCGACGCTAGTGTGCACCACCCGTCACATAAAAAAGTCTTGTACCTCCGTGCCTCGGAAAGCACGTTAAACCGTTGGTCCTGTGCCCGATCCCTCTCCGGCTGTGTCACACTGGTGTCCCATCGGAATATGAGAACAAGGGAAAAGAGAGTGCACTAGTGTTTGCGCACACACTTGAGCACTATAATATATCCTGCGTAAGTGGCTGATCTTTGAGATTGGTCGCCTTAGCCGAAATCGGTTGGAGGATATTATTATTTTACGTAAAGTTATAACATAAAAATAGCTGGATCTTTTTATGTATCTAAAAAGCGAGGGAGAGAGTTTCCAACAGTGAATGTTCATATATTTTTATAGTTTAATGACTGAAGGAGACTCATAATCACCATCTCAGAATGTTATGCCATCGCTTTAAGCCCGGGGCACGCTTTTCCATGATCCATAATTTGGTGAGCGACTGCCGTCTGAACTTCGCAACCTTGAGACTGAGGAAAGGAAAGCAAAGGATAGGAAAGAAACATTTTATTGGTCAATAACCAACCGCAGAATCGACAACCGATGGGGTAAACGAGTTCTAGAGTGGAGACCCCGACTTGGCAAACGTAATGTACGGCGCCCTTTAGCTAGGTGGGGGGACGATCTGCGCAGGATGGCTGGCAAGAGCTGGATTCGAGAAGCCATGAATAGATCACGGTGGCGAACAATTGGAGACGCCTACGTCCAGCAGTGGACTGCGATAGGCTGATGATGATGATGATGATTGGCCAATAAATATTTGTCGGATCTTGGGTGGCCGAGTCCGACATCAGGGGGTCGGTGATTTTTCCGTTCCCGCTGTCTTCCATGGTGTGGGCGTAGAAGGGTTCCCCTAGCAACGTAATGAAACGACGAACTATGCTGGTGTTAATAACGCGTAAAGAAACAGACAAGTCCTTTGGTGCCTTTACTCATGAGAGCTCAGTATATGACTGCCTTGCGACCCACGAATATTCCAATTTATAGCAACATTACCAAAGGCCATGTCCAGGACCCCCACTCAGTGTCCTGCGTTTCCGGTGCGCGGTATTAAAATTTATTTTGAAGCATTTCGTTTACAAAATATCTTACGATGCTATTTTACAACTACATTACTCTACTTAATTTTAACCCTCAATAATTAATTTTAATAACACTAGTAACCTTAAAAATTAAAACAAAATCAAAATCAATAATAATTACTAAACCGCCATTTTTCATTTCCGCTAAAATAAAATTTAAATTTACATCAGAAAAATTTGATTCAACTTCCGCTTAGAAAATGCAAATTAAATTTCTTAAAAATAAATCGACAACTTCCGTTACGAAAATAAAATAGACACTTCCTCCCAAAAATAAGTTGGCGCCAAAACGAATTTCCGGTGATTTTATTTTGACATTTATGAGCAGTAGCGCCAATACGAATTTAAAAGGAACTAAAAAAAATGAGTTTCCTGCGAATTACATTTTAAATTGGCGCGCAAAAGCGCCATCTTTAATCTACGAGGGAACTCCCGTTTCCGCCTAATTATTATTTTTTTTTTAATATGGCGCGTAGTGTCTTCATCTTGCATTTCCGACACGGCCATCTTGACAGATCACCCGTCCTCGGGTGCAGCAATGGATGCGTCTGTAAAGAAAATACTCAAAAGAGTACTTCTGCTCGGCTATCCTGACAAAACCTAAACTTAAAGGCTTCTAGTTACAATCGTTCAGTGTACATTAGGAACTTAATAGATCTACTTAGAACGCACAAGACCCGACCGTCCAGTTTCAGTCTACTTCGAATACAACAAAAAGTCTCAACACATACAACACACATGTAAACAGGCAACAGGTAGACCAGTTCTTCGGCTACCTCGGAAACACCGTTCGGTTTCCATCCACACGCAGCACAGCTAACGGATTACAGTAGAAACACAGTCCTTCGGTTTCTACACACAAGCACACCCAGAAACTCAGTCCTTCGGTTTCTGCGTTACCCAATCTACATGAGTGTTGCCATGTTAATTCTGATCTAATTCAGAATTGCCAACATCCAAATCACCTGGAACTTGATGATCAGGAACCTTGCGTACACGGTCATGCGGGTACTTGTATGTTCGATTAGACGTTAATGATTTCAGTCGGTACCTGTCGCCATCTAAAAGCTCAATTATTTTAAATGGCCCTTTAAACTTCGGATCTAATTTGACCTGATTGCGTTCCTCATTTTCAATCAGAACGTAATCACCCACTGAAAACTTTTGTAGTTTGGCTTTGTTAGAATCGAACCGCCCTTTATCATATGCAGCATTAAAAGCTATGCTCTGACTCGCCTGCTCCCTCAGCTCATCTAAATTGACTTCAACATCTTCGGTCATCGTCATTAAACTTGAAGGTCTAGCTGCCTTGCCTATTAACAATTCTAAAGGACTTGCCTTAATCACGCGATTCATGGTTGAATTTAAAGCTAGTTGCACCTAGAGCGTCTTGCCACGACCTATCCTTACTTGTCTCGATTGCTGTCAGCATACTTTTAAGGGTGCTCATCACTCGCTCCACTTGACCGTTCGCCCTACTGCCTCCGGTGGCGATTAAGTGCAGTTCGATGCTGTGAGCGTCGCAAAAATCGGAAAACTTTTTACCTGCAAAGCATCGACCTTGATCAGCAATGACTCGTCTTGGTGCACCAAACAAGGATATGGCTTGTTGAAGAGAGCGTATACTGCTTTCACTGTCGATGTTCCTAGAGTGAACTAAAAGTACGTATTTGGTAAACGCATCGATCAATACGAACACGTACTCTTTGTTACTGTTCTTGCCGCTCAATTTACCTGAAGCGTCGATGTGTACAGTGTCCCACGGAGTTGTTCCCTTAGGGATGGGATGAAGCTCTGCCTGTATACGACCTGTACTGGGCTTCGAAATCTTGCACGTAATACAATTGTCAACAAATTTCTTTACGTACTTTGACATTCCCTGGAACCAGTAGAAGTCATATACTTTCTCCAAGGTCTTCTCCCATCCTAGGTGCATGATGGATTCGTGCACGTTGTTTATGACTGACCATCTTAGAACACGGGGAACGATCGGAAGACATCTAGTGCGTCCATTTCGCTGAATTTTGCGATGCAAGATGTTATTTCGGATCTCGTAGGTGTTTCTAAGATCGTCAGACATTACCTCATTCTGTAGATCAGCGATAATCTTCGCAATCTCCTCATCTTTTTCTTGCTCTGCCTGAAGCCAGTTACTCGATAACTCTGCAAGATCCACACGTTTTTCTTCCACACGTGTGAGGGACCTAGACTCGTTAGGAATCGGGTTCCTAGATAAGAAGTCTACGTGATTCATTCGGCTACCTTCGCGATGTATGATGTCGAAGTCGAAAGACTGCAGATAAGCCCACCAGCGATGAACCCGTGGAGACAGGTCAGTCTTACCTTTAGATGCTCTTACAGCGCTGCAGTCAGTGATCACAGTGAATCGCCGCCCGTGAAGATACTGCCGGAAATATTTTATGGCCATCACGACCGCCAGTGTTTCCAGCTCGAAGGAATGATATCTTGACTCAGCTCCTGATGTACGACGGCTATAATAGGCAATAACATGCTGCTTACCGTCTATTTTCTGAATGAGCATTGCGCCATAGCCCTCTGAACTGGCATCAGTATGCAGTTCTACTGGTAGTCCTGGGTTGAATATCGTCAACACTGGTTCACTCGTGAGTTGCAAAATGATGTGCTGACGAATCTGCTCATGCTCCGGTTGCCAGTCCAAACGCTTACTTTTGCTGCTAGTAAGTCTAAATAATGGTGCCATGGTTTTTGAAAAATTCGGTACAAACTGCCTAAAGTAGGACGCCAGACCTATAAACTGCCTGAGCTGGGTAATTGTTGTAGGAGGTGGCAGATTTGTTAGCGCCTTTATCTTACCAGGATTCGGTCGTACTTTTCCATCCTCAACTTCAAAGCCTAAAAACTCGACTCGCTTCATGAGGAAGGAGCACTTGGAGAGGTTTAATGAAAACCCTGCCTTAGATAAGACATCCAGTACATGTCGCAGACATTCTAGACCTTCTTCCACAGTGGATGAAAGAATTAACAGATCATCAATGTATGAGACTACATAAGAGTGTGCTAACTCACCTAAAGCAGTTGCTATTGCTCGCTGATACACCGAGCTGGCATTTTTCAAACCGAATGGCATAGCGAGATATTCCCATTGACCGTCCGGCGTAACGAAGGAGGTCTTTTCTATGGAATCCTCAGCCACAGGTATCTGGTGATAGCCGCTCAACATATCCAGACTCGTGAACCACTTCGCACCTCCTAGTCTCGAAACCTGATCTGATATTAGCGGAAGAGGGTACCTGTCATCGACGGTGTTGTCGTTGAGTTCCCTGTAGTCGACACACATGCGATCTGACCCATCTTTCTTCTTGACTAGCAGAACAGGGCTCGAGTAAGGCGAACAACTGGGTCTGATAACACCTGCATCTTCTAACTCCTTTACCTTTTTGCGCACAACTCGTTTCTCCTCTGCACTCATTCTATACGGGCGTCGTTGCACCATTCGGCTTGGATCAACCAGGCGGATCTCTAACTTACCTGTGGTGACTCGTGACTTGGAGACGCCACTCGGAAAAGAGTCAGAAAAGTCATGCAGGACGTCTAGTAACTGATTTTTGATCTTGTCAGGTATCTCGGTTTGAATATTCGAAAAATCGGGTGGATTATGGTTAAAGTTTAATTGACAGGAGTTGACTTCTAATCTACGCATTAAAATAATTTCATTTGATGTCATATTTACAGTCAAGCCTTGATCTAAAATTTCCCTGCCAATCATGATACCGCTCCTAATTTGATAGTCCTGAACGACGTGAAATAAAATCTCCAATCGAATATCATTAATTATTACCTCAGACAATATTTGTAATGAGCTGTGTACGGATGTTTGTCCTATACCTGTGAGGGTAACAATGTTATGGATGCGTTTTCCCGAAAACTTTGAAGCCACACTTTCTTTAATGAGGGAGCATTCGGCACCAGAATCATAATGATAAGGGAACGACTCACCATTATTGCACAGCTCCCCTGTAGGATTGCTAACAAAGCACACGTCTACACGGCGCTGGTTGCTGGAGCTGCTGCCGGAGGCCGCGCCGCTGGTCGACCCGCTGCCGTGGGCTGCGCCCTGGCTGGTACTTGTCACCCCTCCGCGCTGACACTTCGAAGCATAGTGGCCTTTGTCACCACACTTAAAGCATGTTATATCCGTAACCACATCCCGATTGTTGCGTGTAGATGGTTTCGTGGTTGAAGCCCGCTTTGTTTCATTTTCACGCCGAAAGCGACAGTCGATGACACGGTGCCCCAGCCGTCCGCAATTGTAACACTGCAACGTATTAGGCTTCATCCTCTTGCTGTCTGATACTTTATCATTTGCCGCTGTAGATGCGGGCTGATTCTTTCGCTTCAGGAATGAAAATGCTTGTAATTCCCGCTGCATTTTGTCACGAGTGGTAATTTCCGTCGTGAAAGCCAGGCGCTGAAGTCTTCCATCGAACTGGGAGACATGAGCGAGAGTGGTAGCCACAATGATTTGCTCAGCCGTCATGCCTTGCAGGCGCGATGAGAGAGAAGTCATCAGCCGAGACGCATAGGTGGCTAGGCATTCTCCTTCCTTTGGTCGTCCGTTAAGTAGGGTTATCAAAGTAGCTGCAGGGGTCTCGATGCAGTCGTATCTGGCCCTGAATAGTTCTTTAAATTCAGGCCAAGTAATTCCTGGGTACGATATCTGCGATAGCCAGCGTGATGCGCTGCCTTTGAGAGCCGCGCTAAGCACTATCACTAGTTCACTACCTTGGAGGTTACGCTCGGATATACAGAGGTCCACGGTGTCGCACCATGCACGAGGATCCGCTTCGGACTTGTCTGGGTTGAACTCTGGTAGTGAGATCTTCGAAGTACTTGCTGGGGTCTTCATTGCTTCAATCAGCGCACATAAGTTTCGGCTCTGCGATTCCAGGATAGCACGCAGAACGTTCTCGTTGAATTCTGGTCCATTATCACGTGCTTGGGATAATCCCACTTCTGATGTCGGATCTTGGGTGGCCGAGTCCGACATCAGGGGGTCGGTCATTTTTCCGTTCCCGCTGTCTTCCATGGTGTGGGCGTAGAAGGGTTCCCCTAGCAACGTAATGAAACGACGAACTATGCTGGTGTTAATAACGCGTAAAGAAACAGACAAGTCCTTTGGTGCCTTTACTCATGAGAGCTCAGTATATGACTGCCTTGCGACCCACGAATATTCCAATTTATAGCAACATTACCAAAGGCCATGTCCAGGACCCCCACTCAGTGTCCTGCGTTTCCGGTGCGCGGTATTAAAATTTATTTTGAAGCATTTCGTTTACAAAATATCTTACGATGCTATTTTACAACTACATTACTCTACTTAATTTTAACCCTCAATAATTAATTTTAATAACACTAGTAACCTTAAAAATTAAAACAAAATCAAAATCAATAATAATTACAAAACCGCCATTTTTCATTTCCGCTAAAATAAAATTTAAATTTACATCAGAAAAATTTGATTCAACTTCCGCTTAGAAAATGCAAATTAAATTTCTTAAAAATAAATCGACAACTTCCGTTACGAAAATAAAATAGACACTTCCTCCCAAAAATAAGTTGGCGCCAAAACGAATTTCCGGTGATTTTATTTTGACATTTATGCGCAGTAGCGCCAATACGAATTTAAAAGGAACTAAAAAAAATGAGTTTCCTGCGAATTACATTTTAAATTGGCGCGCAAAAGCGCCATCTTTAATCTACGAGGGAACTCCCGTTTCCGCCTAATTATTATTTTTTTTTTAATATGGCGCGTAGTGTCTTCATCTTGCATTTCCGACATATTTAACAATTGACACTCCAGATTTTATTTATGTGGTAGGTGGCAGACGAGCAGACGGATCGCCTGATGGTAAGCGATTGCTACCGCCCATAGACACCCGCGACACCAGTGGAGTCACAAGTGCGCTGCTAACCTTTAAACCCCCCTATTCCTCCGGATTGGGCCTCCGCCCTCACTCACGCAGCCAAATACAGTACAGTGCTGTTTCACGCCGGTTTTCTGTGAGGCCGTGGTATCACTCCGGTCGAGCCGGACTATTTATGCTAAAGCGTGGCTCTCCCACGGTCTAACCTAAATTAGACTAATCAGTCTGGTCATATTATGTCAGTCCCATGTCCTTTACTGTTTCTTGCCATATTTACTTGCTTTTTTTTCCTAGCAAAACTATAGTCCATTCAGTATCTGAAGGTGAATAGGACAGTTCAAACGGTTCGTATCATGCATCCATCTTTCTACAAATAAAAATATCAAAATGTAAAAATCATTAACTTTTTTGTGTTAAAAATAACAAGTATTAATATTTCTCAATTTATCTGAACAAGAACTTAAATTAGTTATTAACAATAAAATTTGTAAAGAATATATACTAATAATTAATAAATAATTCACAACATCACATACATTGATCTGACTCCGAGATAGGTAGCTCAAGCACAGGCCCGCCGTAAGCGGGCGTGCAAGGCGTGCAATGCACGCGGGCGGCGTATCCAGGGGGGCGGCAAATCAAGCAATCAACGACCAAAATTCAGAAATTGTCACATCATAATACTAAAAAAATATCCAACCAAAAGAAATATGAAGCGGCGCGCAATTATTTTCTTTTGTATTAAACAATGCCATCTATTGAAATTCAAGAGAACAAAGATGCAACACGTAGCACTTGTTGGTAAGGTGGGCTCGGGCCGGAGGACGGCTGCCGCAAGAAAGTCGACATATTGTTTATGGTCGTGCTAGGCTCTATGCTATGAAACGACGACGACGAAATACGGGAATCCCCTCAGAGTTTAATTCTCATTCCTCTTTTTATAAACATGCAAAAGCGATGCGAAGTCGAACAGATTAGTGAACAACACGCTTCAATTATTTCGTTTAGTTCTTAATAAGTTCCGTAAGGAGTGGAAATACGTAAAATTAATGATATTCTGACTTGGTTAGTGTGATTATTATTCAGAGAATTATCTATTTCATCCGTCGGCGCCAAAAATCGTATTATGGTAAGTAACTCCGTATATAAGCCTGTGGGTCGATTATTGCAATTATATGAAAGTTTTACTATGGGGTATGGGAAATAAAGTTAAGTAATCTTCCGATACATTCCAGGAACCGCAAAAAAGGAAAAAGCTTTCAGGAGCGCAATTTCGACAGCAAAAACGAGAAAAAGATGCACAGAAAAAAAAATTAGAGGGCTCTCTAGAGAAATTTTTAAGCAAACCAGAAAATAGGGAAATGGAATGTCAAGAAAATGTTGGCGTAGCTTCAACAAGCGCAGCCTTAAATTTAGAAGTTATGGAGGTATCTGAAGAGAGAAATATTAGTCCTTTAGAGGCAGACTTCAGTAAAACTAAAACAAGAGAAAGTACTGCTCAAGAACCTGTAAGCAATTTATCGTCGTCAATAAGTAGCTGTTTAGATTGTGGTGATGATCCCGGTTTATGGCCTGCCAGTATGACTAATAATCTTGTTAATATTTTGGTAAGTCGTGGTCCCGTACAGCTGTTTAACTACAATTTTCCTGCTAATGATGACGGAAGAAAATTTGCAAACAGTTATTATTCTAGAAATCTTCCCAATGGAGAAAAAATTAACAGAGAATGGCTTGTTTACTCTACGTCAAAAGATTCAGTCTATTGTTTCTGTTGTAAAATATTCAGTAACACTGTAAGTAGTTTGTCGGCTCCAAGCGGTTTTTCCGACTGGCAACATTTGTCATCCACCTTAAAACGACACGAAACAAGCGTTTCTCACAGTGAAAATTTAAAATGTTGGGTACAACTAAATAATATGTTAAAAAACAAAACTACTGTAAATCAAATGCAACTGAGACTATTGGAATCTGAAAAAAAACAATGGTGTGATGTATTGGAAAGGATCATAGCTGTTATAAAATTTTTATCCCATCAATGTCTAGCGTTTAGGGGCTCGTCAAAAACATTATATGAGCATGATAACGGTAATTTTCTCAAAGCAATAGAAATGATAGCAACCTTTGATTCAGTTATGCGAGAACATATTCACAGAATTCAAGCCTCGAAATTGGATTCAACTCGCATGACTCACTATTTAGGAGATCAAATTCAGAATGAAATCATTGATTTACTCGGCACGACCATAAAAAATTATATCTTGAACAAAGTCAGAGAATCAAAATATTTCTCCATTATATTAGATTGCACACCAGATGTAAGTCACACAGAACAAATTACAGTTATACTCAGGTATGTCATTTTAAACAGTGAAACTAAAAATGTTACGACATGCGAAAGTTTTATTGGTTTCTGTCCGATCACCAGCTCCACAGGTGAAGGACTATTAAATTTCGTTTTAGATTTATTTTCGCAATTAGACCTGGATATTAAGAACTTACGTGGTCAAGGTTATGACAATGGTTCTAATATGCGTGGAAAACACAACGGATTGCAAAAAAAAATATTGGAAATTAATAATCGCGCATTTTACGTTCCATGTTCGGCGCATAGTCTCAATTTGGTCGTTAACGATGCGGCAAATATTACGCACGACACCGTAAATTTTTTTAATATAATTCAAGAAATTTACGTTTTCTTTTCGTCATCTACAAAAAGGTGGTCGATAATTTGCAAATATTTACCAGATTTAAAATTAAAAGCATTAAGTGCCACGCGATGGTCTAGCAGAATCGATGCAGTCAAACCTTTACGGTATCATCTCGAAAAAATATTTGACGCTTTGCTAGAAATATCAGATAACAATTCGTCGGAATGGGATTGTACAACATCTCATAAAGCTCATTCGCTTGCTTTAATTTAAACATTCAAAATTATAGATTTATTTGTTCGGTTGTAATTTGGTTCGATATTTTAAATGAAATTAATGCTCTCAGCAAAATGATGCAAAACCCCACAATAAATACTCAAATCTGCATAAATTTGTTAAACAAATTGATTGATCAATTCACCTAATATCGCACGGATGAGCACTTCGAAAGGGTGTTAGAAGAAGCTACCAATGTGGCTCGGGACCTTAATGTTGAAACAGATTTTCCGCCTATAGACACAGTTCGTCCACGAAGGAAACCAACTCAATTTCAATATGAACAGAGTGACGAAGTTTTACTTGACCCCAAAACCAAATACAAAGTAGAGGTATTTTTTAGAATCCTAGATCAAACGTTGACTTCTTTAAAGGATAGATTCGAGGAGTTGGAAACTTTTACCGACGTATTTGGCTTTTTCACCAATAATAACTTATTTAGTTACTCCAAAGATGATTTAATGAAACATTGCAAAGATTTGAATTTGAAGCTAAAAGACAGTTCCAATAGTGACACAGATATTGATGGTATAGATTTGTTTAATGAAATCAATGCTTTAAAGTTGCATTTTACTGAACACCAGTCCAATGATCCACAAACCTTATTGCAATATATTTTTGCAAATGATTTAATGTCAACATTTCCGAATATAGCAATAGCACTAAGAATATTACTTACGCTGCCGGTTTCAGTTGCATCTGGTGAAAGGTCCTTTTCAAAGTTAAAAATTATAAAAAACTATTTGAGATCAACAATGCACCAGCAAAGACTAAGTAATTTAGCCATAGTTTCAATTGAACATGAGATATTAGATAGCTTAGACACAAAAAAATTGATAACAGATTTCGCCAACATTAAGGCAAGAAAGGTACAATTACTGTAAATTAAGTAAATAAATAGTTTCTCGTTGTAAAGTATTTCTTATTTTTTCACATCCTTAACCTAGTTTTTTTTTTTACCTAGATCGTCTAAGGTAGACATAGTTAAACGGGGGCGGCAAAATGGGAATTGCACACGGGCGTTCGAACCCCTAGCGGCGGGCCTGCTCAAGCACCTGTGTTACGGATGTCAGAATCAACAGTGGGATTACAAATATATACACATAATAGTTTTCTTTTGTAAATGCATACTTATAATACATAGAAAACACCCAGACCAATACAAACAGACATGTTCATGCACACAAATGGTTGGTACTGTGCGGGCATCGAACCCGCAACCCTTGCACCAGAGACAGCGTTCACTACCATTGTTCCAAACGGGTGGTCAGAATATCTTATGAATTCCATAATGCGCTAATCGGAATTATTGCTCATAGTGATTGACACAAACAATCGCAAAAAATCAGTAATCTGTATGGCGAACATCTAACCATCGAATCACGATTATTGGCTCGTGCAAAATGTTCCTTACTTTCTTTTTCCATACTCATTCAATATCAATATTTCACAACAACACATACATTGATCTGACTCCGAGATAGGTAGCTCGAGCACCTGTGTTACGGTTATCAGAATCAACAGTGGTATTACAAATATAATACATAATAATACTTTTCTTTTGTAAATACATACTTATAATACATAGAAAACACCCAGACCAATACAAACAGACATGTTCATGCACACAAATGTTTGTACTGTGCGGGGATCGAACCCGCAACCCTTGCACCAGAGACAGCGTTTACTACCATTGTTCCAAACGGGTGGTCAGAATATCTTATGAATTCCATAATTCGCTAATCGGAATTATTGCTCATTGGGATTGACACAAACAATCGCAAAAAATCAGTAATCGGTATGGCTAACATCTAACCATCGAATCTCGTGATTCGATGGTTAGATAAGGAACATTTTGCACGAGCCAAGAATCGTTTCTTGGCTCGTGCAAAATGTTCCTTACTTTCTTTTTCCATACTCATTTACTCTCTTTTGTGTTTCCCAGCTGAACTAGGCGACTACAACGTGTCAGAACACCCGCCGAACTACCTCTCAGAGCTGTGCCTACTGCCGAAGCAGAACGCTGAAGACGAGCGGCGGATACGGGAGTTGCACAAGCTGCACCGAGGGCAGGCCCCGGCGGACGCGGAGGCCAACTTCCTGGAGCACGCGAAGAGATTGGACTGCTACGGCGTTGAATCGCACCCGGCTAAAGTGAGTTGCTTTGCTCTTTAGCAGATCTTTGCCTACTGCCGAAGGAGAACGCTATACCGGAGTTGTACAAACTGTAAATAAAATCCCTGTAAAAACCCGTGTCAGGTAGACATGATTACAAAAAATAAAGAGGAAATAATGAAATCTAGACATAACGGAGAAAGAGCATCCTAAAAGGTCTACAAACTGGCTATTTATATTTTTTTCTGATTTTGCTAATGTCAATGGCCAGCAGTGATGACTTGCCATCAAGGGTCCCTCTTGTTTGTTTGCCTCCCCCTTCCAATAAAAAAAATTTAAAACAACATTTCGTCTCTATCTGATGACCTGAAGGTCGTCTGGTAGAGATCGCTTTCAACGAAAAGACCGCCTAAATTTTTATTTTATTTTTAGGGTTCCGTACCTCCAAAGGAAAAAACGGAACCCTTATAGGATCACTTTGTTGTCCGTCCGTCCGTCTGTCAAGACCTTTTTTCTCAGGAACGCGTGGAGGTATGAAGCTGAAATTTATATCAATTACTCAAGTCTACTGTCCCTTGAAGCTGTGAAAAAATCAAACTTTTAAGCCAAGCCAATCAAAAGATACAGCCGATTATATCGATATTTTCATCAAATTTTCGACACTCGCAAAGGAATCAAAACCTACAGGGTACTTCCCGTAAACTCAGAATCTTGAAATTTGGCATGAAGCATTATCAATTAATGCAAATATAGGAAAAATTGCGAAAATCATATTTTTTTAGTTTTATAATATAATAAAAATATTTTAAAAAAATAAAATTTACTACCTTATTTCTCACGAACGAATAAAGATATCAAATTGAAATTTATACCAAATACCAAGGTCTTCTGTCCCTTTAAGCTGTGAAAAAATCAAACTTCTAAGTTAACGCGATCAAAAGATACCGGCGGAACCCTCGGTGCGCGAGTCAGACTCGCACTTGGCCGGTTTTTAGTTATTTATTCTTTAGGAAACAACAATTGCATAAAAGTTAAAATAATTCTCATCATATTGATATTATCATATAGATAGGCTATTAAATAAAAAAAATCGATTTCGAGATCGTTAAATTTTTTTTACATTACTATTTATCCAGATATTTTAGTGTATGCATGTGTCTAATGTTAGTGTTTGATTTCAGGATTACAACGGCAAAGACATATTTATTGGTGTGACGTCAATAGGTATAGTAGTCTTCCAGAACAATATAAGAGTGAATACATTTTCTTGGAGTAAAATCGTCAAGATTTCTTTTAAGAAGAAGCAGTTCTTCATACAGTTGAAGCGAGAACCTGTAAGTGTTGGCATGTATTAATTATTTTCAAAAGACTTTTTGTTTTAATTTTTAACAACTGCTTGGTGGAATAGAGAGTGTTGTCTTAAAAAACCTGGAGTGGTCGTGGGTTTAAATGCCATGGGTGACACATCAATTTGTAGTTATAAGTAACCCCACGTTGGTTAAGACAGTGCAGTCTCGAATCATTTGATCATTTAGTTGACTACCCCGATGGCGCATTTGGTAGTGAGTGACCCTGCCTCATATGTCGAAGGTCGTGGGTTCGATCCCCACCCTGGATAAACATCCGTGTGATGTATGTATCTGTGTGTAACATAATAATATGCATTTTAATACTATATTTCTATGTTTTTTTTTTTCTGATATAGTACGGAGTCAGTGTACAATGTTTATCTATTTTTTTTTATTAATTATTAGTATTTGAATTTTGTTGGTGATACTCCAAAAAATGCTATGGCATTGTTGGGTTAGAATTGATTTTGGCATGGATGGCAATGGTTGGATGGCAAAACGCAAGAAATTAGAGAGCCATCGGTGCATGAGGATGTCTCGCTCTTGACCGGGTTTTAATTAGAAATATTATAATTCCCTCTCTCCCACCTGGTGCACTTCAGTACCAACTTCTTCCGTTTTACCGCGTACAACGTAGTGCTGCTCGAATTATCAGTGACTTGATTCTGTCTAGTCAACTTGATCCTCTAGCACTGCGGCGGGATATAGCTTCCCTCAGTATTCTATACCGCATCAATCATGGGGAGTGCTCTGAGGAACTATTCGAAACACTCGCTAGCAATTGTCATTCCATCCATCCATCATCTCGATGGATGGCGGTCTAATACTTAGCGTTTCTCGCGGAACTTTCTACCACGTACCTCAGTTCTGTGGAACGGTTTGGCTGCAGGAGTATTTACCGACGGCTAAGACTTAGGACCTTCAAGTTAGTTTAGTGTATATTGCATCTAATGCAATATATTCACAGGGAGATAGTAGGAATATAGGGTAATGGGGATGACACAAAAGATCCCATTGGGTCGAAGTGTCGCTGGCTATTCCTAGTCAGCCCCCAATAGCAAGATATATAGCAAGATATAGATATAGGACCTTCAAGAGAAGAGCGTATTCTTTTTTAAAAAGGCCGACAACACATTAGTTAACATTAGCGATCTCTCTGATATCGCGGATGTTCATGGGCGGCGTTGATTACTTTCCATCAGCTGCTGGATTCCACTCCCTTGATCTAGCAAAATTCTTTTTTAATAAATTTATCATCTTCCAGTCTGAATCCTACGACACCGTTCTCGGCTTCAACATGCGATCAGGCCGAGCAGCGAAAGCGCTCTGGCGCTGCAGCGTCGAGAGGCACGGCTTCTTCCGCCTCAGGGCACCCAGGAGACGTCCCCTGCTGGGTGCGCTGGGTGCACTAGCCGGCATCACGGCACCGACTGTGCCGAGGACAGAGACCCAGGCGTTGGAAGACGCGAGGAGATCCCGGTCTACTAATAGGACCTTTGTTAGGTGAGTTGAAGCTATGAAAAGCTTCTTTAAGCCATAAGTCAACGAAAAATTTCATTGGTTTTCGCTCTTATGTCAATATAGACTAGGTTCAAAATCAGGTGGGAACTATTTTCCCAATATCCGACTAAGGGTTAAATTACCTTTTATTCATGTGTTCGGTAACAGATAATTAGAAAGATTACCTGGTAATTTAGTGAGCGATTACCCCCGCCAATGGACACCCGCAACGTCAATGTTTATGCTTAGTGTAAGTGTGTGTACCGTGTTGTGATGTTCAATAATAATCAATATTTCTTATTCTTATTCAATTCGGTTTAACTTACCTTTCTTTTCTTTTCTCTTGGCCCTCTGATACCTTAAGGTGACGGGTAAGACACACTAGCGACGCCAATTGATTTAAATTTATTACTGACTAAACCTCTATCTTTTTAACAATTTTGAAGCTGCAGCCTCTCGGAAAACACTTATACTTAACTTTTGGGTCTGCTTTTGTACTCGAAATTTAAATTACCGCCAAAAACGGCCACTTATGACGTTAATACAAATTTCGAGTGCAAAAACAGATCAAAAAGTAGTGCTATATAATTAAATAAATAGTATGAATGTTTGCTTAGAGACTCCCGCTCTGAAATTGTTTAAAAGAAATCCGGTTTAGTACCGTCTTGCCGTACCTACCCGTCGCCTTAACTCACTAGGCGAAACATAGCGCATGCTTCACGCCGTTTTTCGGTA
>CM032472.1:27206804-27236813 GCA_019059595.1 Marasmia exigua | reverse complement strand
ATGATTAAGTCTAATCCCATCATAGTAGCGATGAGTTGATTTCTATGATGGAGGCCTTTGCTCTGCAGTGGGACAGTATATAGCCTGATACCTACTTTACTATAGTAACTTACTCAGTAACTAGAGCGGTAGCAGGTTCGAATCCAACCTCGCATTTTTGGATTTCTCAAATACACTGGGAGCAATAAATTCAAGTCACCAGATATAAAATTATCAGTCCTATAGTGAAAAATTCAATGTAAGTGAATGTTAAAAATGCTCGATTTTTAATTAAGCATTTTTTTATGTGATAGGCAGACGAGCGTACGAATCACCGGATGGTAAGCGATTGCCGCCGCCCATGGACACTTGTGACACCAGTGGAGTAACAAGTGCGCTGCCAACCTTTAAATTCCCCTTTCCCCCGGATTGGGCCTCCGGTACTCTCACTCACGTAACGAAACACAGCACAGTGCTGCTTCACGCCGGTTTTCTGTGAGATTGTCCCTAACTTCAGAAGCAATATATTTTTTGTAATAGCTAAAATATAAATTAATCTAGGCATTTTAATATGCAAGATGTTGAAAGTCAGTATAATGAAACTACAAGTACACGTATTTCGTGTTTTTCATTTTCGTACCTGTCAACTCTTTGAATATATTATCAAAGTTAATTTAAGGAACTTTTTGCGCATACGCTTAAGATAATATTCAATTCAATTCAATTCAAATAATTCTTTATTTGCATAGGCTTGTACACAGCACTTACAAATCGTCATACATTTGAATGACTTAAAACTATTTATAAGTACTTATGTATAATTTACATGTTAATACATATATATGTTGATACATAAAATATACTAAAGAAATAAATAAACATAATGCGATTCTACCACCGGCTCGGAAAGTTGTTTCTGGTCGAGAAGATCCGGCAAGAAACTCGCCAGTTACTCTTTTTAATCGCCAACTTTTTTACAATGGTTTATTATCCTCATACCAAGTCATACAGTCTAACTAATGCAACACAAAATAGAATGAAGCAAATTAAAAGCTAAATATGAGGTAAACCGAAGCGGACCAGTCCCCAAAGGTGGCACCTGTTCACAAGTATGACGTATGTGTCAGCCATCATTTCACTCAACCATATTAGAGGGAATGTAATGACCCGCCACATAACGCCACCACCTCAGAGACATTTGAGTGAGCATGACTACTTAGGTTCCCCTCATAGGTCACAGAGTACTTAATCCAATACTAATAAACTGCAGGACGAGGTGTACAATAGTAGGTGGTTAGCATCTTGTCAATTGTTTGATTAATCAATACTAATCAACTTGTATACATTAATAAATGCTGCTAAGCCTAATTTATTAAAAATGATTAATTATATAATAATAATGATTCCAGTAAATATTTATAAAATTACTACATGTGTGCAGGCACGGAGGTCATCATGTCCATGAATCCTTATCATTTAAGTAATCTACAATTGTATAGTATCCTTTACTCATTAAACAGGTTTTCACGTGGGATTTAAATTTATGCGTTGGTAACTCAATAACATTTTGTGGCAACTTATTGTACATTTTAATACTTTGACCAACAAATGAACTATTAATCTTTTGGAGCTTCAGATTTGGAATCGCGAGCTTGTGTTTATTTCTAGTGTTAAAACCATGACAATCAGATTTTTTAGAAAAAATATCAATGTTCTTTCGCACGTACAAAATACAGTCCAAAATGTATTGGGAAGCTACAGTTAAAATGTCGATATTCTTAAACAGTTCTTTCAGCGAATCGCGAGGCCTAAGGTTGTATATGGAGCGGATGGCCCTCTTCTGCAATACAAAAATAGTCTGTATCTCAGCCGCCGACCCCCACAACAAAAGACCATATGACATTATACTATGAAAATAACTAAAATAAACCAGTCTCGCGGTTTCAATATCAGTCAGATGTCTGATCTTCTTAACCGCATATGCGGCGGAACTAAGTCTTCCCGCCAAGGCTGCCAAGTGTGGCTTCCATTGCAGTTTGGAATCCAGTGTAATACCTAAGAAAATTGTCGAATTAATAACTTCAATATGTTCATTATTCATAACGACGTTAGTGTTGACCTGCTTTACATTGGGCATAGTGAATTTTACACATTTGGTTTTCTTGGCATTTAAAAGCAAGTTGTTAGTTGTAAACCAATGTAGCACTTGTGAGAGGGTGTCATTTACGTCGTCAAACGTATCTTTTCGACGGTCAACGTTAAAAATCAACGAGGTATCATCAGCAAATAACACTACTTCACAAAGATCTTGTGCAAAGTAAGGGAGGTCATTTATGTATATCAGGAAGAGCAGAGGTCCCAATATTGATCCTTGGGGCACTCCCATTAATAAAGGGGCGCCTGAAGAGTCAGTTCCATTGACACTGACTTTCTGAAGTCTATCTGATAAGTAAGAATTTATCAAACTTAATGCATTATTTAGAACACCATAGTGAGCTAACTTCAACAACAATGTTTGATGCTCAACGCAATCAAACGCCTTCGAGAGGTCACAGAAAACACCAATTGCATCCTGTTTGTTTTCCCATGCATCAAAAATATACTTGATAAGTGCAACTCCTGCGTCAGTGGTTGACTTACCCTTGGTAAACCCAAATTGTTTATTATGAAGTAAATCGTTAACTTTAAAATGAGACAGCAACTGAACGAATATAACTTTTTCAAAAATTTTACTCAGTGCTGGTAATATAGAAATAGGCCTAAAGTTAGAAGGGTCACTTTTTTCACCTGATTTAAATAACGGTATGATTTTGCTGTACTTCATTAAGCTAGGAAACTGACCCTCATCAATACATCTGTTGAATATCGTTGCCAAATGGGGTGCAATAGCTAGTATTATATTTTTTAGAATGTCCACTGATATTCCCCAAAGAACTTCAGTTTTTTTCATATTCAGATCTTTGAAAGTTTTAACTATTATCTCGGAGGTTACATGGTAAAATTTGAAAGGCGTTTGACACTCGTCAACATTTGCTTTAAGTAACGAGATAGCAAGATACGAACTTGAATTTAATGTACTTGTTGTTGCCACTGGTATATTAGTGAAGAACGACTCAAATGCATTTGCCACTTCAGTATCAGAGTCAAGACATTTGCCATTTATTTTTAGAGAGAACTTGTGTTGTTGTGTTTTATTTTTACAAGTCTCTTTGTTGATGATGTTCCACGTGATTTTACTTTTGTTAGTTGCTTTACTTATTTTGTTTTTAATGTAAGTAGATTTAGCAACTGCACATACTTTCTTAAAGCACTTAGAATAATTTCTAACATATTCAACTATCGCAGGATCACGTGAATTAGCTTTAATATCATATAATTCAAACAATTTTCTCCTGCTTATGTGAATCCCTGGAGTGGCCCAGTCACTAAATTTATTTTTAGAACTGTTTACTTTAATGGTCTTTTTTGTAAAAATATCATTAAATTCCTTTTCAACAATTTCGAAAAGGCTTTCATACAACTGGTCGACACTATTTTTATTACCAGGCATTAAGGATACCTTATTATAAATATTATCTTTGAATTTATCTATACGTCTTTTAGTAATAGGCCTACATGTAAAACTTGTAGACCGATCATTTCGATGACAGTCGATAACAGCCAGCTGACCACTGTGATCAGAGTTTATGAAATTTATTATAGATTTCTCCCCTACAATACAATCACAGAATATGTTGTCCAAGCATGTAGCTGAAGTGGGGGTGATTCTGGTAGGTTCGTTGAAGAGGTGCACCAGATTGAAACACTTAAAAAGATTCAGAAACCTATCTGAGTTCTGCGAATTCTCCAGGATGTTAATATTAAAGTCACCGCACACGATAACTTGTTTACTAGTTGCACATACTTTTCTCAGGACTTCTTCCATGCTAGTCTCAAATGAGTCGTAATTTGCAGAAGGGGGTCTATAAACGCAGACAATGATATGCTGCTCCAGCTCTGCACACGAAATTTCAATAGTTCGTTCTATAGATAGTGACTCAATATCTTTACGTTGTTTACATTTAAGAGTACTTTTTAACAAAATGAGTGACCCTCCTCTTATTGCAGAGTCTCTCGTGAACGAACTGATAATTTTGTAATTATTAATAGTAACAATTAATTGATGTTTATTTAACCAATGTTCGGTGAGACATAGTACATCAACATTTATTTCTTCTAAAAATAATTCTAGTTCTAGTTCTTTACCAGGAAGACCCTGTATATTTTGGTGAATAAGTTTTAAATTATCTTCCCTGGTCAATAAATTGCTAGAGGCGTCCTCTATTGTCTTAGACTTAAATTTAAATTGTTTGGAATAATTTCCAAAGTCTGCCTATATATATTATTTATATTAAATGCTAACAAAGTAGCTAGTTCTTTTTTTACATTATAAGGCAAATAAAACTTTTTGCCAGTCACTATCAACTTATAATTAATAAATTTATTTGTGTCAAAAAACACAAAGTTGTCGCTATGACTAGTAACTAAATTATATAATGTAGTATTCAATAGGTGAATACTGTTATTTTGTTCTGATAAGTAGTGCCTAGAAAATGGGAAGGCACAAACAACTATTTTTTTTACAGCAATCCCTTTTAAACGGGAGAACCCTTTAATGATGTCCTTTTTATTTGAATTTAATCCATTCCCCAGCATTAATATAATAATTGAGTCTTTATCATAATTACAATTTACCACCCTATCTATTATTTGGGTAAGAGATGCATTTGGCATACAATAATTAATTAGTTTACAATTGAGTTGCTTGTGTAAAAGGGGAGCATAGCCAACTCCAATTGAATCTGAAAATACTAGTACATTATTGTTTGTATTTATAGTACTAGTAGTAGTCATAGTAGGCATAGTACACTTCGGTACATCCCTATTGGTGTCTAAGAGGATATTTGACATATCTGGCACTTGGTACTGGGCAGCTGGGCTGCCACCCTGACTGCACTTACCTTCCTCTGTGCCGCTACTTACAGTGGGAACCTGGGGCTCGTCTGCCGCACCCAGATTGCAGCTGCACTGGGCCATGTACCTGTTTGCAGCGAGGATGTGTTCATGTATCTGTCGCTGGGCTGAGGTATAATTTCCAGTCATTACTTCTAATGACCTCTCCAGACGCTCGAGCTGAGTCTGTAGTTCTCGAACATCAGTCTCGTACCTAAGCCTACTTTCTTTTAATTTTATACTATATAATTCTAAACTATCAATTAAATCTATCCGTTCCTTTCTTAAAAGTATGTTTTGGTTAAAACATTTTTTCCTTTTAATTAATTTATTTGTTTTCGTAATGTATTTATTTATTTTAATATATTTCTTAATTTTATTTTTACTATTTAACTTAGTATGACTATTATTTAGAGTAAGACAATCAATATGAGAGATGTCCCGCCCAGTTGGTGACCCTATCAACTCCTCATAAAGGCTGTGAGTGTTTAAAACTTCTTGACATTGTTTGTCCTCTTCATACAGTCTGATGGTCCTGTTTGCGTCACAAAGCTCCACTTCGAGGTCCTGAATACGAGTTAGGGCCTGCTCGTATGTGTTCCGGCATTCATCGAAACTGCTGACTATTGTGAGAAGGTTATCACGTTGAATAGTGACATCCATAAGCTGGGTATGAATGTCTGCCATTTCCGTTTTTAATTGGGTGTTTAAGTTTATTATTTTCATAGACTCCTCCTCATTTTCTTCACGTTCCCTAAGAAGCTGGTTTTTGTCCTCCCTTTGTTCCTTCAGTTCCTCAAGGGCACGCTTTAGTTTTGTTTCCAGTTGTTGAGTGGTGGCCTTGCGAGTCATCATCTTGGTAATGTGCACCAAAAGGCAATCCTGGAATTATTTACAAAGACAGGTGAATACACATTTAATAACATCACAGTATTCAAATAACCAGTGTTACGAGAATGTAACAAGATACCGCGCCACGAAAGAAGTTTCGCAATAAAACATCATCATCATCATCATCAGCCCATTTAAGTCCCCACTACTGGGGCACGGGCCTCCCTCCATCACATGAGGGGTAATTGCCATACTCACCACGCTTGGCGGACGGGTTGGCGAGGGTTTTGATATAAATGCAGAGTTTTCCTTCTCTGGATGCTGATGATCATGACAGCAGCTTTACCTTAGTCGCCATTTACGACACCTCGGTAAGAGTGAGGGTGGCCTATTCTACTCTGCCGGGGACCACACGGCAAACTAAAATTTTACTTGTGTCTATCGAGATAAAGTTCAAATTTGATTGTTGATGGCGACTAAAGCAGCGCGCTTTAGTCGCCTAGTTACTGTAGTAGGTATTCATTGTTATACTCGTACCTACTATAAATAAATAAAAATTTACAACATCACATACCTACATTGACATGAATCAGAGATAGGCAGCCCAAGCAGCTGTGTTACGGATATTAGAATCAACAATGGGATTACAAATATATGCATGTAATATTTTTCTTTTGTAAATACATAATAATACATAGAAAACACCCAGACCAATACAAACAGACATGTTCATGCACACAAATGTTTGCACTGTGCGGGTATCGAACCCGCAACCCTTGGACCAAAGGCGGCATTCACTACCACTGTCCCAAACGGGTCGTCTACAACGGTTTAGATTAGTAATGGCGACTTTTCATTTACATGGTTACCGAAGCGGCGCCTATGGCGAATTTCTTGCTACCGGGTCTTTTTCGACTGTGACAACACTCAGTCTTGAAGTTTACACTATAAAAAGCTGCGAACATTTCACTTGTTCTTAAAACAAACACTAAGATAAAAAATAGGCGAAGATTAAAATTTTAATGTAAAAATTAATTAAAAAAGGAATTTTATGACCTCACATGCCACGATATTAATTTCACGGCCACCTAATTACGAAGTTTATGTCTTATTAAAAATGTTTCCATTCTGCGAATGGCAATTATACGTCACGACAATATTATTATAATACGATCTCCTATACTAAACTTAAAGACTCGTGGCAGACAATGACATTGTTTTTTTTTGTGATAGGTGGCAGACGAGCAGACGGATCACCTGACGGTAAGCGATTGCCGCCGCCCATGGACACCGTAACACAGTACAGTGCTGCTTCACGCCGGTTTTCTGTGAGGCCGTGGTATCACTCCGGTCGAGCCGGCTCATTCATGCGTGAGCTTCGTGGCTCTCACACGGTAAATTGTACAACAACATTTATTACACTTTAGTACCTTGTAATAACTCATACACTCTGCGTGGGCTGACTCAGATACGCATTTAAAGCCTTTGAAACTTCAAGGGTTTTGAATGAGTACCTATCTGATGGTTTTTAGTGAATAACTTTTGTGTTTATTTTTGCAGTAGAGTGCCGCGAAGTGATCTTAATATTAAATTGTATTGTTCTTAATACTGAAATTGGGTGTCGACTGAGATGTCACGTGACAACTGCTTGGACCTAATAGTCTTATCGGGACCGGTC
This sequence comes from Marasmia exigua, assembly GCA_019059595.1. NCBI lineage: Eukaryota > Metazoa > Arthropoda > Insecta > Lepidoptera > Crambidae > Marasmia > Marasmia exigua. The sequence goes on along the minus strand of CM032472.1, from coordinate 27,229,333 downwards.
GCTGTTAATGGAGTACTTCTCGAAGTTGTTCAAGAATATGTCTATCTAGGACAAACGCTCCAATTAGGCAGAAACAACTTCGAGAGAGAAGCCAATAGAAGAATTCAGCTAGGCTGGGCAGCATTTTGTAAACTTCGTCAAGTCTTCTCGTCACCCATCCCTTAAAGTCTTAAGTCGAAAGTCTTCGACCAGTGCGTCCTTCCGGTCATGACTTACAGTGCCGAGACGTGGACACTAACGGCTGGACTAGTCCACTGGTTCAAAGTCGCTCAAAGAGCTATGGAAAGGGCTATGCTCGGAGTATCTCTGAAGGACCGCATCAGAAATGATGTAATCCGACAGAGAACCAGAGTCACCGACATAGCCCACCCACCCGAATCAGCAAACTGAATGTGGCTGGTATGGGCCGGATGAGAGTGGCCGAAAATCGGGAGCTGTGGCGTGCATTAGGGGAGACCTATGTCCAGCAGTGGACGAGTGTGGGTTGCTGATGATGATGATGATGATGAATAGTCTTAATACCCGTGTTCACGTTTAGAGTGGTGTAGGCAGAATCCGTAGGTCGATAAATCATACAACACCGGCATTTTATTTACTGACTTTGATTGACTTCGACTGTAATTATTTACCTACTTATTTTCAATAAGTTACTTAATGTTGGAAAATTATCTTCGTGTAGAGCCATAATATAAAAATGACTTCTGTTTCTTACACGAAAAATACCTAAGTAGTGTGATACAGTAAATTTTATATCTTAATGAGACAACAAAATTATATTGTGATACATTTATTTAATGACAATATTTTGACGATATTGTCAGATTGGTCTAACTACCAAGTTTAGAGTTAAATATGCTACTGGACTGTTTCTATGTACATAAGCACAAAAACAATAAGAGTATTAAAGTATTTACTATACGTACTCAATATTGGTTTATCGAAACTTCAGACTAAAATCACTGCATGTATAATAATCTCAGTACTAATTCGTAAGTAGATTAAAAAACAAGGGATTCGGCGGGTAGGGCTAAAACAAGCCGCGTGGTCTGATGCAATTCGAAGGTTTTAAATTAGTGTCTAGTGGTTTTAGTGTACAAATTTGGTGTTTATTTGTGAAGTGTAGTGCCGCAAAGTGATCCTAATAATAAGAATCGTTGGATTGTATCGTTTTTAACACTGCTATTGTGTGTCGAGTGAGTTGTCTCGTGACAACTTGCTTGGACCTATTAGAGTCTTAAAACCAGCGATTGCTTTTAGAGTGATATCCGCTGAATCCGTTAGTCGATAAAACGTAAAACACCGGCGTTTTATTCAGTGTCTGTGACTTTGACTGACTTCGACTGTTGACTACTTATTTATTCTCAATATGTTACTTGACATTGGCAAATTATCTTCGGGTAGAGGCATATTAAAAAATAAAGAAAAAAAAACAAGGACTACCCACTGCACAGTGGAAACGCGCGCGACCAGAAAAATGAATGTTCACAAGCAAATCTACTTAACGCACAGTGGTCGTAATTTACATAAATTACCTTTAATCGTGTACTCGTTTTAATTTAATGGCTGTTAATAGCTTTGTTTCCACATAAAACCGTTTTTGTGAGACTTGATCGATAACAAAGTTAAGATAGTTTAATGTAGAGTGCTAACTGTTAAAGTACCAAAGTAAACAAAAAGAGATTTGTATCTATGTGGTTTAACTGCTGGTAGGTATAGTTATTTGAATTAAGTATGAGGTGACCTCATTGATACGGTAATAGACTTAGGTGAGGAAAAAATAATTCTTAGTGTTTGAAGTTTAGATTCAAGAGATTTTTAATAGTTAGGTACTTTTAGCCGTCATTTGCATTCAAGATGTGATTTTTATATGATTCCAGATTTCCATCTGCTGGAAATCTGGAATCATATGTAGGATGCCAGAGATAAAGCTATTTAGAATGTTTATTTTAGTCATAGTCATTTTGGCCGTGTGATCCCCGGCAGAGTAGAATAGGCCACCCTCACTCTTACCGAGGTGTCGTAAAAGGCGACTAAGGTAAAGCTGCTGGCATGATCATCAGCACCCAGAGAAGGAAAACTCTGCATTTATATCAAACCCTCGCCAACCCGTCTGCCAAGCGTGGTGAGTATGGTAATTACCCCTCATGTGATTGAGGGAGGCCCGTGCCCCAGCAGTGGGGACTTAAATGGGCTGATGATGATGATGATGATTTTAGTCATAAATACTTCAGCTGACATGCACAGTTTTATTTTTCACTACCTATGTCTGGTTTAGTTGGAGGAAGGATCCACTGTGCAGAGCGCATCGGCTTATATCTATTTAATGTTATGTTTGAGCTATCAACAGCCTATGTCCATTGCAGGACGTAGGCCTCCTTCATGTCCGTGGGAGAATCACGCTTCGGCAAGAATGAGCCGGCTCGACCGTAGTGAGACCACGGCCTCACAGAAAACCGGCGTGAATCAACACTGTACTGTGTTTCGCTGCGTGAGTGAGGGTACCGGAGGCCCAATCCGAGGGAAAGGGGGGGTTTATGGGTTGGCAGCGCACTTGTGACTCCACTGGTATCGCGGGTGTCCATGGGCGGCGGCAACCGCTTATCATCAGGTGATCCGTCTGCTCGTCTGCCACCTATCACAATAAAAATACTGCAGACCATAGATCTTACTTTCCTCACCACGTTTCTACTGCCTATACTACACGCACAAACTCGCGGCAGACGGTAGATACTGTCAGCTATCTGGGCAAAATAATCAGTAGGTTTAAAGGAAAGTAATTTGTATACTCCAGCCAAATACTCGTGGCAGTCGGTGTCATATTTTTTTCATAATTAATGAGTGTGGTCCCCGGCAGAGTAGAATAGGCCACCCTCACTCTTACCGAGGTGTTGTAAAAGGCGACTAAAGTAAAGCTGCTGGCATGATCATCAGCACACAGAGAAGGAAAACTCTGCATTTATATCAAAACCCTCGCCAACCCGTCTGCCAAGCGTGGTGAGTATGGCAATTACCCCTCATGTGATTGAGGGAGGCCCGTGCCCCAGCAGAGGGGACTTAAATGGGCTTACGATGACGATGATAATGAGTACACCGTCTGCTGCGAGTCTTTGCGAGTGGTATACCAGTTCTACTAAGGTCAGCAATTCTACATCTTAAAATTATTTGCATTACCGTAATCTCCTTTCTAAAAGATATCGATCGATCGATAGATACTTGGTGTCTATCGATCACTGTGATCACTGACTGTTTATAAGAATAATAGTTACATTCCTCTAAACATTTATTTGATGACCTGTTTGGACCAGTGGCAGTGAACGCTGCCTCTGGTGCAAGGGTTGCGGGTTCGATCCCCGCACAGTACAAACATTTCTGTGCATGAACATTATCTGTTTGTATTGTTCTGGGTGTCATCTATGTATTATAAGTATGTATTTACAAAAGAAAAGTATTATATGTATATGTCACGGACGTAAAATAATACAATTTATCTCCCGTTTAGAATCCTACGAAAGTTTATAAACTTTCTAGTAAATTGATAAACTTACGGATCTTGTTATTTTCCGCTGACATATATATTTGTAATCCCACTGTTGATTCGATATCGATATGTGATGTTGTGAAATATTATAAAATATTAAAAATATTATTCCATTAGTTACTGAAGACCGATTCGGCATCAACTTTGAATATTACTACTGTCCGCCTTTTTTTTCCAAGAGGAAACCATTCTGACCGACACCTTGTTACATGTAGGGAACAAGGTTGTGTGTGGGACTATAACCCTAACCAAAACCCCTGGGTCCATCTCTGCGCAATAGCGGTCGGAAACCCCACAGCCGGGACTAGACCGCACCGCTGATCGCGCTCGCCGCTTCACCCATATCTGGTGCAACCTTTCATTGCTTTACGACATACCAGGACACCAGGTAACGTCGTCCCCCGCGGAGTCATATGCTTAGCTCAGCTACCGCTGGGTACGCTCATACTCCGAAGGCCCGTTTGGTCACCTCTTACGGCAGGCCACCTTAGAAGTAAAAAAAAAATACTTTCATACAAACCTAGCCGCTCGGCTCCTTTCAGTCATTTTGTATGGTAAATCCTGTATTGAAAGTTATGGAATAATAGTATGTTTGAAATAATTTACTCCTAATTCTTTGGTTCTAAAATCACTACTAAAAATACAAGCTAGTGAATTTAGGCTTTGCAAATCAAGTTAGTTGTGCTCAATCTTTTAATTTTCCTTTCAATTTCGCTTGCTTTATAACCTAGTTTACCTAACTAATTAATTGGTTGCCGGACCACTTAACCGAGACTATCCCATATATTATTAATGGCCATTTCGATTCACTACTCAAGGACACGTCTATGTAAGATTATTGTAACTTGATGGCAAAAGATTGGTATGTCTGGAAGAATCCGGAAGATAAGATTTGGTACACATTATTGCACCTAAAATACATGGGCACCTAATTAGGTAAAGAACTTATTTTTCTTCCTCTACACAAATGACACCGATTTTTTTATAATATTGCTCTACCCGAACCCGAAGATATCATGCCAATGTCAAGTAACTTATTGAGAATAAGTGGTTAGCCAATACTCGAAGCAAGTCAAAGTCACAGTCACTCAATAAAACGGCGATGTTTTGCCGGTGTCTTGAAGGTCACAAGAAAAAAATTTCACCTCTTTATATTTCTAGGGTTCCGCAGACAAATGGCAAAAAACGGAACCTTTATAGATTCGTCATGTCTGTCCGTCTGTCCGTATGTCACAGCCACTTTTCTGCGAAACTATAAGAACTATACTATTGAAACTTGATAAATAGATGTATTTTGTTAACCGCATTACGATTTTCACACAAAAATTGGAAAAAATAAAAAATGGGGGGGTCTCCATACTTGAAACAGAAACTCAAAAAATTTTTTTTCATCAAACCTATACGTGTGGGGTATCTATGGATAGGTCTTTAAAAATGATGTTGAGGTTTTTAACATGATTTTTTTTCTAAACACAATACTTTGCGCAAGAGACGCTCCCAAAGTGGTAAATTGTGTCCCCCCCCCCCCCTCTAACTTCTATAATAAATGAATTATATAACTAAAAAAAATGTATGATGTTATGTACATCATGAAAACTAACAAAGAAAATTGGTTTGAACTAGATACAGTGAGTAGTTTTTTTTTAATACGTTATAAACCGTAAACCGTAATTTACCTTCCATATATTTTACTTGCTGCTACGGAACCCTTCATGGGCGAATCCGACTCGCACTTGGGCGGTTTTTTCCTAAATATGTTTTGTCATCTGAGCGGTATTCAAAATTGACATCAAATTGTTTTGACGTAGTAGCTAATAGAACTCGTTGCCAGTGCATGTCAATGAACAATGAAAGAAAAAGCTTCTCCCGGCCCAGTATGGTGGCGCAAACACAAGTGATGCCAGTATGCCAACGCTCCCGTTATAACTCTAAAGTGGGTAGTCCTTAGACAATTAATCTGAACAAGAACATGAAATAGTTATTCAATACAAATACAATGTCTGGGTGTAATATATGTATTTAAGTATGTATTTGTGTTCCTCTGTTATCTGATATCTGTAACACAAGTACTTAAGCTACTTAGTATGGAATCAGGTCAACGTATGAGATGTTGTGAGAATTATTACTATTATGAAAATTCGATTAAATTTCTAAACAAAATTTTTCTCGATTCTTAAAAATATCGGTTAGGTTTAAAAGGAGCGTCTCAATTTTAATGTAAAAATAGAACTGTCCTATTCACCTTCAGATACTGAATGGACTATAGTGTTATACATCTCCCTAACCCTTCCAAACTATGGCCAACGACGCCTAAGTGTGTTAGTCACTTCCGGACTCAGGCCAGCAAGTGTGGTATAAAGAGGTTGTATGAGCGCTCATTAGACCGCGGTATCGGCCATAAATACATTATTGCGGGCAGACGGGCGGCGGGTTATCGAATTAAAACTTCACTAGCAATAGGAGTTGAACACCGTATTAATACACCATGTATAATTCGTGCGCTTGGACAAACTTGGCGCGGTCCACTGTTGCCGATGTGGATTGGTTCATGACTCGAATATCGACCGTGGGAGAGACACGCTTCGGCATGAATGGGCTGGCTCAAACAGAGAGATGCCACGGCCTCACTGAAAACCGGTGTGAAGCAGCACTGTGCTGTGTTTCGCTGCGTAAGTGAGGGTACCGGAGGCCAAATCCGGGGGAAAGAGGGGTGTAAAGGTTGACAGCGCACTGCGACTCCACTGGTGTCACGGGCGTCCAAGGGGCGGTGGCAATCGTTTACCCTCAGGTTATCTGTCTGCTCGTCTGCCACCTATCACATAAAAAAAATGTTCAGAGTAGCATCATTTTTAAGGGACATGTCACCTGAGGTTAGCGAGTTCAGCCGCCAATTGAGCGGATTCCTTCATCATTAGATATATTTTCCTCGTGTCGTCAAAATACCTGACGAATACAATAAATTTCGTATTGTATGGCATAAAACTTTATGACCATTTTTGTGACAAGTGGTAAACAAGCAGATGCATCGGGTAAAGCCCGATTACACCAGCAAGGCAATAGGAGTCTCAAGTGCGTTTGCATAACTCCAAACTCCCTTTCCCCGGATTGGGCTACTGGCACCTTCCTATCACTCGGTGAAACAAACTGAGGCAGACTTCACGCTGTGATTTCTGTGAGGCTGCGGTATTAATCTGGTTGAGTGCATTCATGCCTAAAGTGACTCCTCCTTCGGTTAAAAATCATTAACTAACTAACTAGGTTGGCGCAGCGACCCAAGTGAGCCTTCGGATCCAATCTAGGTCGGTCCGCGCACCTCCTGCAGTCATCCGCAGAAGTGTACGCAAATCCTTTTCGACCTTGTTCTCCATCGGTACCTTGCCGCCATGGCCTTCGACTTTTGGCCGCAAAAGGTACGCTATTTTTAAGGAACGATTCCTCTGCCATTCTCTCGAGGTGACCGAGCCAGGAAGTCGATGCGCTTTAGTTTCGCCGATGATCACTCGCCCACTAAAAATCATTACTCTACCCATTTTGTTAGTTTGTCAGAATAACATCCATACTAATATTATAAATGTGAAAGTGTGTGTATCTTGCTGTCTACCTGTCTGTTTGTCCACTGTCTGTTTTGTCCGTCTTTCAAGTCCAAAACGGAGCAAAAATCACGTCAGCCTGTCGCAACAGATTGAGGGGATTTTCAAGTGGAGATAATTAAGGGGATTGAGAGTAACATATGCGACATTTCTTACGTAAGCGAAGCAGTAGCAAAATGCTAGTATTAAAATAAGATAATTTAATTTTCCTTGTTCATTCGGGAGCAGTGGAGAAACGCGGTGTGGGCGGGCGGCGCTGGGTCGTCCTCCGAAGGGAGCGATCGGAGGTAGGGTAATGGCTAAGTATATTAGATTGTCAAAGTCGAATACACTGCTCGTACTTGTCTTAATAATAATGTGAGCCGACAATGCGCGTGATATGTGACATTAACTTAATGAGCTCATTATTTTAGAAATTTAAACGTAAGTCAAATGCAGAAATAGTAATTAAAGAAGTAAAAAGACACACATTTTTATTTTTTACTCGTAAGAGTCAGGTTCAAAGTTGTCAGCATAGTGAGCATTCGTTTGTTTATAGAATTAAATTATTGATGAGCGTGTCATTCCCAATTGTGTCCAAGAAACGTTAGGCCTTGCGTAAATCAGTTGGTCAGAGCATATCCCAGTACACAAAAAAAGTCGTAGAGTTAAGCACCTTTGGAAGACCATCGATAAATTGCTTCTAAAATTAAAAATTTGACAAAACATTTTAACCAGTAGATATGTATTTGGTCGTCTTCTTTTTTACGACAATAGCCGTTCCTCAGTGACTTATCAAGTAATTAATTATATAAAAAAATATACGTTAACACCATCAAGATATTCTTAATTGAACATGAAATAATGACATTGTTTTAAATAACCTCCGTAGGTACTTTAGCATGATTTAACAATGTAAAAAAATATATAAAGCGGTGACAGAGTTGTAAATGGCCACTAATTTCGGGGACGTTGACGGAGGTGTCCATTTTAACAAAAAGTATTCTTATCAATTAAATTTAATCATGTAATAGTCCATCTGTAAAATAGTACATTAAAGAATATTTAGGATATATAGTATCAATTGTAGCTGTTATAGAAAAAGTTAAATGTTGATGTGTAAGTTTGGCTCAATTGTCGATAAAAAAAGAAGAAAAGGAACCCATTTACATTCAGTTCAATAGGTGTCCTAGTTCTGATTTTCTCTGGGCATGCATTGCGGCAAAGCCTCTGTCAAGCTTGGTAATTTAGGTAAAAAAAAATATGCATATGGACCACACAGTAGATACCTGACTGCGCTGAGATGATCAATTAGGTAAAGGCTGCAATGGACGCGTCTTTACATCAGTGCATAGACAGACAGAGAGCACTGAGAGAGGAGTAGCGGCGACAGTGGTCAAGAAGCCTCTAATCCTACTAATCTGACGAGTATGCACTCCCAGGAGAGTAAAACGACCAAGAAATAAGGTGGACTAGTAATAAAAAAAATCTTCATACATAACTATTTCAATACTTGTCCGTCCGCATCAACATCGAGGTATTGGATATTAGGTGCTTTGGGCGACGGGGCAGGGGGGGGAGGTTTTTTTGCTTAGCGTCCAACTATAAAATAGAAGGGTACAGTTTCATACACCCATAGCACGTTATTATTAATAAACCCCCCTCGGAGTATACTGAGGTATTAGTCTATCGACCCGCTACCCCCTGTGTCAACGGTGAACTTGAAAATTTGATCCGGCTGGTGGTAGTTTTCTTAAGCTTGAAGTTGATTTGCGAATGCAAAAGAAACACAAAAAAGAAAATTTAAGTTGTTCAAAAATATTACCTCGAGCAGACATTTAGCAGATGATCCCTCTCATCTATTCACAAGGTATGCGTAAAGTTGCACTTCTGAGCCCGGGGTACAATTGGAGAATGATCCAGGAGATGAGAATTATGGTAATTAAATTAATTCCGATAGTATCATAGTCTGAACACCAGAAATAAACTAGACTTGCCATACCATCCTCAGATTCTAAAATCGGTAATCATTGTTGGGTTGAGTATTAAGATATTAAAAAGCTATCACAAATGTCATAACCTATCACTGGTTGAGGTTAAAGTGGACATATTAAAACCTGCCTAACGAAGAAAAGCTACTACTATGCGTACAAGACTATTTAAATGATAAGGATTCTTGGTCATATTAATTCGGTTAGTCTTCGATGTGGTTATTCATAGTATTCTGTTAACTGTGCTAATAGAATTTTTGTTCTCTTCTTCAAACGCGAAATATGTAACATCAACATATTTGATGAGCAGTAGCTACTGAATTTCTTGCCTGGTCTTCTGAGTAGGAAAGCGACATGTTGGAGTATCTCATTCATATTCGACCATCGACAGTAGATCCATATATGTGTACCTATTTTGACATTCATAAATGTCTGTATGGACTTAAATTGAATAAAGAATTTTCTATCTTTATTTATAAGCGACTGCAGTCTCTGACCTTCGCAAATCTTAAGGTGAGGGAGGGACTACTAGCGAGCAACATTTGTGCAGTTATTTATTAAAATAGTATCAGTGTTTGTCGAGAGATGCAACCCCGAAAATTGTTAAATAGATCGGTGTAGTAGCTAAAAATTAAAACGCATTGGGCGTCAATAAAGTGTATACCCGACCGCCTTAACAGGACAATTGGATCACGCTTACCACGATCAGAATCATTATCTCAAATATTGAGAAACTATATGAGACGTGTAGGTTTCCTGTACGGGTTGTTCTCCCTCTCCGCCGAGCCAATGCTTCCTTGTAGATTTTCATATGTAACTAGGTGGTAAATGAGCAGGTGGATCACCTGATGCGTAAGCGATTGCGCCGCCTCTGGACATCCGCGACATCAGTGGGGTCACAAGTCAACCAACATTCCCCCCGGATTGGGGCCTCCGGAAACTCACTCGGTAGCGAAACACAGACAGCGTCTTCATGCCGGTTTTCGTGAGCCTGTGGTATCACTCCGTCGAGCCGGCCTATATGCCCGAAAGTTTTTTTTTTTGGGGTGGGCCTCGCCTACGGTCCATTGTGCACATTAGATTTGAAAAAAAAAAATGTTTTTGTCAAATTACCCTGAGCTGGTGCTCATGTGTTTAATTTGAACAACAAAGCATTCGCTAGGACTAGTTGAATAAGTTTTAGATTATAGATGGTGTTGTAAGAAGTAATCTCATTGGAAATATTTATCTAAATTTTAAAAGTAAATAATAATAATAAAACCCATTTGTCCCAACAATGGTTCGACCCCCTTTTTAACAGGCCACGCGCATGGAACCTTTAGATATGCATCTAGAGAAAAAAGTATCATGAATATGTTTTCACTTTCTCAAGACGATCTTATTGAATAGTTAACATAATCCGATTCGATTTTAATATGTGATTTTATTTGTTTGGATAATTTAGGCAGGATTGGCTGTTTGGGGTGTTAGTTAGTAGGATTTGAGCGGTAACAAAATCTTAAAAAGAATGGTCAACATTCCTATTCCATGGAACGCAATGCATCATCAGTGTTGCACTTTCTTTTTCTCTTTCAAATGTAGAACTTTATTTTGACGCAATTTTGTGGCAGCCTTTAAGTAAGGCAACAATACGACATGTTTTTCAGAATCGAAGTATATATGATTCGATTTCGCGGGGGACTAGAGAACCGAGTCGATCGGCTGACGGGAATCAAAGGTTTTGAATTTAGTATATAGTGGTTATAGTGCACACATTTGTTTGTTTTTTTGATTTTTTTTTTTTTTTTTTCTTTTGTGCAGTAAGTGCCGCAAAGTGATATTAATATAGAAAGTTGAATTGACGTTTTTAACACTGCTATTTTGTGTCGAGTGCTGTTGTCACGTGAACAACTCGCTTGACTTAATAGGGTCTAACACCTGCGATTTGTTACGATAGTTCGGCAGAATCCGTAGGTCGATAAAACGCTAAACATCGACGGTTTTTATGAGTCGAACTGCGATCTTTAACTGACTTCGACTGTTGACTACGCACTTTGTCGAAATATCTTTGATTGGTTCTGACGAGTTTATTACAAAAACATGATAATAACAGCAATAATTTCAGTCGGGAAGTAGGATTGCCCACAAAGAAAATTCAAAAAGAATAAAAAGAAGTATTGATTGTAAGGTGTCTGTTTTTTGGCTATCCTGGATAAATTACCTAATATTTTCAGTCAACCCTAAAACTCCCAATTCCAAATCAACAAAGGACCATCCCGAAATGATTTCAACGATATTCCTACATTACAATCATACCAAACAATTCAATACAAAAGGCGCATCCACTCAATTTGTACAAACTACTCCCCCCTTCCGCCAAATTGCGTTTGTTCTCAAACAACTTCCTATAATAATTACACTCATCTCATCATTGTTCGAAGGCAGTTTGCTTCGATGAATGGAATTGTTAGCCTCCCTCATAATTAGTTATTATCATAAGACGCGGAATCCTTTCGTAGATTAATCAAGTTTATATGATGCCAGGTGCGTTCGATAGAGTATGACATGTTATTTAATCGGAATACTCACTTTAAAATAAAAAAAAAAACATCACAGTCATTGGTTGATGTCTATGAGCGGCGGTTACCGTTAACCATCAAATGGGCTGTAAGCTCGTACTGCCTATTTAAGCAAGAAAAAAAAAAAAGTCATAATTGGACGATATACCCGACACGATGACTGCGATTGAGAAAGCTGGCTGTGTGAGCTGATGAAGAGTGTCAGAAGGCCAATTCTACTTAAACTTAGTGCGAATCGTAGCTGATCGCACTGAAACATCGATCAGTTGTGTATAGTAGAATTTTCCATCAGGACCGGGTTGGTTGGCGCTTTGGGGAAGGCCTACGTTCAGCAGTGGACGGCGACTAGGGCTGATTGATTTAGCATAAAAAAAAAATATTTTTATACCGATTTGCTATATTACCCCGCTGGTGGTTCAAGGGCCTTTCAGATTACCTCTAATCCCACCGAACAAGTGAGAATAAGCAGCTATGCTGCGATTTTCGCCAATATCAGCAACTTTAGCATATTTGGAGATGTATGACAGATGTCGTATTTCATTACTGATAGTCATTAAGTTTTTATTTCCAAAAACGCGTTTTTGTTTCATTCGTTTGGAACATTGTTCACACACCACGGGGGTGTAAAAAATTTAAACAGGCTAAATATAGAACTTATAATGCCCGGTTTGTGGTCCAAACTGCGGTTAATAGAAATTCAGAGCATCGCCTCTTGGATATACATAAGTGAGGTACTACAAAGAAATAAGCTAAAAAAATATATGAATGACCTACAAAAATTGAAGTGAAGCGTGAGTGAGGGTAGGAGGCCCAAAGCTTCTCACTTAGACCTCATCTTCTCTATACACGAATTTAATTGGGATCCGAAAATGCTTATATGTGGTAACATGGTAAAAAGTTTCTAAAGAGTCCGATTTTGAAATTGCGAATCGTTTTTGTAAGCAATCGATCTCTTTTCCCCATCACTAGCATTCAGCGTTTCTTCGGAGTTCGGAAGTTTTCATTCTGTCGAGTTCTGTTTTGATAGATTGTTGGGGCGATATGATTTCTTTTTGATTTGCTCGGGTGACCTTCTCGAGTTCATTTCTCTTGCTCGGTTCTCGATAAGTTAAATTAAATGTTTATTGATTGATTGTGATAGTAGGGATGTTTTATGTATTAATAATAATAATATAAGCTAGTCAAAACATAAGGTCAATCTACTGGCTACGATATATCTATGACCGTATCCAAATAGACATGGTCGTAGCCAGCCTCGGGATCAGGATGCGGCAGTCTTGGGCTCAGGGTGGGGCAGCCATGAGCTCAGGGTGGGGCAGTAGTCTGAGTTGAAAATAGCAACTAGCACGCTCTTTGTTTTGATCGCAATTTTTCTGTACGAGTATTGACTGATGACTCTCGAGTATGAACTTTAAGTAATGTAATTGTTAGTAGCTAAATAATTACGTTTCTGAAATTTGATTAGGACTTAACAAGTTAGAGCCAGGATGGGGCAAGCGCCACACCCTGCCCCACTGTAGCTCTACGCTCATGTGAATAGATTGTACGTAGATACTTTATTACAGAAAAACACACTGATCTAAGTGTTTACTTGGTGGGTCCAGTAATTTTTTTTTACCGCAAATGGTCCCAATACTGGGCAAAAGCCTCCCCTAATAGCCTCCACTGCTCCCTGCCAGCGTTTGCCAGTTACGGGAGTATTGGTCCAGGTCGTCACGCTATCTCAGTCAACACACGTGTTCATCACACGAATCAATGACCGGACTGGGAATCGAACCCTCGAACTTTGGAGTATTTATGTTTTTTTTATGTGATATGTGGCAGACGAGCAGACGGATCTCCTGATCCTCACAAGTCCTCACAAGTCACAGTACGCTGCCAACCTTTAGCAGCGCACTGTGACTTGCGACTCTCACGCAGCGAAATACACGGTGCTGCTTCACTCCATTTTTCTATGAGGCCCATTCATGCGGAAGCTTACACACGGTCAAAGTAAAGCGGGATCACTGCCCAAGGACCAGAGTTCAATATCATTTATTTCAACCAACTTAGAATAGATAATAATAGCAACGCAATATATTGATTGACATATACATTGTAATTAATTAATAAATGCCTAGTTAAATAAAATAAATAAGCGAATTTAAATGTCAAGCTAAATAGAAATTATACAATAGTGATCTACGTAGGTGGCTCGTGCTTACATTTATATAATCAAGAACCAGTAAATGAATATCTATAAAAATGAAACCAAAGCAGCTTATTCAATCCTTTTTACAAAGTGTTACACAAGGTTCCACATAATTTATTCACAAGATGGCGCTGCTATCCCAGATTGTTTTGAGAATCTGTGTTTTAGTTAAAAGTAGCGACTGAGCTTAACTTAATTTACAAGAGGATTTGTTGTGGAAAAGTGAAACCTAAAGCACATTTTACTTAAAAGATGCATTGTTCCCAGATTTGCTGTGGAAAATGTCACAATCTATTAGACTTGAACATAAATATTATAAAACTACACATGAATAAGGTTACACTGAATTGACCTTGTAATTCTACACTTGAAGACGGCTGCTTTCAAGATCGCAACATTCATTAAATTCATACAACATCTCATACATTGACCGATTCCGTATTAGATAATTTTGAGCTACTAAACCGGATCCTTCTCTGGGTGCTGATGGTCATGCCAGCAGCTTGCCCAATACTAACTTGTAATTTAATACAATATTCAATTATTCAACAGGGATGAGGCGTCGACTTCGAAAAATCCTTTTCTCGAGTGTACTGTTATAAAATGTTATTTGAAGTGTTTATAGTGTTAAGAATATTGTTTTACACTTTTTAGTTGGTGGTTTTAGAAGACGGTTTTTTTTTCAAGCTTTTTAGGTCTCATTTCTTGGCAGCAAAGTCGGACCTTTTTTTGGGCCGCAGACGAGCAGATGGATCACCTGATGTTAAGCGATTACCACCGCCCATGGACACAAATGTGCTGCCAACCTTCAAACCCCCTTTCCCCTGGATCGGGCCTCCGGTACCCTCACTCAACGCAGCGAAACACAGTGCTGCTTCACACCTATTACCAATTTCTCAAAGATACTCGTATTTGGTCGCTATATATTCGGTATGTGCTGTGATGTAATCAAAATTAGCTACCAAATTGAATTTTTAATCACTCCTCAGGTCAGTTAAATAAAGGAGAGCGCCATTACGCCCGGCAGAAGTTTGTAAATTTTTAGAGCGCCTGACTGCCAGATATAACCTACTGCAGACGATCTAATACAGGCCCTTGTTACGTGTCGGCGCGGGCCTGCAATTAATCGCTATTGCCATATCAAGGGGACTATTTTATTACGCAAAACTGATCACAGTATATTAAATAACCACATTAATTAGCTGGATAGTACTCCTAAAAAGTCCATACACCAACTCGGTCAAAATATTCGGTTGATTATTTAATTAAAATAAGATTACATACAGGGGTATCTGTGGACATTTACATCCCCTTAACATTAACTTTCTTCCAACCATTCTGAACAACATTTGTTCTACGACTTTTCGTAATTAGTCGAAAAATTTTTCGACTTTCCATACAAAATGACCAAGTCACGTGACCGACTTTGTATGAGAAGTTGCTTTTTTTTTATGCGAATTTTCAAAAGTCATAAAACAAATGTTGTTCAGAATAGTTGATAGAACTCGTGGTTAAAGGCATGTAAATGTTCACAGATACAGCCTGTATAACAAGTTTTTTTTTTGCGATATGTGTGTCACCAGTGGAGTCACAAGTACTCTGCCAACCTTTAAAAATCGCACGCTGGTAGACTGTGCGGGTGGAAAGGGGAGTGTGGCGGAGTTCTTTAAAACGTGTAGACAGGTTCGCTTATTTTTAATAATGCTAATAGATGGCTAAAATGCTTTTGGCCATCTCTAAGCATGCCTCTTATTGATAGCAAATGTGGACATTTCATTAAGCATGCTAATATTGGCATACTTAAAAAACATGCTACAAATAGCATGTGTAACAGTAGTTTTGGTATACTGCGATATTCATTCTTTAGTATAATAGCATACAATCCCTATGACCCCAATGCTTGTCTAAGGCGCGCAAACGTAGTGGCACTGAATCAATTATAACCCAGAACGGCACCTTTCGACCGGTGCAAGGCGACGGATTTAAAGTGTGACTCATTCGGCTATTTACGTTGTAAGTTGTTGTCTCGATCGACGCCGGAGAAATAGATCTAGGGGATTGTTTGAGTATTTGATTTAGATTGAACAAATAGTTCGCTACAGACAATTATAGGAAAGTGTTTCTATTAGACCCGGTCGTCGATGTTGGTCACGAAGAACTTTAACGGTACGTAAAGGTTTGAGAATATCATCCTCAAAGCATCATCAGCCCATTTAAGTTCCCCACTGCTGGGCACGGGCCTCCCTCAATCACATGAGGGAAGCATACTCACCACGCTTGGCAGGACGGGATGGGAGGTTTTTATATAAATGACAGAGTTTCCTTCTCTGGGTGCTAATGATCACGCCAGCAGCTTTACCTTAGTCGCCTTTTACGACACCTCGGTAAGAGTGAGGGTGGCCTATTCTACTCTGGCGGGGACCACACGGCATATGTACTTAATATATATGATGAATGAGTCTAAGTACATATTTTTCACTAAACCATTTGAAATCAACCTGCTGATTTAAAATGAAATAGTAATTAAGAGGGAAGCCCATTACACCTGTACTCAAGAAAAAAAACTTTCCGTTATAATAATACAACGTAATAATATTACAAAACACAACACAACACACAGTACACACATATCAAAATACACACATTTAAATTTAGAAATTTACATATATTTTAAGAGCACATACCTACCTACTATAACATACGCGGAGCAATTGTAGCATTTATCTAACAAGACTAGCAAAAAGAGGCACGGACTCAGAGTCCGTGGTTGTAACATTCACTCTATATAAAAAAAAAATCAACCTGCTGCTGACCGTGGGACAGCCACGCTTCGGCATGAATAGGCCGCCTCGATCGGAGTGATACCACGGCCTCACAGAAAACCGGGATAAAGCAGCACTGTGCTGTGTTTCGCTGCGTGAGTGCACTGGTGTTGCGGGTGTCTATGGGCGGCGGCAAAGGCTTACCTACCATCAAGCGATCCGTGTGCTCGTCTGCCACCTGTCACAAAAAAACAAAAGGTTTTTTTTCGAGTAGGTTAGCTGTAAAATAATATGACGTCACTGGAGGATTTTTATTAAATATCCGAGTTTCATCTAGAAATAGTATTGTTCTTTTCGGAAAATTATTTTTTGTCGTATTGTCTCAGAAAACCTCAGAGTTAGATTTAAAAACAAGCATTTCATAAAGTAATCTTCTACTAAAAAAGAATGGCAAAGGATATTTATAACAATCGGGCTGATCGCTTCAATCGTTCTAATTCATGGAATTAATCACCTTTCCTCCGAACATTCCATTTAAATCTACTAAACAGATGTGCTAAGCGCCATTACTGAAGTTTCCATTACAATTATTGGAAGGTGTGAGACACAGGGCGTGATCGAAGCATCCAATAATCGAATCAGCGTGAGTGTGCCATCAGTTTGGTCAGCGCTCTGATGCTTAGTGCAGAAACATAGGTGCGTGTAACGCGCACCTATGTTTCTACACAGTAATTAAGGTACAGTTACACATGCTTATTTTCATGCTTAAAGCATGCTACTTTTGAGCAAGTGCTACTTACTAGCATGTGTGGACGGACGTGCTACTAATAAGCATGCTAGTTTTGAGTATGGGTTAGATTTTTTTGAAGCATGTTAATAGCATAGCATGCTTATTGATAGCAAAGGGAGAGCCACGCTTCGGCATGAATGGGCCAGCTCGAACGGAGTGATACCACCACCTTATAGAACACCGGCGTGAAGCAGCACTGTGTTGTTTCGCTGCGTGAGTGAGGGTACCGGAAGACCAAACTGGGGGAAAAGGGGGTTTATAGGTTAGCAGCGCACTTGTGACTCCACTGGTGTCGCGGGTGTATATGGGTGGCGACAATCGCTCACCATCAGTCGATCTGTTTGCTTGTCTGCCACCTATCATATAAAAAAATCAGCTACCTACATACCTAATTACCTGTGCTGCCAGTTGGGTCAGTACTGGCGCTAACACTCACGTGTGTACTCTTAGATATTCGTACGTCCACTTATGATTAAATAATTATTTAATTTTAATAAAATATAATTAAATAATTAAATAATATCTCCGATTACAGCGGCCGATCGTAACGATCAGCCATGTACACAGGATGCATTATAGTGCTCAAGTGTGTGCGCAAACACAAGTGCACTCTCTATTCCCTTACCCTCGTATTCCAATGGGACACCAGCGTGACACAAAAGGGATCAGGTGCAGGACCAACAGTTTAACATGCTTTCTGAGGCACGGGGGTACGACTGCCAACTTTCAGACTCCGGGCTAACATTAAGAATTACTCTCCGAAAACTTAGGTTACAAATTTTTCTGGGACCTCTTGCGCAGCCGTCGCTTTGAAGTGGGACCCACTAACCACTGCGCCACCGAGGCAGTCACTTGTCCTTATGTCACCTTTTTTTTTATGGTGTTATCCCGCGCACGGTTACGGCCGCACGTGTGACTCTGCCAATGTCAAGTGTATAAGAGAGACAGGTCGATATAAAATTGACCGGTAATTTTGCCAAATGCTCGATCTATGTTCAGGTCTTCTCTAAGGTTAATAATGCCGTAAATCCAAACACCAAAACACAGGATTAGTAAGCGAGAAGATGCAGAAAGATAGAATATACAGTATAAAAACACGAAAACAGTTAAAGAACTGGAGCATTACGCAAATTGTAACTAGGCTTAATTTTAGCTCACTCAACGACTTATGCGACACAGGCCTGCGAGCCTAGTGCATAAGTCACTGAATTTACTTAAATTGTTTAAAATTTTTGCCAATAAAAAGAATTGAATTGAATGGACAACATTTCATATTTTTAACATGTCCATATTGATTTTTTATATGAAAGTAGACATAAAATGAACAGACCCATATTTTTTCTTTTTTCATAATTTCTCCATTTTCATGCATAAAATAATTATTGAAATTCTTTTTATTCTAAATAGACGTAAGCGCCAAATGACGTCATCGGACGGCTGAATACAGCGATATTCCTTTGCTTATCATTGTTTTAATAAAAAAAAGGTACTACTGTCAAAGGTAAATAATACTAGTGTCAACATTGTCAACGTCATTCATACATTCAACGTTGACAAGTTGTCTTTTTTTTTTGACAGTTACATGTCATGGGTTTGGCATTACGTAAATTTAAAACTATAACGTGCTAAGCAAAGAAATATTTTACATTCTGCCGTCCGATGACGTCATCTTACGTTTTATAGTTTTTAATTTTTTTCTCAGTAAATAAGCAATATAAAAAATGAATAAATATATATTCGAGCAGCGGAAAAGTAAACAAAAAATTGGTATTTTTTGTTCCAGAGCTTAGCAATTTTGAAATGTTGTCCATTGAATTGAACACCATAATATTAATTTTGTATCTTATTGTATATTTATTGGTACACCTTTATTAGACAGAACATTATCTTTAATTTATTTATAAACTATTTATGTACACATACATATAAACTATTTATGTACCACATATATCGTCCGTGCGTCACATTAGGGCTCACATAAAACCAGCGCCATGGCCAGAAGGTACTCCTACCTAAAGCCACGGCCGAAGCTGAGTGAGCTACTTTTCACTGACTATCGCGACATACCTTACACACACACACACCTGTACGCAAATACTTAGTGCCCGGCTTGAGAAGCCGTATTATTACTTTGTTTTTTTTTCTCTTTAATTTTTTTTTCTCTGTTTGTCTCCTTTTATATTTGTAATGTTGTGTTTGCTGTTTTAGTTTGTATTTGATTTGATTATACTTGTTGTTATTATTTGTAAAATGTGGTGTGTCGTATTTTCCAGTGAATAAATGTTTCTATCTATCTATCTATCTAAAAATTGAATTGAAAAAACAACAAATTCGTATTTACACACGTGTGTCACTTAACGCCAAAACAACGGACCTCCTATGTCACCTTTAACTGGTTTATCTTTCGATAGGAAGGGCATCATCGTAGCATCCTGTAATCGAGTCGTGCCGTAGGCCGTCAGTTTGGCGCTGGCCCTAACTCTGTTAGTTAACGCATTACACGCACCGGTGGTTGACCTCTAGATCATAGTGTAGAAACCTTACTAAGATATGATTAAATTGTTAGAGGGTACTGATTTTTCTGTGAAGGTAAGTATTACAATCCGACATTGAACTATATTACTAACTATTACAACTCACTCCATTCCGATACGAGAATGGTTTACACAGGATGCATTATAGTGCTCAAGTGTGTGCGCAAACACAAGTGCACTCTCTATTGTAACAAACCATAATATTAAGATCTGTAGGTACCACATGACATGTGATATGCAATAAAAAAATATGAACATGAATCCATCTGAATGATAAGAATGAAACGATAATTGCTTGTATGTAGTTCGATGTAGGTACAAACGTTTTATATATGGTCCAAGCGTACCCCGGGCTCTAAAACGACAGCTTTGGACGCAATCGGGAACTATACGGTAAAATGAGGGTTGCTGTGAGGATCCTTAAGAAGAAAAGGATGGGAAACCTACCGTTAGGATGATGGACCAAAGCACTAACCCAATGGCAGTCAAGATTGAGACGTCCTGAGGATGAACCACCATTCTGAATCCTATGTTGTGAGCCAGGTTTGCCGGTGACTGAAAATTAAAAAAAAGGAGTGTTCAGGTTTTTAAGGGGTCGGGCTTGTATGCAGATCCTCTGTAGTTGCAAACGTCCATAGGCTGCGGTAATCGCTTACCATCAGGCGAGCCGCACGCTTGTTTGCTACCGACGTAGTAAAAAAAATTAGTGAAATGAAGAAAATGTTATACAAGGAGAACCACGCTTTGGCTTCAATATGCTGGTTCGACCGGAGTGATATCACGCCCTCACAGAAAATCGGAGTGAAGCAGCGCCTGTGAGGTGAGTGAGGGCTCCGAAGGACGGCTTAAAAGTTGGCAGCAATCGCTAACCATCAGGTGATCCGTCTGCTCATCTGCCATAAATCACTAAAAAAAATCCCTATACTTAGCAGAGAGTTAAGCATATCCATCAATAGGTACTGCTTTGAGTACGAGTAATATATATTTTTTTTACATTATGGCAGACAAACGAGCAGGCGGCTCACCTGATGGAAAGTGAATTACTGCCGCCCATAGACATCCGCGACACACGGGGCATTACCTATGCGTTGCCGGCTCTTAAGGGAGGAATAAGCTCTTTTCTTGAAGATCACCAGGTCGTATCTGTTCGGAAACACCATCGTTGGTAGCTGATTCCATAGTTTTACTACGCGCGGTAGGAAGTGGCGTGAGAAGCGCACTGTGGTGGAGTAAAATCCATCCAAGTGATGTGGGTGAAATTTGGAGTTTTGGTGTTATATTTTTTTAATTTGCATCTTTAAAATTGTGTTAAATTGCTTTCAAGGATATAATCCACCGAAAACTCCCACTATTGATAAGATTTACTTAATCACTGCCACTATGTATAAGGTAAATCTGCTGGCATGATCATCAGCATCCAGAGAAGGAAAACTCTGCATTTATATCAAAACCCTCGCCAACCCGTCTGCCAAGCGTGGTGAGTGTAGCAATTACCACTCATGTGATTGAGGGAGGCCCGTGCCGCAGCAGTGGGGACTTAAATGGGCTGATGATGATGATGATGTATAAATATTGATTGTTTAAAATTTTATAAGTACGTAATAAAATGATGTGTAAACGATAGTAAGATATCAACTAGCTCTTAACTTAACTAAATGTATACACATTCATCATTTACTGTGTAGTATGTGACGCACCTCGCCCCTAAGTTAGGCTAGTATATAAGTTAATTAGTAGGTAATAAACAAAGAGTCATAACGCATCACTTGTTTTAATTACACGTCCCGAACCTCCGTCATTGCATGGCGACCCTGCCAGGATTCGAACCTGGAATCTTCTGATGTTCTCACAGCACGCACGCCCGTACACCGTATTTGTCTTTTCTTTCACATTTTTCACTTATAGTTTTTATTCACAAAAAGACCATAAATTTTGACAATTAAAAGTTCTGATTGAGTCCAAAAAATCTAAACTTGACATGTGCCCGTGCGCAGCGCCGCCATAGGCAGCACTGGCAGGGTCCTCCGTCATTGCAACTGATTGTTTCTGTTTTGTTTTCCGAATAAGAATTAAATAAATTTTGACTACAGAACAATAGTATCCAGCTAGACAGACCTAAAGTAAGCTTTGAGATTCTGCTAGGCCAGAGCATATACCTACGTACGTAATAAAAGTTGTACATAACAATTAAATAAAGATGAAAAATTAAATTAAAATATTATCACTGTCTGTGGAGACCGCGTCTTGGCAAACGTAATGTAGGGCGCCCTCTGGCTAGGTGGGGGGACGATCTGCGCAGGATGGCTGGCAAGAGCTGGATGCGAGAAGCCATGGATAGATCACAGTGGCGAACAATTGGAGAGGCCTACGTCCAGCAGTGGACTGCGATAGGCTGATGATGATGATGATGATGATCACTGTCGACTCTACATTTTAAAATTCATATTCGTTATAGTAACAAGTTGAATTTTTCATGTAAACTGAAGGGAATGAACGTTCAGCGTTTTCATGATTATTATACTTAGAAAAGGGTAGGTTTTTAAACAAACGTACTGGATTACAAATAGTAATATGCGATGTTGACTTCGAAGCTTAA
>CM032472.1:25680235-25881939 GCA_019059595.1 Marasmia exigua | reverse complement strand
CGATGAACAAGAGAAATATTATTAAAACGGGGTTGAAGGATGATATGATATTGTCCTCAACTAATATTCTATGTATTGTCTCGGTCAAATTAAAAATAATCTGTGGTATACCGGTAGAAGAGTTTTTATAAAGTTATCGTGTAGAGTGAAAAGTTTGTTTCTACATGAGCTTCTGATAACTTTTTTAAGAGTGCGAGCCGTTCATGTAGCAATATTTTCCATCAAAATGAATGAAATGAAAAATGCTTTTAATTATATCTGAATAATCTTACATAGACTATTCTTTTGAGGTAACTCAAAGTTTGAACAGTGAGATAGGCTGTCTAAGAATTAATGAATGGAATAGGGTATCCCACTAGCTTTAGCCTGTATCTTGGGTAAAATATAAATATTTATTTATTAGGCAACTCAACAATATAACCACAATCATTTTGATACATATATAAGAACGTGCTTACAACTTTCTAGTGTTTAACATCAATTGTAGACATGCACATCATGAGATTTAGGTACGTGGTTAATATTTTACTTATTTACCCTACCTAATAATTTTTGTTAGCTTACCCTAGCTTAACAAAGATTATAGGTAGGTATCATTAAATTTAAAAAAAAAAATAATAATTAATAAATTCGTTTGGTCATGAAAAATGTCAGTTCGAGCATTCTGTACCACTCATTATGCAATTAAAAATCTAGTAACTGGCGCATTCCAATCCCAATTGGTCTAAATGGATAATAATAATAAATACTATTTCACAAAATCACATACATTGATATGACTCCGAGATAGGTAGCTCAAGCACCTGTGTTACGGATATCAGAACAAACAGCGGAATTATAAATATACACATATAATACTTTTCTTTTCTAAGTACATACGTATAATACATAGAAACACCCTGACCAATACAAACAGACATGTTTATGTACACAAATGTTTGTAACCAAAAAAACAATTTGTAACCGCGCAGATAATGTATCCTTAGCCTTATTCAATGAACAAGATTATGTCACAGAATTTCAGAATACGATTATAAAATGCTGGGAATGCAAAAGATGATAATCTCTTCGCAAAGTTCTCACTGCGGGAGTTGGGACTTTGAACACACATGAAAATGTTTTTAGTGGGATATAGTAGTGACCATACCTCATACGTTATAGGACGTGGGTTCGATTACCTCTCTGGACAAACATTCGTGTGATTAACAAATACAAGTGTTCCGTGTCTGGGTGTAATAATATAATTAGGTCACCATCATCATCATCAGCCCATTTAAGTCCCCACTGCTGGGGCACGGGCCTCCCTCAATCACATGAGAGGTAATTGCCATACTCACCACGCTTGGCAGACGGGTTGGCGAGGGTTTTGATATAATGCAGAATTTTCCTTCTCTGGGTGCTGATGATCATGCCAGCAGCTTTACCTTAGTCGCCTTTTACGACACCTCGGTAAGAGTGAGGGTGGCCTATTCTACTCTGTCGGGGACCACACGGCCAATATAATTAGGTAGTATTTAAGTATTATAATATTGGTTGTCTAATATGCGTAATACCTAAGTACTAAGTGTTAAGCTATTTAGTACGGAATCTTATCTATGCTGAAGGAGCTTGAGCTACCTATCTCGGAGTCAGATGAAAGTATGTGATGTTGGGAAATATTCATCACAAATCACAAAAAAAAAACTATATATACGATGTTGTATGAATTAATTTCTATGTAGGTTACATATTTTAATATATTCTGCTGCTTTTATTTGGGGTATGTAAATAATATATATTTATATTATTTGATTCCAAATAAAGATTTTCATTTATTCATTCACTATTATAAAGTGATACCATAGTACTTAGCCATAGTTTTTTTATGTGATAGGTGGCAGACGAGCAGTCGGCAATTCCCGCCGTAAGCCGTGTGGTCCCCGGTAGAGTAGAATAGGCCACCCTCACTCTTACCGAGGTGTCGTAAAAGGCGACTAAGGTAAAGCTGCTGGCATGATCATCAGCACCCAGAGAAGGAAAACTCTGCATTTATATCTAAACCCTCGCCAACCCGTCTGCCAAGCGTGGTGAGTAAGGCAATTACCCCTCATGTGATTGAGGGAGGCCCGTGCCCCAGCAGTGGGGACTTAAATGGGCTGACGATGATGATGATGAATTCCCGCCGCCAGTGGACATCCGCGACACAACAGCTTTTTGAAACTCTCGGTTTTGATGATTTCTGAGAAAAATTCTATAACTTATTATGTGAAATATTTTTAGTAGGTAAAAAAGTTCCCAGAAGTCATTGACATTACAAGGTCGAAGATGAACCCAGTTTCTAAAGTGCCTACCAATTGACTCGTTCTCGGAAATGTCGCGGGCGAATACGTTCTGAAAATTGCTTTGTAAAACATTAGCTCAAACATATTCTTTCCAGGAACGGACGATTTCATAACAATAGGTATATTTAAACGGAAAGATTATTGTAACATAACTGGGTTTTCCTTATTTTACCTTCATTTAGCCTGTTTCTTTATCTTTGCCTTAGGAAATGGTGATTTCCACGTGCAATGCTTTGTTTTCCCATAGTAAAGAGATTGCTTTTATGTGAAATGTAGTTCATACAACACGCAAAGTGTTGAGTGGCTAGATTTAAAGAGCAATAATGGCGTTTGTATTTTTAAATTGGATTGAAATACTATTACAACAAGCCAATTACAACAAGCCGTGTGGTCCCCGGCAGAGTAGAATAGGCCACCCTCACTCTTACTAAGGTGTCGTAAAAGGCGACTAAGGTAAAGCTGCTGGCATGATCATCAGCACCCAGAGAAGGAAAACTCTGCATTTATATCAAAACCCTCGCCAACCCGTCTGCCAAGCGTGGTGAGTATGGCAATTACCCCTCATGTGATTGAGGGAGGCCCGTGCCCCAGCAGTGGGGACTTAAATGGGCTGACGATGACGATGACTATTACAACATCACAATATTCATACAGGAGGTCGTTAATTTGAATCCGAGCATGCACCCCTGGATTTTTCAAAACTGTATGCGAATTTGTGTCTTGGTTCCGAAGTAAACCATCGTGAGGAAACCTGCATGCTTTAGAGTGCTTCTCCTCATCTGAGTATGTAATTCCCGGTGCGTCCTGGAGTCAGGGGTACGCTTAGACCATGATTCAGGATTTGGGGAGTCTGGTAAAAAAATACAATGAAGTGACTGTCGTCTGACCTTCGCAATCCTTTACAGGGGAACCAGACCGACTTTTTTTTTCATTAATTTTATTAATTACACAAGCAATAAACATTGGGTAAGATATCCAGTTTACTCTTAACTATCGAGTTTACAATTTTATCTACTATTTTATACATAGTGTCGTATATAGTATGTATATCTATAACAGAAATACAATCAACAAAAGTCTTCAAAAGTATTGCCTAAGTTTATCTTTTTTTTTATGTGTTAAACATGTTACTAATTCAGGCGGAAGGTTATTGACAATGCGCGGGATTAGGTAATTAGTCATGCGCATGCCGTACACATTGTTTGCAATACTATACTACTATGCACAGTGTATACAGGGTGAGCAATCGGAATTCTTAGAGATTCATCAAAAAAGTTTGTAGGTAAATAGGCAATGAATTGCAATGTTTGAAGAGATCATTAGGATTATCTTGAAATTGTATTTTTATTTTATTAGAAACAATATTTTTCATCATCAGAACTGAGTCATGGTAACGCGTTTTAGAGACTATACGAAACGTGCAGGTTTTTACCCTCATCGCTGAGATAATGGTAGAAATACGCACATATATTTG
Source organism: Marasmia exigua (assembly GCA_019059595.1). NCBI lineage: Eukaryota > Metazoa > Arthropoda > Insecta > Lepidoptera > Crambidae > Marasmia > Marasmia exigua. The sequence continues at coordinate 25,878,144 of CM032472.1, read as the reverse complement.
AGATATCCAGAAGTGCATGCTCGGGTTCGAACCACGACCCTCGCATGTTAAGAACTATCATGGAAACCTTGTAGATAGACCTCAGTCATATCACTTGTTAAAACAATAATACTGAACATGTTGATTTAGTTTATTAATGGGACGGCTCGACCGGAGTGATACCACGCCCTCACAGAGAACCATCGTGAAGCATCACTGTGTTGTGTTTCGCTGGGTGAGTGAGGGTACCGGAGGGCCCAATCCGGAGGAAAGGGGGGTTTAAAGGTTCGACAGCGCACTTGTGACTCCACTGGTGTCGCGGGTGGCCATGGGCGGCGGCAATCGCTTACCATCAGGTGAAACGTCTGCTCGTCTGCCACCTATAACATAAAAAAGTAGTAGGCTGCTTCCCCTGTGGGTTCCGAAGATTATACGGCAGTCGCTTTAATTGTTCTGTACCTACTAGACTTTAGATATCCTGGATCCTTTTTTTTTGTCACCCTGGGAAATTGTCGGACTCACCTCTGGTGAGGGCTTCTCCTAACGAGAAGCCGGCCAGAGGCATACCGACTAAAAACCCAGGGGTGCTCCCGTCTTCGTCGCCAGAGTGGGGGAGGGAATATGAGAATCTGATTAAGAAATCTCCCTCCATGTCCCCCCCCCCCCCCCCCCCCCCAGCGTGAGCCCGCTTACGTCGCGGGCCCGACACTACTCCCCCCGGGTGGGGTGGTGGAAGTGATAGAGACAGCCGGGAGCACCAAACCGTCCCTACCGAGCTGTAGAATAGGCCTGTGCGGAGGGATGTCGACGCCGATGCCCCTGAACCGATCGTAAATATTTTTTTATACATAACGACGTCCCATCTTTATGATTTATGATGCTAATTCTTACATGGCCTTCCTAGTATCTTGATGCTAGCTTCCCTATTTGAGCTAAAGCCAAAATATCTGTGTCAACGGGACCAAAGTAACGGCTGCTATTTATAAGCTTTAGTACCTAATTAGATTTTGCTTTATATTTAGTATCCCATCATAAAAGCTTGATACAGTCTTGCATCAAACTAATATTTTAACCGACTTTAAAAAATGAGACGGCTCTAGAAGGTTTCTAGTTATACGAGTATTTTATTAGATCAGTTTCAAAAAGAATTACGAATGACAGGAAAAAGTATTGCGAAGGTCAGGCGTTAATCACTTTATTGTAAATTAGATCTCTAAAACCTGGACTCTATAATCAAGGGTTGGCAAGGGTACCAACACTTGGACTATTCTAAGCGTTGGCACCCTGTATTATACCTACAAATCATATATCTCTCTGTAAGTACTTATTCTTATCTTGTCACATCATCCTTCTGCCCTTTTCCCAGGTTATCTGGGGTCGGCGCAGTCTTCCTTTGGGACGGCACAATTCTCCCTGTTGCTCCAATCCCTCCCCCGACCCCGAGGGAGGAAGCGCCGTGCTCGCCGTATAGGCGGGCTTCCGTCCGGGAGAAGTCGTGGTGACAGGTTTCGTACCTCACCCCACGACTTCTCCCACTATGGACGATGAGGGAGAGTCCCAGGAGTTTTAGTCGGTATGCCTCTGGCCGGCTTCTCGTTAGAAGCCGTCGCCAGAGTAGAGTCCGACATAACCCATCCGTTTACAGACGGATGGGTATGCGTAACGCATTTCTCCTGGATCACCGAAAAAAAAAAAGTATGTCTTCCTTTACATACGTCGAATGACAGCATTCGTGATCGATCCATCTTAACATTCTCATCTCTGTCGCATTCAATCGTCTTTCATCCGTCTTCTTAACGGCCCAGCATTCTGATCCATATATCAGATCCGATCGATATGTCGATCCGATATATCCGTCATTAGACCTGTTGCCCTGATCATGGATCAATGGAAGGTCTAATGACGGATTTGTAAATTTTGTAGTTTCGTTTTAGGGGCATCGCATGTTGTTGCCTGTCGCCATTGCATCCACGCTGAGTTGATTTGATGGTTAACGTCCCCATAGATTATACATAACGTCCCTGTCGATTTCACCGTAACCCTGTACGAGAGACCCGAGGTACCGGAAGTTGGAACAAACCGGTAAGAACATTCTAGAAAAAGAGAGTTATGGGAATCGGACTAGAGAGACCGCCGAAGTCACAGAACAGATGCTCCGTTTTGGTTATGCTGACTTTTTAAGCCAACATTCTCTAGTCTTTGCCGCCATTCCTCCAGTTTGTTCTGGACCTCGAGTGCATCTTCCGAAACTGGCACAATGTCTTCGGCGAACAGCATACACCGCCTCCTGTATGTCCAACGTCAAAGCGTCCATTATAATCAGGAAGAGATACTATAGATTGATTTAAGCCTACAGCCACATTGAAGCTAGTAGCAGTGCCTACTGTGGACCGAACTGCATGTGCTATACATTTCTTGAATATTTTTTGGTATTTACCTGGCATACCTTTCATCTGTAGGGCCCACCACAAAACCTCACGAGGTACTCGGTCTTGTCGGTCGTACTTATTTATCTTGTCTGTGGTCAATGAATGTTTGCTTATACCTTTAGAAGTGAGTGGGAGTGAGCGCGCTAGGCTCAAGAGCGATTGGGGGTTTTAACAATATTTCTGGCAAAACAATAATAAAAATAACCTTTTTGAATCCTGTGTACTTTTTTTTTTTTTTTATAGAGTAGTCAATAATACCCCATTAGACAGGGTTGAGCTTGTTCGCGATCTAGGTGTCTGGATGGACTCTAAATGTCATTTACAAAACACGTCGAAAATATAGTGAATAAATCATACCGGTAGCCTTGGATTCGTATTACGTACCTGCAAACCATTTACAGATGAGACCAGCCTAAAAATTGTTTATTATGCCTGCGTCCGTAGTATTTTGGAATATGCGTGTCCCATATGGTATCCAATCTACGCCATTCATAAAGACAGTATTGAAAAAAATACAAAAAAAGTTTGTTCGCCATCTTAACTTCAAAACACACGCTAAGGCTGAGTCCTACACTGACAGCTGCGTCAACTACCGTGTCCTGACTTTAGAACAGCGTCGCAAAGTGATGGACATGGGGCTACTGTGGGACGTAGCGCGCGGGCGCCTCGACTGCCCCGAGCTCGTGGCGCGGCTGGCGCTGCGAGTGCCGACGCGCCGCACGCGCCACACGCCGCTCTTTGCCGTTCCCTTTCATCGCACTAATTACGCCTGCAATGCAGTATTGACTAGGATCTTGCACACCTACAACACTGAGTTCTGCGAAGTTGACCCTTTCATGGATAACAAAAAAAACTTTCTTGAAAAAAATTAAAGAAGCCCTATGAAGGTTTTAAAGTTACGTTTATATATTCTATCATATATTGATAATGTATGTATGTATGTGTGGGTATATATATATGATATATGTATATTGTATCTTCTCAAATATTTGAATATATCTCCTATTTTGTATTATTTGGTACATATTCTATTATTATACACTTATTTTTGAAGTCAAAAGTGGTTTTTACTTTAATATATATATGTATGTGTATATATTATATATGTATATATGTATGTATTATATATAATATGTATGTGTTGGGGTATATACCTAGGCTGACGTTGTTTTTTCTTTTTAAAAAATTGGTTTAATTGTGAATAACTGTCTTTGGCCCAATCTATTTTAGTTCCTTAATCTTATTTAGTTATATTGTTAAGTTGGCTGTTTGTTATTCCTTTATTATAAAATAAAATAAAATAGAGAGGCCAATCAGGATGACCTCACTCCGCCTGATGGTAAGAGGCCGTGAAATCCAAAAATGAGGCCATTGAAAAGGTTCTTCAATCTCTACCACTACTTCAATATTAGGTTAATTTTCCACTTGAATTGCACCCGTCGCAGCGAATAATCTGGACCAGCGTTACCCAAAGTTTGTTCCGTCATCCCCCGGTAACTACATTGCTCTTTTTAGGGCTCCGTAGTTAAATGGCAAAAAATGGAACTCTTATGGATTCTTATGGATCGCTCTGTTGGTCTAGTGGTTTAAGTACCAGGCCGTGATCTCGAGGTCCTGGGTTCGATTCCCAGGTCGAGCAAAGGCATGTTTCGAATTTTTCGAACATAGCTCGGGATTATGATCACCAATCCGCATTAGGCAAGTGTGGTGGTTTTAAGCCTAATCCCGTCATAGTAGCGATGACTTGAGGTTTCTATGATGAAGGCCCTGCAGTGGGATACTTTACTCTTATGGATTTATCATGTCTATCCATATGTCATCATCATCATCGTCAGCCCATTTAAGTCCCCACTGCTGGGGCACGGGCCTCCCTCAATCACATGAGAGGTAATTGCCATACTCACCACGCTTGGCGTCTGCCACCGTCTGGGTTGGCGAGGGTTTTGACATAAATGCAGAGTTTTCCTTCTCTGGGTGCTGATGATCATGCCAGCAGCTTTACCTTAGTCGCCTTTTACGACAACTCGGTAAGAGTGAGGGTGGCCTATTCTACTCTGCCGGGATCACACATCCATATGTCACAGCCACTTTATTCCGAACCTACCTAGAAGAGTCATAATGTTGAAACTTGGTATATAAATGTATTCTGTGAACTGCATTATGATTAAAAAAAATGTCGGCGGTCCGCATACTTAAAAAAAAACATCAAACCCATACGTGTGTATCTATGGGTCGTCGAAAATTATACCGAGGTTTCTAATATCATTTTTTCCGAGAAACGAAGTGGTAAAATCTGTCTTCCGCCAAGAGAATGATAAAACGGAAATTGCCGAAGTCTGTGGTCTTTGTCAACCGGTTGACTTGCAAGAGTGTTAGTTCTTCTTTGGCAACTGGTTGCGAATCTCAGTTACCGGAGGAGACTATTTCTATGGAATGGTTCGTGACAACGTTTGGGAAACACTGGTTCAGAACCTAGTGCTTCCGTGGATTAAGAGTTTCTTGAGTCAAGTGGAATCAGCGGTTTTGGAGCGACCTCGTATTTTATTATCGATTAATGTAGTGAGGTTTAGGACATTCAGTTTTATTATACTTAATTGAGTATAGCTACATGATGTCCTTTTTTATGGGATACGGGGCAGACGAGCAGACGAATCACCTGATGGTAAGCGATTACCGCCGCCCATGGACACCTGCAACACCAGAGGAGTCTTTAGACTTTGGACTTTAAAAAGGAATACGCTGTTTTCTTGAAGGTCCTCAAACAAATATTTCGTTTATGGCGATTAGCTATCGACTCAGCACATATCATAGTGCATTAGTGTTTGCGCAGACACAAGTGCACTTACTATTCCCTAACCCTCATATTTCAAAAGGAAACCAGTGCGACACGACTGAAGATGGATCAGGCGCAGGACCAACGACTTAACGTGCTTTCCGAAGCACGGAGTACAAGACCGCCAACTTTCAGACTCCGGGCTGACACTGAGCATTTCTTAAGGTGACCGTTAGGGCACACTAGCGACGCCAATCGATTTTAATTTTTAGCTACTTAACCGGATCTATTTTAAACAATTTTGGGATGACAACCTCTCGGCAAACACTTATACTATTTATTAAATAACCATGCACAAATGTTGGGTCCGTTTTTGTACGCGAAAAATTGATTCACGCTAAAAGTGGCCGCTTTTGGCGAGAATCAATTTTTCAATTGTGCATGGTTATTTAATAAATAGTATAAGTGTTTGCCGAGATGTTGTAACCCCGAAATTGTATAAAATAGTTTCGGTTTAGTAGCTTAATATAAAAATCGATTGGCGTCGCTAGTGTGCCCTACCCGTCACCTTAATATAGTTACTTACTGACTTACTAAAGACAGATTAACTATAGGGATATATAAAAGTTATAAAACTAGATGAACTGAAAATAACTAATCATTACAACATCTCATACGTTGACCTGTTTCCGTACTAAGTAGCTTAAGCACTTGTGTTGCGGATATCAACCCGAGGAATTACAAATATATAATACCCAGATACTGAACAAACACAAGTGTTCATCATACGAATGTTTGTCCAAGGTGGGGATCGATCGACCCTACGACATTTGGCGTATGAGGCAGGGTCAACTGAGGCAAAACAACTGGCTGTGCTATGCTGTATTTCGCTGCGTGACTGAGGGTACCGGAGACCAAATTCGGGTGAAAGGGGAGTTAAGGTTGGGGTTAAGATTGGCGGTCCAGTCCATCACATAACACACACATCGCGTGTGCGTGTGCGTGTGTGTGTGTGTGTTTGTGTGTGTGTGTGTGTGTGTGTGTGTGTGTGTGTGTGTGTGTGTGTGTTTGTGTGTGTGTGTGTGTGTGTCTGTCTATGGAATCGTAGCTCCCGAACAAATGAACCGATTTTAATTTCGTTTTTATTGTTTGGAAGATGAATAAGGAGGGAGTGTTTTTAGCTATGTTGGATAAAAATCGATCCAAGATGGCCACCGTCACAAAGATTTGGATTTTATGTTTTAACACAACTCCCACAATATGGATATCATATAAAAGGGCTTGAGTAGCAGAATATATAAATGGTGAAAAATTTCAAATCCAAGATGGCCACCGTCAGAAAATGACGGATAACTATTTGTTGTTCCAACTGTCTCAATATAGGTATCAAATGAAAGAGCTTTAGTTGTGTCGGGGGTTTTTTAAATTTTCAATTTATATTTATCTCCCCTGATAATAAGAAGAAAATAAAATGAGAAGCTCATTAATTATAAATAGACGTAAGTACTCGTACCTGAGTGAGAACTTGCTTAGAAATAAATTAAGGATTACTATCTTGGAGGGCCCTTGCCGAGTAATTTTGTTTTGAATAAAAAATGGAGAATCGTCCACGATCGCTATTATTAGGACGTCAATTTGTATAAAAAATTTAAAGAAATAAAAAGTACAAGCAGAATCAAAAGTTAATTCCAAAATAGCCATAAGCTAATCCAGCATTAAATTTGCATATTAAGTCCATCATCATGAACTATCACCTGTGGTATTTCCGGACCGATACGACCTGCAAACCTTCAAGAAAAGACGGCAGCGCACTTGGCACTCCTCTGGTGTTACAGGTGTCCATGGGCGGCGGTAATCGCTTACCATCATGTGATCCACTTGCTCGTCTGCCCCCTGTCTCATAAAAAAAACATCTCAGTGTGTTATTATTCCCGGTTGCGCCCAAAGCCGTTGCTTTTGAGTCCGGGGTTCACTTATAGCATGATAAAAGATTAGATAAAGTTAGAAAATTTTAATTAAATTTAGGTCCATACAGAACACTTATGATTGTCAAAACAGATACACATACCTACCATATATAGATAGAAATAAGTACCGGCAATTTGTACCAACGGTACAAATGTACATTCATGTTGCGTACGGCTAAGGAATGGAAGTCTCTGCTCGAAGATGTGTTCCCTGAACGATCTGAATCTGAAATCTGAACTTATTCAAGAAAAGAGTGAATAGGCTGTTACTAGACAAATATGGTACATCCTCGGCCATGTCATCACTTATCATCAGGTGAGATTGTGGCCTGGCTATTCTAATATAAAAAAAAACATATCGATTTTCATCTATCGCTGGTTCGGAATGAATTTTGTACTGAGAAGACACCAGCAGTAGTTACTAGAATTGATGATGTTACAGAGTTTCAATTGAGAAGAGTAAAATACTATTATCAAAGTTAACAGACTACTATGAATAACAACACACAAGACTTATCGATTAACATGACCAAGAATTCTTACCATTTAAATAGTCTTGTACACTATTGGAACGAGCAATGCTCGGCGTCTCTCTCCGAAATCGAATCCAAAATGAGGTGATCCGGCAGAGAACCAAAGGAACCGGATTAGCAAGTTTAAGTGGCAGTGGACTGGCCATATTAGCCGCAGAACCGACAACCGATGGGGTAAACGAGTTCTAGAGTGGAGATCGCGTCTTGGCAAACGTAATGTAGGGCGCCCTCTGGCTAGGTGGGGTGACGATCTGCGCAGGATGGCTGGCAAGAGCTGGATGCGAGAAGCCATGGATAGATCACAGTGGCGAACAATTGGAGAGGCCTACGTCCAGCAGTGGACTGCGATAGGCTGATGATGATGAAGATGATGATGATGTACACTATTGTAACCTTTCTTCATTAGGCAGGTTTTGATATGAGACTTAAACTTATCCAGTGATAGGTTAATGACATATTTTTGTGGTAGCTTATTGAATGATGATTCAAGGGACTTCATCTTTATCCCCGTCCCTTTCCAACTAGCAGTACTCTATCAGCGGTAGATTACATACTTGACATTTTTGTGTGTTCTCGCCATCATCAGTCATCACTCATCCTATGTGCCCAGCCCGACTCTACTTCCCCCTGGCTGAACGTTGACGTTGAGATGTCAACGTTTTTTTAGCCCGTTGTTAGGCAAACCCATTGGTTGGTCTTATGGTCGCAAAGAGTGACTCTAACGGCCGCATTTAAGCTAATGTTCATTAACTTTAATATCAGTAGTCTTTATACGTATCAAAATAAGGGTCAATATTTTTCCTTATGTAGACAACTAAGTTAATCAACGACTCTGAATGTGGCAGTAAGCTCAAAGAAAACTAGCGTGAAGCAGCACGAGTGAGTGTGTGAGTGACGGTACCGGAGGCCCATTTCGGGGGGAAAGGGGGTTTAAAGGTAGTCCATTGGTTTCGCGGGTGTCCATGGGCGGCAGCAATCGCTTACCATTAGGTGATCCGTCTGCTCGTCTGTCACCTATCACATAAAAAAACATGAACTTAAATTGAATACCTATAGAATTTATATTTTTTTAATTTTGTGCGTCTGTCTGTGCGTTTGATTGGTTTGGATGCAACAAGTATATTTTCGTTTCTTACGGAGTGCCTGAAAAAAAAAACCGGGCGTAGGACCACCGTTTAATGTACTTTCCAACATCTGTGACCGGGGTACAAGACCATACACTTCAAGACACTGAGAATTTCTTGACCGAAAAATTCTGGTGTAAACTGTCCGTCCCGAGAACAGATCCCGGATCCTAAAAACTGGCCGTCGCTTGAAAGTTCGACTATTCTCAACTGCGCTACGAGGCAGTTATTAGAAAAAGAAGCCACAACAACAAAAAAAGGAAAATAAATAAATGTGTATACGACGATGAGAAATTGTAGACCATTTTTACACTTTTCCATCGATTGTACTAGAAAACTTAACCGTTTCTTTGTAACTCTAGTCTAGACAATAAGCTGAACGGAATAATTTAAAAGCCGAATAACAGACCAGTACGCTGTAAGATTGGGCTGAACACTTCGATCATGTAATGCCCTTTTGTTGACCCGTCTGTCGTAATAAGCGGTAAGACGTCTTTTTAAAAGAAAATTATAATTCCAGCGACCTATGAACCTACATTTCTAATGGACAACATTTCAAAATTGCTAAGCTCTGAAACAAAAAATACCAATTCTTTATTTACTTTTCCGCTGCTCGAATATATATTTATTCATTTTTTATATTGCTTATTTACTGAGAAAAAATTAAAAACTAAAAAACTTAAGACGACGTCATCGGACGGCAGAATGTAAAATATTTCTTTGCTTAGCACATTATAGTTTTAAATTTAGGAAATGCCAAACCCATGACATGCAACTGTCAAAAAAAAGACAACTTGTCAACGTTGAATGAATGAATGACGTTGACAATGTTGACACTAGTATTATTTACCTTTGACAGTAGTACCTTTTTTTCATTAAAACAATGATAAGCAAAGGAATATCGCTGTATTCAGCCGTCCGATGACGTCATTTGGCGCTTACGTCTATTTAGAATATAAAGAATTTCAATAATTATTTTATGCATGAAAATGGACAAATTTTTAAAAAAGAAAAAATATGGGTCTGTTCATTTTATGTCTATTTTCATAGAAAAAAACAATATGGACATGTTAAAAATATGAAATGTTGTCCATTCGCCCGTCTATGTATACCTACCAGGGATGAGGAAATTACGGCTTGTGAGCCCTCTCCGTCCCGTGAAGCGTTGAAATCCGGCCCGCGACTATCAACGGCCTCAGGCGGCAAACGCAAGGGGCGCCAAAATCTTCATCCATGGAAGTGTGTTCCGCCCCGGGCCATACCCAACTTCCACTATTCACTGTTGGTCCCCATGTTGGAAAGAAAAAGTTTCGCATCCTTGGTCTACATCATAATTAAGGGTGTTATCAGATCAATCGACAACAGTTCCACCCACATAATTTAGATTGTCAAGTGTGCGTTTCCCAAGAAACTTTCTGCCTCGTACGACAAAACTGTGGATGAAACTATCGCCTAGTATTACCAGACCGAAGTGAACTTTAAACTTATGAAAAGAGCGTATCCTTTTTTGAAAGGCTGGCGGTGCACTTGTGACAAATGTAATTATAGAATAAGCTAACGACTAACTAACGGGAAATAACACCTTCGGAAAGAGATATGAAAACCTTTCCCTTTAACGCGGAGCAATTTGGAATCAAATTATAATATTATACCAAAGAAAAAACAATACAAAGTCACGGAGGAAGAGTCCTTGGACTAATCTGATGTTATGAAAAAAACCTCAAAACACCGCCTTTATGAAAACCTTTAGATGACAATCCAAGCTATATCCGTTTAACTCTAGAGGGCCCGTTTAACTGGACCTTAATAAAAATACGGTAAAGACCTGTAGCAATAGAATCTTGGCCCATTGGAGAGGCAAAAAAAGAGCTGACCAATTTCTAAAGCCGATTAATTTATAAACGGTTTTGAAGGGTTGAAGACAATTAAGTTTAAACCAATCTTGCGGTCGTGGCTTTCCTCGTGTAGGTTAGATTGGCATATTCGTATACATAATACTACCATGAGGTTGAAGGGACACATGTAAGTGTGAATGTGTGGCGTCAGCGTATTTGGTTGCTAGCGTGATGTATAAGTGAGCCTCGACCAGTTACTGCATTGGCCGACTATTATAGATGTACTTGTGGGATTAGCTTTGGGGAATTAACTAGAAATAAAATCAGTTTTGGCATTTCATAAATATATTTTTTTATTAAAAGGTCAGTGGCAGTAACTCCCGATGTAGGGTCCCCACACTTATTAAGGTTACCCAAATTCAAATTCGCTTTCAACAGGTGCAGTTGTGGTCAAGCGTTAGCCTATAGACAAAAAAAAACGCTTTTGCCAGAGTTGTCGTGTTCATCATTTTGGGTCCCGATGGGAGATGATAATTGAGATTCGGCGCTATTCATCGTGAAAACAGCTTGATATAATGATAATACCCAACACCAAATATCTAACATTAACATCAGTCAAAGAGTGATAAAGCTGGGACTAAATCGTAAACTCAATTTTCGAAAGTCCCTAACGAGCGGGTAACTGTTAAAAGTCCTCCACAACCGGAAAATTAAGGGTCCGAGTGAATTATATTTAATTTGTTCCCAAAATTTCCCCCAGGGGCGCCACACGCAACAAATTCTGATGCTCGATTTCGTGAGTCCATTCCAACTTTTAAATTAATAGCACACCATTTTAAGGTTTGGAAGTACATACGGTCACATTTTGTTTATTTAACCTTTCAACTACAGGGTGAATTTAAAAGCGATGGTATCCATTGACCTACCATAGCTCACGATTCGTGATAGTGTAATACCATGGACTAATAATATAGTCCATGGTTATACTTACTTACTTTGTTCACGAAAAAAGATTGGTCGAATCGGACTTAACTATGGCAAAGATTAATCAATAAAGAAATATCTAAGAACGTACACAAAGTATTCAAATTTTTCAAATTTCAGGTGACGGGTAGGGCACACTAGCGACGCCAATCGATTTTAATTTTTAGCTACTAACTGGATCTATTTTAAACCATTTTGGGGTTACAACTTCTCGGCAAACACTTATACTATTTATTAAATAACCATGCACAAATGTTGGGTCCAAAGCGTACGCGAAAAAATGATTCACGCTGAAAGCGGCCACTTCTAGCGTGAATCATTTTTTTGCGTACGCTTTGGACCCAACATTTGTGCATGGTTACTTAATAAATAGTGATAGTGGTTGCCGAGAAGTTGTAACCTCAAAATTGTTTAAAATAGATCCGGTTTTACTAAACCGCATCTATTTTAAACCGGATAGTTACTGCTAAAAATTAAAATCGATTTACGTCGCTAGTGTGCCCTACCCGTCACCTTAAAGGAGTTATACAACTTAGTGTGTCTCGAAAAAAAAACGGCAATTTCATAGCTATTATAAGTAGGACAACCTTTAACTACTTCGCCGTTTCCTAGATTTATAATTACCAGGCTATACTTACTTAAACAATGTATAGGCTAGTGAGTAGCCACCAGACCGATTAAGCAAATGAGAGGTCGAAAACTCAGAAAAAACACGATAATGGTGGGTAAAATGGTAAAAGTTATTAGGGAAATTAACTTCAGGTCCTTGCATGCGATTTGAATAGTACTAAATTAGAATAAGATGTTTGGTTTGATGAGCCAGTCATTTTACTGTTCAGTGGCGCCGCCACCGGTTTCTTATTGATAGCAATGAAATTAAAAATAAAAATTGATACAAAAATTTACAAATAAAAAAGGATTTAGGATTTTCCAAGACTATTTTGAATTTTAGTGGCCATTTTTTATATCTTGCTAGACACGATTGTGACGAATGGCGTGTGCAAAAGGTTCAAAATTCACTTATCCTTGTTTATTGTAAATGCCTTATGTAATACATTTTTCATTTATTATCTTAATTTCATTATAGATCACTGTCTTAATTAGAATCAATAAAAAGTTTTAAGAACTAAAACACGACTACCAAAAAGAACACGCTCTAAAAAGTACTTGCGAAACAAGAAAATTGTCTCTGCTGAAATTATTATGCCATATTGCCGTGGTCATCCATACATACAGGTATTTAGACCTGTACCATAACCCTCCTTTTTGCTTCGCCATAGTCGGGTAAAAAACTGGTGGGGGATCCGTATAAAGTATCAATAAACTGTCCCACTGCAGGGCAAAGGCCGCCATCATATCATAGAAATCAAGTTATCGCTATGATAATCTATCACGCGTTAATCACCACGCTTGCCAAATGCGGATTGGTGATCACAAACCCGAGCTATGTTTGAAAAATTCGAAACATACTTTTTGCTCGACCCGAGAATCGAACCCAGGATCCCTTATCACGGCGCGGTACTTAAACCACTATACCAACAGGGGGATCCGTATAAGGACTCTTAAATTCAAAATAACTTCCGTCAATATGCATACCCATCACAATTATTTAGGACCTTACATATAAAAATCATTACCGGCGCCTGTCCAAGGGTTAATATTGTGTGGGTATACGCCCATAGTGCGCAAAATATATTAACACAGTAGATACATTTATGAATGCGTCAAAAATCTTCATTTCCATGCAGAACCCAGATTTTTTTTATGTGATAGGTGGCAGACGAGCAGACGGATAACATCATCATCATCATCATCATCTGCCTATCGCAGTCCACTGCTGGACGTAGGCCTCTCCAATTGTTCGCCACTGTGATCTATCCATGGCTTCTCGCATCCAGCTCTTGCCAGCCATCCTGCGCAGATCGTCCCCCCACCTGGCCAGAGGGCGCCCTACATTACGTTTGCCAAGACGCGGTCTCCACTCCAGAACTCGTTTACCCCATCGGACGGATAACATGAAGGTACGCAATTACCACATAGGCATACCTGCGACAGCGGAGTCAAAAGTGCGCTGCCAACCTTTAAACCCCTCTTTCCTCCGGATTGGGCTTCCGTTACCCTCACTCACGCAGTGAAACACAGCACAGTGTTCCTTCACGCCGGTTTTCTGTGAGGCCGTGGTATCACTCCTGTTGAGCCGATCCATTCATGCCGATGCGTGGATGCACAAAGATGACAGACGAGCAGGAACACCTAACGGAAAGCAATTACCGCCACCCATACGATTTGTGACGACGACCCGTTTGGAACAGTGGTAGTGAACGCTGCCTTTGGCCCAAGAATTGCGGGTTCGATCCCCGGACAGTACAAACATTTGTGTGCATGAACATGTCTGTTTGTATCGGTCTGGGCATTTTTTATGTATTATACGTATGTATTTACAAAATAAAAGTATTATATGTATATATTTGTAATTCCGCTGTTCGTTCTGATGTCCGTAACACAGGTGCTTGAGCTACCTATCTCGAAGTCAGATCAATGTATGTGATGTTGTGAAATATTTTTTTTTTATTATAGAGACCCGTAACATGTGGACTCACAAAAGATTCGAGTTTGTTATGTTCTCACAAAATAGAGGAAAAGATTTGTTCTCAATTGCACTACTGCCTCAATCGTCGGAGACAAGGAATTTGGCTTCAACCGATGGCACTGACCGAAATCTCCCACTCACGGCTCATTGCCGTCTCCTTTATGACGCCATAAACTCTAACGCCCTGTGATTGGCTCGTTTAGTGTCTCCGATAAAGTGCCTTTATTTGTGCCGCCAATGGTTCGGCTAATGAGCACCGTGGATGGTTTTGCTACTTATGTTTTGACCATTTGGGGTACTAAAATGGTGATGAAAGTGACCAAAATTTCCGTACTCTATCCAAATTTAACTAAAAGAGTGGTGACGATGATATAGGTTCGGAATATGAATGAATGCATGAACGAAACTTTATTTGCATAAATACGGTAGGTACCTACAGAGAATGGTCATAAGGCATACCTTATCTACGTATCCTACGTATACCTTATCTTTTTGCATGCCATGTTGATCTCTTGTGTCATAACACAAGAGATCAACATGGCATGCAAATTCACATACCTATGTCAGATTTTTTAATTGAAAAATAATTAAGTACAGTAAAGTTATAGATACAACTAGGGGAATTGTGCTTAAGATCGATATTCTCGTGCTCATGACATTTATTTTCATATAACATATATCACTAAAACAGTTGTTTTGTATGGTTTTCAGGTGATGCGGATATCGGATGCTTTCAAAATATCAGGAGCCCGAGAAATGGGCTCCATTCCCCATTTACGATTAAAATAAGTGAAAACAGAAGATAAGATCAATATTCGTACAATATAACAGCCCCTATTTACGATTAAAATAAGTGAAAACAGAAGATCCTTACCTGACGTGTATTTCCACCCCCAAACAAAACAGCAAAAAAAAATTTCATATCAAACCAAAAAAAAACTGCCTGTACTTTGCAATGCGCGTTTACTGTCCGCCATATTGAATACCCAAAGGCGCTCTCTAAAATGTCACGGGTTCACTTCTGGCGCCAATATTTCATCGAATACCCACTGCTACTGTGTCATCTTATCTGACTATGTCATCTTAAGCACTCTTCCCCTAATTCAATTATAATAATACAATAATAATACAAAATAGACTAAGGAAAACTCTTAATAATTACACTACTAACTTATTAACTTATTAATTAGAGAAGGAAAACTCTGCATTTATATCAAAACCCTCGCCAACCAGTCTGCCAAGCGTGGTGAATATGGCAGCTACCCCTCATGTGATTGAGGAAGGCCCGTGCCCCAGCAGTGGGGACTTAAATGGGCTGATGATGATGATGATGATGAATTAGACTAAGTACTGTTTTTTTTTATTTACTATCAAGTGACATTATACATACAGTTAAAAGCATAGACTTAGAATGCCGCTATGGTTAGAATGCATAACAAACACAATAAAAACGAAATTTAAATTCCCCATGTAGGTATTTTGACATTTTGCAAATGTATGGGAAAAACAAATTGACATGAGTTAGTTTGCTTCGTCAAATTAAAAATTAATCCTACTGTCTACAGTCCGCGCCACGAAAAGTCCCATGAAAAAACACGAAATTAAAATTTGAGATTCCTTCTATCTATAAGAATAAGGCTCAAATTTGAATGTTAATGGCAACTCAAGCGCGCTTTTCACGGGCCTTTGGAGGCGCGGACTCTAGTAAAAAATCATTCTAATTCTATAAGTATAATAAATTATTATCAGTCGCATCAAAGCATGTCAGATTCTTTTATCTCTATATTGTATTGCTATCTCACCACCACGTTTATGACACCATAAACGTTAACGCCCTTTGATTGGCTCGCAGTGCTATAGTTAAAGTGCCTTTTATTTATGCCGCTAATGCACATGCCTCCGGCTATAAATATCGTGAACTGTAAACAGATAGCCTGAACTAAATTAAACCTCAACTTTGAGCAGTTTAATTCCATCACTGCTTTATATTTTATTCATTTATCATTTCAGCCAATAGACGTCCACTGCTGGACATAGGCCTCCCCCAATGATCTCCACTCAGATCGGTCCTGCGCCGCCCGCATCCAATGGATTCCCGCGACCTCCACAAGGTCGTCGGTCCACCTTGTGGTGGCCTGCCATGGCTGCGACTACCTGTACGTGGCCTCCTCTCTTCAAATCTTCTTGTGGATCTTAGAACAATACAGTATGATAAGTCTTTACTCCCTTTTCCCCCAATAGGGCCTCCGGTACCCGCCAACCGACCCATTTATGACGAATCCTGACTCTCCGAAAGTCAACAATTTTGTCGTGAAAATTTGCAGTACAACCTGTGCGGATAAAGAATAGGATCAGAAATGGCGGCGGATCTATTCACTTTTCGCTCGCACACTATTTGCGTCTATACTCGCACTCGTGGGGTGCGGGTATAGACGCAATAGACGAATAGTGTGCGAGCGAGAAGTGAATAGATGCGCCGCCATTTATGATCCCATTCTTTATCCGGACAGGTTTTACCTAACTACGACGCCTCCCAACCAATGCCATTTTTGGGCTAACTGCACTAAATCCTTCACTCATTATTCATTTTGCTCAGTATTTATTTATATGAGTAGTTATTTTCCCACTGGGAAAATTCCTATAAAATGTTGGCAATTTGCATGCTTGTAAAGCCGTGCGTGAATTTCAAGCAATGTTTATGAAATCCGTAACCTCGAGAAACTCGGTTTCAGCTTAACACAATTTACTCGATGAGTGCTTTCGATAACGTATAAAACTCGGCTGTATAAAATTTTGTAAGATTTTTGAAAAAACTAAGGCTAATCTCGAAAGAGTTACAGTACAAATGCTTATAATTTTTTTTAACTTAGGTATTATGAGTTGCCGAGACATGAACTCTACCAAAGGAGACTGAACAAAATTAGAGTTGCACAAAGGGCCATGGAGAGAAAAATGCTGGGCATCAGACTCCAAGATCGAATCCGGAAATCTGAAATCCGTCGCAGGACTAAAGTCCAAGACGTCGATCCGTCTGTATATTCAAACTTGGTAAATAGATGTATTTTGTTAACCGCATTACGATTTTTACACAAAAATAGGAAAAATAAAATTTTGTCCCCATACTTAAAACTGAAACTCAATTTTTTTACCAAACCCATACGTGTGGGTATCTATGGATAGGTCTGTAAAAATGATGTTGAAGTTTCTAATAATTTTTTTTCTAAACTTATTACTTTGCGCAAGAGACGCTCCCAAAGTGTGTCCCTGCCCCCTAACTTCTATAATAAAAAAATATAAAACAAAAAAATATATATGATATTCATTACCATAAAAACAACGAAAATTGGTTTGAGCTAGATCTAGTCAGTAGTTTTTTTTTTAATACGTTATAAACCATAAACTGCAATTTAATCAGTTAATAGTTACTTGCTGCTACGGAACCCTTCATGAGCGAGTCCGACTCCCACTTGGCCGGTTTTTTATGGAGTATTAAATTTTGTATTATGTTTTCAGAACACAATTGCCAACGCTCAGATCCTCAAGAATGCCGGGTTAGGGTGTGTGAACTTCATTCCAGACCAGTTACCCGGCCACGGGGTAAGTAATTTAATTTGTCCCGATGGTGGCACAAAATGGGAACCAGATTCAATTTATTTTTAATCCCGGATATAGGGCAATTGTGACCCGGATTCCAGATATTGAATAAATGTAGCTAAATAGTAATAATGTTATTTTTTCAATTAATGTCTCCCTGGAGGTTGTAGGATCTGAACCAGCGGTAGCAGGTTTTTTGTTGCTTCAAGGAATGTTTTATTTACGTCATCGCAATCACTCGCGGCAGACGATAGAATTTTTTTTTTGTTTATTATATGTCTCTACCCGAAGATATCTTGCCAATGTCAAGAAACTTATTGGGACTAAGTGGGTAGTCTACATTCGAAGTCAGTCAAAGTCACGGATTCTGCCGATACCACAATCGCGGGTTCTAAGACACTATTAGGTCCAAGCAAGAAGTTGCGGGACAACTCACTCGACACACAATAGCAGAGTTAAAAACGATACAATTCAGTTGAATTATAATAAGAATACCTAGTTAGGTATTCTTATTATTAGGATCACTTTGCGGCACTTCACTGTACAAATAAACACCAAATTTGTTTTCTGAAACCACTTTGAATGGACAACACGACAAAAACTTTTGTTCGAAAATAAACAATACCTTTGTCTAGATTAGCCTTATAGGATTGTAAGAAATTTTTTATTGAATATATTAAAAGATATTTAAGGAGAAATTAAATAAAATGTTAAAATTCCCGTGTGACGTCACAGCTCGGCATGACGAATTTATGACGCCTTTGCTCGCGTTTACTTAAGTAAAAAGAAAATGGCTGACAATGACAGTAGTGAATAATGACAGAGAGAGCCCACTTATTTATTGTATAGCAAAGACATCACCTACGTAGAGCCTCAGGACTACGTCACTTCATGCATTTTTATCCATCGTTTTATATTTTTTTACTCAATAAAAACACACATTTAATGAAAACTAAAAAATACGGGTCATCTATATTTTCTTTCTTATTCGAAAAGCATATAAAATGGTAATATATTTTTTTGTCGTATTGTCCATTGCATCAGCCCACGCAAAGTCCTACCGCTAGAATCGTAAAATATTTCATTCGATAATCATGAATGATGATATATGACACAGACTGCCTGTGGCTCGAGTATAACAGTTACTTCCCTTTAAGCCTACTGACCATTTGAAACAAATTAACTTTCATATTTCATGCATTACTGTTTAATTAAATTATACTCTTCTAGATTCCTGATTAACAGGTAGTCAAATACTGTAAAAATATATTTTAGGCAATTTTTTTCCTTATCAAACCAAGTATTTGTAACGTTTTATATTTGTAAGTATTCCACTGAAACATATTATCGTATTTCTTATGTTTTCTCTATACAAGTAATATATTTTATAAAATTTAAATCAATTTTAAAGTACTTTATAAAGTTGATAATTTGTTTGCAATATAATAATGTATAAACAGGTTTTGAAATAAATGACTCTTTTTCTATTCTAACCGCAAAATCATCTCGTGAAAAATTACCTGCGAAATAAATCAGTTTAAACTAGGCATAAAAGCGAAATTACCGTAAACCGAGCCTAAAGTGAGGGAATTAGCCCCTGATTGATGTGGCGGAGAATTGGAGCCAAGTCGGATTTTAGTGTTGCAATTAAACAAGAAATTTTTTCGATGTCACTCAAGCCACATGAACTGAATTCCATCGGAAAATTATGTGTTCGAGGAAAAAAGGTCGAGTAGAGCACAGTAACAAAAAGCTCTTGATATACTGTGACTAGAGTGTCATCGGAAAAAAAATTAACTCGAGTGAAAAAATATTGAATCAAATCACAGCAAAGTTACTTTGACGATCGAGGTGGTGAGAATTGTCCATTTGATTGTCACTGGTAAGTCTAGATTGAAATTAGAAAAATACCTATATCCTTTTTTAATGCATTTTTTTTTCTTATCGTCGCCGGTCTTTTAAATCAAGCATTTCAATTAAACAAGAAGACCTTCAAAATTGCCCAAAAAATCAATCGTCATGTCCAATAGGTACAATGTTCTACTATGGAGCTTAAAACCGATTTACCTTTCCCATTTTTGGACAATTCGGGATGTTTCCATGGTTGATAAAAATAGAGCATTCTACCTTATGTCATGACATGACGTCAAAATATTGCAATAAAGCGTTTTACTTTTCAATTTATGAAATCGTGACGTAAGCAGTTCGTTTATATGAAAAACACACTATGGGCCTTTAAATGTGCTCATGAGTGTATTATAAAAGCTAGAAATAACAAGTTACCACAATAATAATAATAGTTTCGAGAAAGAAAAATTCTCAACAAAATAATAATAATAATTCTCACAACATCTCATACGTTGACAAGATTCCGTACTAAGTAGCTTAAACACTTGTGTTACAGATATCAGACAACAGAGGAACACAAATATATACTTAAATAATTATATTACACCCAGACACCGAACAAACACAAGTATTCATCGCACGAGTGTTTGTCCAGGATGGGGATCGAACCCACTACCTTTGGCATAAGAGGCAGGGTCACTACCAATTGCGCCATCCGGTCAGTCGATCCGGTCAATACCCGGAGATCATTTACTTCAAACATACCTATTTGTGAAGACGTGGGTAATGCCACATTGAGATACAAATTTCACCGACGCGACGTTCAAAGGCTGCATGTATATCTACTTCATACATCGTTAACATCGTTTTCTCAAAAGTCACTCGAGTGTCTATAGACTGAGCGTGTTTAAGTGAAATTTTATAATGACTGACGAGTTCCATCACTGGGCCTTTCTTATTGTATTTCGTGCTATGAAGATTTCGTCTTTGAAAACTTTTTTATTGTAGAAATGGGAACAATACAATTTTGTAAATGGGCAAAAAAGGTAAGTGGGTGTATTTGGTTATATAAGTAAGTTAGCAGGTTATTACGGGATTGAGTTTGGCAAAGATGAGTAAGAAGGTTTTGTAATTGTTATAAAAGAAACGATTGTTCCTTAAGTTAATGCAGAGTGGGCGTTCTATGTTGTATGGATCAGCAAACCTCTTTGAGCTTATATTTAATTTGCTACAAAAGCTATTTTACAAAAGGACTTTATTCACTTCGTTCCGGAATATTAGATAGTTCCATATTCTAACAGATGGTCCTAAGCGACGTTTATATCGCGCAAGTGTTCGCTTTTTCGGTTTATTTGAATGAAATTGCGTTGTCGATTTATCTCTTTATAAAAGACTAGTGGCCTGCCCTCACTTTGTTTCTTGGCATTAGTACTACTTTATACCAATAGATGGCGCTAGGTGTCGATTACATTGCGCAAGCGTTTCGTGTTTTCGGATTACCTATAAGCATTGCCGCTATTTGTAGGATTCACCCTTTATAGATAGTTAGTTGTAAAGAGGGCTCCGGCATAACACTCGAATGGGATGTGTTTCGGAGGCCAGGGAACGCTTAGACATGGTCAAAGACTACTACGGTATACTGGACACGGTTAAATGCTCGCAGTATTTCCGAGAAGCCGAATAAAGAGTCCCATCTTCGCGTCCCTCTCCAGGCGAAAGCCCGCTTACAGCGCGGGCCCCGTAGTATCCTCCCCCCGGGTGGGCTAGGGGGGATTGAAGGGACAGCCAGGAGCACCGAACTGTCCCTATTTATTTGTAGAGGAGGCCTGTGCAAAGCCGGCGCCGGTGCCCCCGCACCATTCGCCGACTGGCTTCCTCTACGGAGAGGAGGGAGACGCACACCAGTTCGACGTCTCCTCCCCCTCCTTGCCCTTCGTTTCGTACCTTGCGGGGGACCTGCCACATCCCTTTATGTATCTATATGTATAGGAGTTACATCCCTTTAAATCTATCGACCATTTTGAACATCTATGATTCATTATAATGAATGAAATAGGTACTCTACAGTTTACCGCGAGTTTTTGCGGGTAGTGCTTATAGTCTGGTAAATTCAATGATGGGATTGGACTAATAATGAGGGTTTTCGCGTGTGAAAAATCCGCTAGATGGAGTACTATAGGAGTGAGGTCCATATATGTGATTGGTTATTTTTAAACGTGATCTGTCGTAATGTCAATTTGACATACTAAACAACCAATACGATTGATGTTGGACCTCAGTCCAACTGTACGACATCTAGCGGCAACGAGACAGAGGATTCTAGCGGTAGGAGTCAAACACTCCGCGTAGTTTGGTGTAATTCATAGGTTTTAAATTAGTATCTAGTGGTCATTAATGAACAAATTTGGTATTTATTTGTGCAGTGAGGTGTCGCGAAGTGATCTTGATAATAAGAACGTTGAACTGTATCGTTTTTAACACTTCTATTGTGTGTCGTGTGTGTAATTGAGTCTTGAAACCCGCGAGAGTCTTTAGAGTGGTACCTGCAGAATCCGTATGTCGATAGTGTACTGTTTAGTATATGGGTGTACCAGTGAAACACAAAGTATGTATCTAACCGTGGACACTCCTACTCGCACGGCGGCTGGTTCCAGAGTGCGGGGCGAGCTCCCGCTCCCCCCGCGCCACCATCACCGCACGCCCCGCCACCAAGTGCGTCCACTACATTTATTAGCTATACATCACATCTACCTTTTACAATGATATAAAAACAAGATTATAAATTATTTCCCAAATACATCATTATATTTAACACAACTGAGTTACCTTAATAGTTCATACAAATTAACATCTAAATCAAAATAAACATAGATAATGATAACTTGTTTAACTAATCGTCTACACCACGAGTATCAGAGCATTCTATTGAATCTCCCATACTTTCACCTGAACAAACCTTCCACTCTCCTTCAACACGTTTCAAATGTACCACGTTTCTTCTTAGTCTTACTCCGTTACTGTCATTTTCCAACTCTACGTCACTTCCTTTCTTATTTATTACCGTATGCGGTGCATCATTAAACGGGACAGATAATTTATTTTCTTTTGTCATATTTTTGATATAAACCTTTTCTCCAACTTGTATGCTAGATTCCGCTGCACGTCTCTTCCTGTCCGCATATTCTTTGCCTTTTGCTTTCATCTCAACATCTTTATCCCTTGTTTCTAAATCTATATCTGAAAACTCTACGTCCACAACTGAAGGCAATTTATCTCTAAATTGACGTCTGTAAAAAGCTCTGCAGGAGATTTTCCTGTAACCGAATGGGGGGTACTATTATACATGACCAAATAATCTAGTAAATCATTTTGCCAATTAGATTTTTGATTTTGGCTTATTTGTAGTCTTTTTAAAATACTTCGGTTTTGTCTTTCGACTTCGCCATTTTGTTGAGGCCAGTAGGGGATACTATGATATAGCCGAATACCAAACTCACTACAAAAATTTGAAAATGCAGCACTAGTAAATTGGGGACCATTATCAGCCGTAATACTCACTGGAATACCCAAGCGAGAAAATATTTCTTTTAGTGTGTTTATAGTATACGTAGAATCTATAGTTTTTGTAACTTTGACTTCTTTATACCGACTAAAATAATCTATTATCACAAAAAGATAATGACCACTCGGCAATGGTCCGAGAAAATCCACAGCGACATCAATCCAGGGTTGAACTGGTAATTGTCGTCTCTGCATGGGATTGGGAGGATTTGGTGCCGACACCAAAGTGCAACCTTTACAAGATCTTACATAGTGTTCAGCATCGGAATCAATTTTGGGCCACCACACTTTTGTGCGTAATCGCATTTTCATGGCCACAATTCCAGGGTGACCTTCGTGAGCGGCTTCGAGTACTTTTTGTCTCAAAACAGAGGGGATTACAATTTTACTACCACGTAAAAGTAGTTCATCTTGAAAGCATAGCTCATTTTGAAAGATCTTGTAATTGTTGACACTCTGGTCCCAGTTATTTTGATAAACACCATTTCTAACCAATGCTAATTCTCGATCACTCTCGCATGCCTCCTTTAGTTCCCTTAAGGTTACTGCCACAGGGCGAGACTGATCTATGACTAAATTAATAAAATTTTCGTCATCGAATGGCTGTGGACATTTAGTACCAGAGCTTAATCGGGACAATGAATCCGCGATATTTTTCTTTCCAGGACTAAACACGATTGTAAAGTTATACGACTGTAAACGCAGAATCCAGCGTTCGATCCGAGCACACGGCTTTGACTTTAGACCGAAGATTACTTCCAGAGGTTTATGATCGCTAACTAATTCAAAACTCTCTTTCCCAAATAAATACATATCAAAATGCTCAACTGCCCAGACTAATGCAAGAGCTTCTTTTTCAGTCTGACAGTACCGTTTCTCACGGTCCGTCAGACTCTTATTTCCGTAAGCAATTATTCGGGGGCCACTTGCACCATGCTGAACGAGGACTGCTCCTAACCCGACTGGACTGGCGTCAGCGAAAACTTGAGTCCTATCTTTTGGATCGTAATACCCTAGGGATCTGATTTGTGTCATGGCTCGTTTTAAACAGTTAAATGCTTCTTTTTGTCTATTCTGCCAGTAAGACGTAATATCCGCGCCCTTCCCTAACTTTAATTTTAACAACTCGCGCAACGGCTCGGTCCATGTTGCTAAATTAGGTATCCACTTACCTACATAATTGACTAAGCCCAGAAAGCTCTGAACCTCTTCAATGACTATGGGTTCTCTAAATGACTCTATAGTTTTTACATACTTGTCAAGAGGTTTGATTCCTTCAGCTGACAGTTGGTGTCCTAGAAATTCAATTTGTTTTACCCCGTAACGGCATTTAGAATCATTAAGAAGAATATTATTGTCCCTTAAGACTTGAAGAACTTGTTTGAGTCTCATCTCATGTTCTGCCTCATCACACCCAAATACTACAATATCATCGATAAAATTTACTACACCTTCACAAGGCAACAACACTCTTTCTAAGTTTTTTTGAAAGACTTCTGGCGCACACGATATGCCAAACATGAGACGTTTGTATTGGAATAAACCTTGACTACAAATAAAAGTTGTGATATGCCTACTATCCTCACTCAATTCTAGCTGATGAAATGAATTTTTTAAATCCAGTTTTGAAAATAATTTGGCATCGCGAAATTTAGGAATTAACTGTTCCATTGTAGGTAATGGGTGTTTTTCTCTAATAATTGCTTGATTGGCTTGCCTCATATCTACACAAATTCGAACATCCCCATCTCCTTTGAGAACAGGCACTAAGGGGGAAATCCAATCTGATGGACCATTTACGGGTTCTATAATGTCTGCGTCGAGGAGCTCTTGAATTTTTTTATTTATTTTAGATTCTAGTGGAATAGGGACCCTACGGCAGGGTTGAGAGACTGGTTTGACGGACTTATCTATGGGAATATGAATTTGAACACCTTTAATTTTTGGAAACGTACCTGACTCAACTGCATTTACTCTTAGGCCTACTCTCAACACGCCGAGTTTCGTAGCAGTATCCTTCCCAAGCAAGTTTCTGGTGCCACTTTTTACCACATAAAATGTTTCTTTTTGTGACGTGGCCCCATTACTGATTGTTATAGAAGTATCGAAACTTCCCAGGACTGTTAGCGGATGCTGACTACCGTATGCCACGAATTTCTTGTCTGGATTCTTCACTTGATTCTCTACACGAATGCCTTTACTCTTGAGTATTTCCCAAGTAATGTCATTAATGATATTACATTTGCTCCCAGAATCTATAAGCATGTCAATCTCTACGTGCCCGAGTGAACATATGATAGAATCATCACCGTCGAGATGAAAAATGTAATCAATTTCTTCTTGTTTCGGATGATTAGCTTTGACTCTTTTAGCATTGACTGCTTGAGATGGGGGATCACTATTGCGTTTGGATGCCCTAGTTCTGCAACATTTGCGGAAATGTCCGATAAACCCACACTTCAGGCATTTCTTGTCAATAGCCGGACAGTGCTGGCTGTTACTAGGGTGACCTCCAGCGCAACGGGTACATGGAGCTTGGATTGGACGATTTTTCTTTTTTATAGACCCTACTTGATTTATTGGTAAGTGCTTGTTGGATGCAAACGTATCAAAATGTGTAAGTTGCCGATTAACGGTTTCTAAACTATTAGCTTCGGATATAATTTTGTCAAGCGTGACGTCATCTCCAAAAGTTAAAATTCTTTTGCGCAACTCGACCGATTCACACTTCTCTGTGATTTGGTCAATCAAGTGCTCGTCTGGAGAACTGAATTTACATTTACAGCACTGATGTCTAAGTCTGACAAGAAATTTGTCAAATTTCTCTCCTATCTCCTGTTTGACCAGCCTGAAGAGATGGCGTTCATAAACGCGACTTTGTTTGGGAGAGAAATATTTATCTAACTTTTGGAGTGCAGCTTGAAATACATCGTCGCTATCGCCGACGGTCTCAGGTATGTTATAATAAATCTCTTGCAAGGGTAACCCGCCCACGTGCAAGAGCGTTGCCTTCTTAGCCTCCGGCGTGGTGACATTTGTCGCTATGAGGTATAGCTCTAGGCCTCGCTTCCATTTTTCCCAACGTATGCCAATGGAAGATGGCTCACCCTCACAGTCTAAAGACTCTAACGGTGGTATTTGTGACATGACTTTGGGACTACCTGTAACCAAGCAAATTGATTGCTTTTATAGGTACCGTTCTAATTTTCATAGAACTACCTCTTTGGACATAGTAGGCACCGTTCCGATATTCATCGAACTGCCTCTTGACCTTCGTTAGTAATTCATAGGGAAATAGGTACATAATTAGTGTGATACATTTTTTCTAAGGTCATTTAGGTACCATTTGATTATTCAAACTACCTCTTATGTGTAAGTCTCAGTTGTTGCCCAAAATAATATTAAACAATATATGTAAATGTAAATTAAATTAAATGTTAAATAAATTTAAATAAAATTAATGAATTTAATGAAGTATACTTGCAATTATGCACGCTAATTGCTTTATTACAACATCAAATAATAAACGTACATATCTACATAATATCTCTATACATAGGCTTAACATGATACACATATGAACACACGTGTTAGTATATAAATGCATGTACTCGCATTTTTTTTTTTTTTTGTAATATAAAAAATATTTATTACATATGTAACTTATGATAGCATTTTTATTCCTCAGTTAGTAATTATTAACTACACATATTTTTGGATTATGATCTGGATCAAAACCTTTTAACTGATATTGTATTTCTGTATAATTGTAATCTGTAATGTGTATTAAATAAATAAATAAATAAATTAGTTATTCGCAATCTTAGGTACCTACGTATCAAAAGTTATATACGCTATACTGTATAACGTTTATATCGAACGAACGGGAATAATATGTTATTAACCTAAAGAACACCGGCGCGCAGACCCGGTCCGCGCAAACAAAAGAAGCCGCATTCCAACTGATAAGCGAGCGACGAGTAAATTACTTGTATTTGAAATGAACATTTCTTAACGTATGTATTTTACAATTATTTTGACAACAAACTGAGACAGCTTTTAGGTAATTTTACCTTATTAAGGCTATTTAATTACACTTTAGGTACCAATCAGTGTCCGTAATCGGCCCCTCTTATTAATTATTACTGATATCATTTCACGATAAACAGACATCTTAACATAACCAATCTCAGTCACTGATTTACCTCTAGCAGTACTTTGTTTTTTATTTTCAAAACAATAGGTATAATAATAGGTATAACAATAGGACAATACCTTGGTTACTTAGTCGCTGGCAGGATCGCCACTTGTACTGTTTAGTATATGGGTGTACCAGTGAAACACAAAGTATGTATCTAACCGTGGACACTCCTACTCGCACGGCGGCTGGTTCCAGAGTGCGGGGCGAGCTCCCGCTCCCCCCGCGCCACCATCACCGCACGCCCCGCCACCAAGTGCGTCCACTACATTTATTAGCTATACATCACAGATAGTTTTATCGATAGTCACCCATTAAAACGACAGTGTTTTACGTTTGTAAAACACTGTCGTTTTATTGGGTGACTGTGACTTTGACTGACTTTGACTGTTGACTGGGTAGTCAACAGTCAAAGTCAGTCAAAGTCACAGTTATTCTCAACAAGTTACTTGACATTGGCAAGATATTTTTGGGTAGAGCCCTAATATTAAAATAAGAGACAGAGGATCAGAGCAACTGAATCATGGTTAAATAATTTAGAATCATTATATCTACAAATGACTGACCGGATGGCGCAATGGACAACATTTCATATTTTTAACATGTCCATATTGTTTTTTTATATGAAAATAGACATAAAATGAACGGACCCATATATTTTCTTTTTTCAAAATTTGTCCATTTTCATGCATAAAATAATTATTAAAATTCTTTATATTCTAAATAGACGTAAGCGCCAAATGACGTCATCGGACGGCTGAATCAGCGATATTCCTTTGCTTATCATTGTTTTAATAAAAAAAAGGTACTACTGTCAAAGGTAAATAATACTAGTGTCAACATTGTCAACGTCATTCATACATTCAACGTTGACAAGTTGTCTTTTTTTTGACAGTTGCATGTCATGGGTTTGGCATTTCGTAAATTTAAAACTATAATGTGCTAAGCAAAGAAATATTTTACATTCTGCCGTCCGATGACGTCATCTTACGTTTTTTAGTTTTTAATTTTTTTCTCAGTAAATAAGCAATATAAAAAATTAATAAATATATATTCGTGCAGCGGAAAAGTAAATAAAGAAATGGTATTTTTTGTTTCAGAGCTTAGCAATTTTGAAATGTTGTCCATTGGTAGTGACCCTGCTTCTTACGCCAAAGGTCGTGGGTTCGATCCCCACCCTGGACAAACATTCGTGCGATGAACACTTGTGTTTGTTCGGTGTCTGGGTGTAATATATGTATTTAAGTATATATTTGTGTTCCTCTGTTGCCTGATATCTGTAACACAAGTGCTTAAGCTACTTAGTACGGAATCAGGTCAACCTATGAGATGTTGTGAGAATTATTATTATTATTATTATTAAAATGTGGGTAACTTTCAGGTTTCGGATAATTTCCCGAACAGAATCAGTTCACGAGGTTTTACAAGTGAGGCCGAGTTAATGGTAGAAATGTTTTTTGGGTCATAAGTGGCAGACGAGCAGACGTTTCGCCTGATGATAAGCGATTGCCTTCGCCTATAAATAGACACCCACGATACCAGTGGAGTCACAAGTGCGCTGTCAACCTTTAAAACCCCCTTTCCCCGGATTGGGGCTTCGTTACCCTCATTCACGCAGCGAAACATTGCACAGTGCTGCTTCACGTCGGTTTCCTGTGAGGCCGTCGTATCACTCCGGGTCGAGCCGACCCATTCATGCCGAAGTGTGGCTCTCCCACGGTCAGATTTTAGAATTATTATATCTACAATTGCGGGTATCGTTCAAGTTTCGGATAATTTCCCAAACATGGATTTGGGTCTGCGTTTGTACTCGAAATTTGAATCACCGCCAAAAACGGCCACTTATGGCGTTAATCATAATTTCGAGTGCGAAAACAGATCAAAAAGTAGTACAATTATTATATAAATAGTTGGAATGTTTGCTTAGAGACTCCATATATTGCTCCGAATTTGTTTAAAATAGATCCGATTGAGTAGCTAACAATTTAAATCGGTTGGTGTCGCTAGGTAATGCTACCCGTCGCCTGACCACCTGAAGAACAAAAATCGCTTGCGGCTTGCATCGGTTTTTTGTTCGACTTTCGTTTCAAAGTGGTTAAACGCCAGATTTCCCGACCATAACATGTGCCTACAAAAACCTTCATTTTATAGAACGTATATATATCATATTTATTCTCATACCATCTCTGCAATGATTTCATAATCTACATACGACGTAAACAATATGTAAAGACCCCGAGGGCCTCATAAAGTAATAAATGGAAACGAAGCTCCAACGAAAATCGCTCCGGAGCTTCTACGGAATAAAATATATTTGTTAGTAGGTAGGATACGATGCGTAACACCGAATTTACATAATGGTGATTACGGTACATGTTACAAATGTGTCATTTGAAGTGTAGATGCAAGTTGGTACAGCAGTGGCGGAGAATCCTGGATGGATGCGAAGATTATGTTTCCCAACGTTCTCGTTGTTCCCGAAGATTTTAGTGGTGGGAGAGCCCCATACTCTGGCCGTCTTCTTGCGGCTAGGTGTGACTAAGGCGGCGTCAACCACCGACGCTGACATCGGCTCCCTTTGATGCCGGCGGCATTTCTTCCGGGAAAACAAAAAAAAAGCAGTGGAACAAAAGAGGAAATACAGACAGGATTGGCTTAACCTTGTAAAAGAATGTAATTTTTTTTAACTATTGTTGATTATAGTCAATTAGAGTGATGGCTCAGTGGATAAGCATTCACTTCTGGGTTTTTTTTAATCTATGTGCTTTTATTTTAAATCTACATACATTGATCTGAATCTGAGATATGTAGCTCAATCACCTGTCTTACGGATATCAGAACCAACATTACAGCGGAATTACAAATATATATTATAGTACATACATTTCAGTTTGTTTGGTTTTACGTTGTGTGATGGTTGCCCAGTTTATAAGATCTTTTTTTTTATATGAGAGTTGACAGACGAGCAGACGGAGGTGATCCGTGTAAAGCAATTCTGAAAGAATGGTAAGCAATTCTGCCGCCCATGGACACCCGCAACACCAGTGAAGTCACAAGTGCGCTGCCAACCTTTTCCCCTTCCCCCCCATTGGGCCTCCGGTAACCTCACTCACACGGCGAAACATAGCGCAGGCGCTGCTTCACGCCGGTCTTTTGTGAGGCAGTTTTTAGATCAAAACTCGAAACTAGTGCTTCTGTATGGAACCCACACGAAAGTACATAGGCTCTAATACTTGAAAAAGTCCAAAAAGCCTTTTTGAGAGCACTATACAAACGGCGCTTTGGATACTATTCTTATATGTATCCAACAAAATTCTTGCTTGGTTGCCTCGGATACAACTGCCTTGAGGTTCGGCGAGCATTTAACCAGATAATAATGGCGTGCAAGGTATTTCGAGGCCTTATAGATGTTCAGATCTGCATAATCTAGGTACTTTGTCGCTTCTTTGTGCCGGATAACTATAGACGACCTGTTCGTCGTGCCTCGCTGCCGCACCGTGGCGCGAGCGCGCTTCCCGATTCCTCCTTCCACTGCACTCAACGCACTCTTAAATGTAAACCCTCAGTGTGATCTGTTTGCGGATGCTTGGATGAAGGTGGTGGCTGAATGTTTGAGATTTTGAGAGCGAGATGTATGACAGAGCCTGTCTTTGTAGAATTATTATCTTTAAGTTATTGTGTTACCTATAATAATTATTATTGTAATGTGTTATTGTTATATTCTTAAATAATTTAATACAAATAATGTAATTGGTATTTGCCGTGTTATATGAATTCAAAAAAATAAATAAGAATCCGAATGGAGGTCGCAGGCTCGAATTCGAGTACGCACCACCGGATTTTGTAAATCTGTGCTATTTTCTACCATTAGTTTGGCAGTAAGGTACTTTCGTAAAGAAAACAGACACGATAAAGACTTATAAAGATTTTTATTTACCAAAACGTGTCATCATGACATATTATGTTTTGGTATTAAGTCATATGAATGAAAGGCTTATATTGTTGCTAGCTACGAGTAGTACCAATGATGCTGATGATAATTTATTTATAGAACTACAAGTTAAGTGTCTCTGCCAATTGAGAGCGCGCTTTGCAGATGAGCGATTTTTCATAGAAAATTAACTTTCCGTTCACACTGGACTGGCTATCAGCCTAACTGTTCAGTGAACAGCATTTATTTTTAAGGGGGACCGAACAGACGCGTCAAAACCACTGAATGATTTTTTCCATATTTTAATGGGCTCTGTTATGTTATTGTGTTATTATGATTTATATATTTTTTAAACTTATCTGGTCTCTAGAATTAGAAAAGAAGGTATATATAAGGTAAGGAACGTGAGAGAATGACGCGTCCGTATTGATACCACGGACTTACAGAAAATCGCCGTGAAGCAGCACCGTGCTGTATTTCCCTGCGTGAGTAAGGATACCGAGAAAACAGACTGTGAATTTCTGATCGGCGGCGGCATGTTGTTCCAACATAGATTCCTTCAAACGAAGCGTGAAGAAGCATCTCGCGGGCCAGTATGGCAGTCGAAACGGAGGTGCTGCCTGATATCGCTTCCGTTGTAATTGCAACGAGGGCTCTTCTCCTGCTTACCATCAGGCTGAGGAGAGAGAATATACTGTGTCACTAAAAAAAACATTTAGTGGCAGCGTAACGAATGCGTAACGAAACGTAACAAAAACTACAAAGTATAAAATAAAGTCGCTTTTTCTGTCTATACCTATGTACGAGTATGCATAATATTGCATCTGTGCGAAGCCGTGGCAGGTCGCTAGTTGTAAATATTGCTTATATAAAAAAATCGCAAAGAACTGCAATCTAAACTGTTAGACAATAGCTTTCATAAGTATAAGGAGAAGGGAACCTCATTGCGAGTACTGTATGTTTATTTATTTATTTATTCAGGAAAAAAACAGCATCATTATAATACAGATAGAAAAAAGTTAAGTATTTATAACATATTTGCCTTAAATAATTTCCCCCACTAGTTATCGCAGGCTGTGTTGAACAGTATACATTCTGTTTTACTATACATCTATATTAATCAATACATATACTATATGTTATAATATGATGAGTGAGGCTTGGTTACAGGCGCTGGCGTTTTACACGGGAGCACGGGACTTCTTGGGTGACCCGGAAACTATTTTAGACGTCACATCAGGAAAAGTCATCTCGTTGATTTGACAGTGGCGTTTCTTTTTTTTTGTTTTTTATGATATAGGTGGACACCTGCAACACCAGTGGTGTCACAAGTGCGCTGCTTACCTTTTAACCCTCCTTCCCCTGGATTGGGCCTCCGGTACCCTCACTCACTGCAGCGAAACACAGCGCATGCACTGCTTCACGCCGGTTTCTGTGAGGACGTGGTATTACTCCGGTCGAACACCGGTCCGGTTTAACAAAATATGCTTTATTTTTATATTTATTGTTACCTAAATTGTTCTTTCTATAAGTAATAGGTACAGTAGGCATGAGCGCCAGTCATGGGCTCAAGGTGGGGCAGTCATGGGCTCAGGGTGGGGCCCTCGTGGGCTCAGGATGGGGCCTTTGTGGGCTCAGGGTGGGGCAGCCCTGGGCTCAGGGTAGGGCAGCAGTCTAAAATAACAGTAATAGTCTCCCCTCAACTCTCTTGCGGCGCCTAGCAATAATCGCATGAACTACCGACATTTATTCCGCTTAATCGTCGATCATGTTACAGGGATACATGTTAAACGGGGTTTATTTTCGAATAGTCCCACCTCACGTGCCTTGCGCCGCGTTTCCAACATTAATGTCGTATGAATATCCGGTATGACGACGTGATTGCCGTCGTTCCTATCCGATGCCGGCGACACATTCTTGACGCGTAAGTACTAACGATAAAACAAGAATGGAGTAAAATGTGGCAATGTGGCTTTAAAGCCCACCCACGAAAGAAATCCCGCGGTAAAACGCGAGAATAATATTTTAGATTCTTTGTGCATATGGATATAAAGCTGAAATTTAAATGGTGATGGCGACTGAAATACGCTTTTCACGGGACTTCTTGGGTGGCGCAGTGACAACAGTATTTTCGACGTTATCAAGAAAAGTCGTCTCGTTTATATGACAGTGGTTTTTAATAGAAAATGGTTTATTTTATGGTTATTATTGCCTGAATTTTCCTATTAAATAAGTACAGTAGGCGTAGCCAGCTATGGGCTTAGGGTGGGGCACTCATAGGGTTCAGGGTGGGGCAGCCATCCGGCTCAAGGTGGGCCACTCGACTCAGAGTGGGGCAGCCATAGGCTCAGGGTGAGGCAGCACTCTAGTGTAGTCCTAGATAATAGTAACTAGCGCGCATTTTGCTTTGATCGCAATTTTTGAGTGTCGACTGATGACTCTCGAGTGTAAACTTTAAGTATTGTTGGTAGCTAGATAATTTAGTTTTTTATGTTTGACTAGTGGCTCGCCCTCACTTCGTTTCGGGACATTAGTTCCACTTTATACCTATAGATGGCGATGACTAGGCGTCGTTTACATCGCGCAAGCATTTCGTGTTTTCGGATGACCTATAGGTAAGCGTTGTCACCGTCTCCAGAATTGACATCGATAAATAGTATGATTTTTCGTGTGGTCGTGATTGGCCGTGTGGTCCCCGGCAGAGGAGAATAGGCCACCCTCACTCTTACCGAGGTGTCGTAAAAGGCGACTAAGGTAAAGCTGCTGGCATGATCATCAGCACCCAGAGAAGGAAAACTCTGCATTTATATCTAAACCCTCGCCAACCCGTCTGCCAAGCGTGGTGAGTATGGCAATTACCCCTCATGTGACTGAGGGAGGCCCGTGCCCTAGCAGTGGGGACTTAAATGGGCTGATGATGATGATGATGAATAGTATGATTAGGTACCCTGCCCCACCTTCGTGGGCTCATCTACGAATCTACTTGTCGCTCAAGTTAGGTTTTAAAATTTGTCATGTCACATGTGTGACATGAAGTCTACCTAGTATATGATTTTGTTAGCTCAACGTTTGCTTTTTCCTTTGGGAAATGAACCCTAAAAATCGTTACCTTCTTACTGTGGTTGTTGAAAACCAAAAGGCGCTGTATCTTCCAGCAATCAGCGGAGTATTTCTCGGCTTTGTTTCAGCTCCATTAGCCGACGTGTTCGACGATCTTCGGCTCATTGTGGCTCGGCCTTGGCCTCTACTCTACTCTTGAGCTGACATCGAGCCACAGTATACAAAATTGGACCTACTATACTACTATTCTTTTGTTCAGAGTTTCACTTGTTTTACGAATATCGTAAAAAGTAAAGTATCATCCTATATACCTACTGTCCCACTGCAGGGCAAAGGCCTCCATCATAGAAATCAAGTCATCGTTATGATGGGATTAGGCTTAATCACCACG
This sequence comes from Marasmia exigua, assembly GCA_019059595.1. Taxonomy (NCBI): domain Eukaryota; kingdom Metazoa; phylum Arthropoda; class Insecta; order Lepidoptera; family Crambidae; genus Marasmia; species Marasmia exigua. Next base: position 25,843,347 of record CM032472.1, on the reverse strand, counting down.
CTTGCCAAATGCGGATTGGTGATCACCAATGATCGGAGTAGGTAGAGCTATTTTTGGTACTTGCGATTTTTTCAAATAATATGGACATGCCTGGAATCCCGGAAATTAAAAATATACTTTATTCATGTTGGGAATAGTGTAACAAAAAGCGATTCACGGTCTTAGGGAGTAAAAATTAAGTATATAATAAGGACGTTTTTGAGGTTATTGAAATAAACTGAAATTTAAATCATTAAAATAAATTTTAATTTTTCTGTAACTATTAACAGTTATTTTCGTTTATAAATACAAGCATTAACATGAACCTTACGAACTTATTCATAAACGATTTGTGATACCATATTAATTAGAAAAGTTCTATTTGTTCTTTTCTAAATTCAAGATACGTACCTACATATGTTAGAAAGAAAGGAACAAACTGTAAGTAAATAAAGTGGTATCGAACGTTTATGGTGGCACTCTTATCCCTTAAATATTTAATTATAAAATAGAAAAACTATTTATTTTAATCCCGGGATCAAAAGTAATATCCATACATGCCCCGGGATTTTGATCCCGGGCATCCCTGATGACTAATATGGATTAATATCTATGTTTGCGGTCAATGAACCCAAATAGCTCTACCTACTCCGATCATTGGTGATCACAAACCCAAGTTATGTACAATAAATTCGAAACATACTTTTTGCTCGACCCGGGAATCGAACTCAAGACCCAAGATCATGGCCCGGTGCTTAAACTACTAGACCAACAGGGCGTCTCGCCTAAAAAGTAAACACACAATTAACACGTGAAAAATCATCATCACAAACATACTCCTATTAAACGCAAAGATTCGCGGCAGTCGATAGTGTTCCGAATGATTATGTCTAGTGACAGTTAAGTGGTTTGGTGGTATCAAATATTCGTGGATGTCGGTGGCATATTTCATTCTTATTTAATGAATGAAATAGGTACTTTGCATATGCGGTTACTATAGTGTGTGTGTGATGATGACAGCACCGTCAACTTGTTTTTTTGTATGTTTTGTTTATACTTACATAAGAAATACACTTGCTTTTCCAATTTTGACTCGTTTCACTTTTGTTAATTTACTGTTGTTATCTATTCTTGACAGGTTAAAGTATGCATCAACAAATAAAACATCGAATAGTGTTTTAGATTTTAATAAAACTTCCGATTTTCGATCGCATAGAATATGTTACAATATTAAATAAATAATTTAAGTTACAAAATAGTTTTAAGGTCTAATTACAATAAATCTTACTAATAGTTTCTACTTAATATTCATTTAAAATATTTTTTCAGTATTTACAAAACTTCAGGGCAAAGTCAAACTATTATAATTTTACAAAACAAGTAAACTATGCAACTTTATCTTTCATAATGATTAAAGGTTAACATAAATATTACAGTGTTTATAGGTATTTCGAAGTAATGAATAAAGTTAACTTTACTAAGTGTGTCCGGTATTTCTTCACGAGGCGGAATCGCGAATGAAAATCATAGGGCCGATTCGATAATAAATCAATGGTATAGCGCTGTCATTCTATACATATCTGACGTTATACCATAGATTTATCCACGGAAAAAGATTGGCCGAATCGGGCCATAGTCGTATTTATTATCTGTAGAAGAAGCAACATCACCACCGTCCATGCAGCCTAAAGCTACTATTACACATGCTCAAAAGTAGCATGCTTAAAAAGCATGCCAATTATGAGCATGCTTAATGAACTGTCCACATGCATAACAGTGGGAGAGCCACGCTTCGGCATGAGTGGGCCGGCTCGACCGGAGTAATACCACGTCCTCACAGAAAACCGGCGTGAAGCAGTGCGTGCGCTGTGTTTCGCTGCGTGAGTGAGGGTACCGGAGGCCCAATTCAGGGGAAGGGGGGTTAAAAGGTAAGCAGCGCACTTGTGACACCACTGGTGTTGCAGGTGTCCTGCGGCGGCTGTACGCTTACCATGAGGTGATCCGTCGGCTCGTCTGCCACCTATCACATAAAAAATGCCTGGCCGATCGAGAACTGAAGAACCGAACTGACGACAGTGTGTGAAAGTGAAATTCGGTTGGCCTACTAAACGTAGCATAAAATTGGAGAAGGTAATGATTGGAGTGACGCCACAGTTTTAGGAAAATCTCTAGCCACGTTATAGTTACAATACTTCTACTTCAATAGAAAACCCATATTGATGTAATTTTATGGGTCCTACCAGGTCTGCCTAGGATAGCTATATCGGCAAATGGGTTCGCTCATACATAGAGAGGTCAGGGAACCTATTTCCGGACGGAACAGAGAAATACAGCACCCTATATAATACAGCTGTTCTAGTTTTGTTTTAGAGGAACTAAATTAAAAGAATTATTCGTTTTATTTTTAGGGATTTTAAATAAAGATATATGTTTCCCAATCTTGATATGATATTATTGAAAAATATAAACAACTCGAATCCACAGATACGTTTATTTCACGTTTTTATTTTTTCGCTTGCATTTTGGAATATTCTGATTATTACTCGTATTTCAAAAAAAAATAATTTGCTTTACGAAACTTGGTCTAAAAATGGTTGTTAAATTTATTCAAAGGAAATCTTGGAAAAACGATGAAATTGATAATTATTACAACAAAAGATAATATTATTAGGGAAATATTTGTATTATACTCCTTTCATGATATCGGTGAGAGCAGGACAGAGTTATACGTAAGTCACACGTTAGAAAAAGACTAAACGTGAAAAATGTATAGATTTTTACATATTCTGTCACCCATATCATGCTAAAGCGAAAGGAGTATAGTAACACTTCAAGTTATAGGCATTTTATTATGAAAAAATATATATTTTGTTTGTCAATAGGCACCTTTGATTTGTAAGTTTGATATTAATTACAATATTCTACATTCATTGCATCGGTATTCTACAAAGTATAGACAGTTTACTTCATACGATTTGTAGGTATAGGTATATTGATGTGTTGTTGTCCGTACATTCTTAACTAGAACATTACCAATTTTAACATTAATGAGTATTTTGTTTATATTGATCTAAATATAATAAAACCATTTTCGATCCCGCACAGAACAAACATTTGTGTGCATAAACATGTCTGTTTGTATTGGTTTGGGTGTTTTCTATGTAAAATAAGTACTTATGTATTTAAAAAAGAAAAAAGTATTATATGTACCTAAATATTTGTAATTCCGCTGTTGGTTCTGATGTCTGTAACACAGGTGCTTGAGCTACCTATTTCTTAGTCAGATCAATGTATGTGATTTTTTTTTCATAAGTAAATAATGCAAATTTTTATGCAGTCTGCGGGTGGGACTCGAACCCACGTTCTTTTGCTATTTGATTTTTTGGCAAAAGATCGTGGGTTCGAGTCCCACCTGAAGACTGTTGAAAAATTTTTAAGTGGTATTTTTACTTATGAATAAATTTCCAAAAAATGGTATACCGAAAAAAATCATATTATTTTTTCATGACATTAAATTGAAACAATTACTTTTGAAAAGAGTTGTTAAAATTCAATAAAATTACGGTGAATACTGATCAGCAAAATAAGTTATAGGTGTGTTGTTGTTAGTTTTTATCTGTCACCGAAAGTATCTGTTTAACGATGCACCCTGTAGAGTGATCGAAATATCCACTGATAGGTTTTTTTGGGATCAACCCAGGGACAGACGAATGTTTTATTTTTAATGTAGTTATTCTATTTACAGTTGAGCATAGTGAAATTACTGAGGTACTCCTAGTTCAGGCGACAAACTTAAAATTGGCTCCCTCAGTATCTATAAGTAGGTTTTTCAATTAAGTTTTCTTTATCAATTCACATAACATTGTAAAAATTGTTCAGTACCTGATATTTCCCGAGATATATTATGGTTTGAATACTTGCTTTTATCCGTTTTTGTACACGAAAAATTGATTCACGCTAAAAGTGGCCGCTTTTGACGTGAATCAATTTTTCGCGTACAAATACGGACCCAACATTTGTGCATGGTTATTTAATAAATAGTATAAATGTTTCCCGAGAGGTTGTAACCCCGAAATTGTTTAAAGCAGATCCGGTTCAGTAGCTAAAAACTAAAATCGATTGGCGTCGCTAGCGTGCCCTACCCGTCACCTTAAGTACACAGCTCTCAGATAACTCTACAATTTTCTCAAATAACTATTTTAAACTTTTGAGGTCTCAGAATGGTTTAATTGACTGATACCATTATTTGCATACACACAATATCTACATATTATATGGGACTACCACGAGAGGGTTGTTTAAACAATGTTATATTTGGCCATTAATTATTTAACTACTTATTTATGAGTTATTGTAGAACGTGCGACGAAAAATTATTTTCAAGACTTGCCAAATCTTGGATCATCATTGTCCAACTGTGTGCGTGTCAGCGCGTTCGTACACGGCGCCCCGTGCCTACGCACACTATCAAACCGCGAGCGGCACGCTCTATGAAGATAAACTACTGCAGTGTTTTCTAAATCATGGGTCGCGATCTGGTACCGGGTCATCGAAAAAGAATACCGAGTCGTAGATAAAGTTGACAGATGGTCAGGGAAAGCCGGGAACGTCCCGGAGTTTGGCGTCCTAGTCACGTGCCCAGTAGGTGCGTAATACCTTATTGTCCTGAATTCCAAAAACCTACTAGTTTTGTAACAAGATAACTGACGGTTTTCGCACACTTATTTAACTAGTTGATACTGCGTAATTTGACGTAGATCCCAGCGGGAACCTAAGCGTGGTTTGCGGTTCCCACTGTGGCTAGTGATCAGTGGCTAGCGTAATGCCTTTCTCTAAGACGTATACCCACACGACAATTAAGGCGGGCTTTAGTCGAAGAAGAAGCGGCTAAGCAGCGCACCGTACCTAAGGTTCCATCATAAATAAATAGACATTACAGTCGCGGCACGGGCGAGCTGAAAGCAAAGTGGCGTCGAGGCGTTGGCGGCGCGGAGTTGCAGCGGTGGCGTTCAAGAGTGCCCACGCCACGACTCCGCCGCCATTTTGTCATTACGTTTCGTGCGTGTGGATTATTGAAATGAGAAAGTATAGTCGCTCGCCTCTCGACTCTACATAGGGACCAATCCTACTTAGCGCCCCGACTCCAAGCCGTCTCCGCCGCGATCGTGCCGCGCGCCAACTGTCATGTGGGTGATGCGCCTAGATGAGCGTACTTAAAGTCAAACTCTAGTCTAAAACTAATATAAAGAGCTTACAATAACAACGAGATAAAGGACGAATTTGACAGGGCTAAACAAACTTTAGGATAGGTTCTATATTAATAAAATAATAGAGTACATATTATCTTGAAGCTATGATTATAAAAAATATTTGGCGATGTACAGATTTCCGGGTTTTAATTAATTAAGTAAAATCTAATATTTATATTAAAATTGGTCGCGATGCATTGATTCATAACAAAAAAATATCTTATATTGACCTCCATCACGAGATTTTGCCATACTCTGTTTTTTTTATCCACCAGCTATTCTGAGTATTGTAGGTGACTGATTTTTTTTTCAATTGTAGGTGCATCCTCTCTGGAGACTTCCGGTTGATCAGCTCGGCTCTCATCGAGCCCTATCCGATTCTTACAACGTGGTAAAACAAATGTGTTTACAATTTGAGGTTGTAGGTAGTCAGTCGGGAAAACAGAAGCAGGTAGAAAATTAGGACATTAATTAAAAACTAGATTAAAATAAAAAAGGGTTTGTGATTTTTTAAGCTTATTTTGCACGCGCATAGAATTATTTATGTGCACACGCCATTCGTGTCAAAATCATCTCTTGTAAGATTAAAAAAAAGAGAACTAAAGACTTGAAATCAATAAAACCGGTGATGGCGCTACTGATTCGTAAAAGGCCTCTTAAAAGAGTTCGAGTCGAGTATCAAAATGGGGCACTTAGCGCTTTAGTGGATAGTACTGGCGCTACTGATTCGTAAAAGGCCTCTTAAAAGAGTTCGAGTCGAGCATCAAAATGGGGCACTTAGCGCTTTAGGAGAAACGCTTCCTTCAAAAATATTTTACAAGTAACAGCCTTCAATCTATCCTTAGACAGTGTTAAATTGTCGAAGAATCTATCTAACCTTTACTTTGCCAAAACCATACTCGTAAAGACAGCCACACGTCACTTTCAATCTGTTACTTCAATTTGTCAAAACAACCGAACGTGTCGACCATAGACTTAGGATGGTGTCGCCTGAAGAAAATTTCTTATCTTTATTAAGTGTTATCCCGCGCCATAACCGTGCGCGTTATAAAAAACACCATAAAAAAAAAAAGAAATTGACAGTTTTATATACTTTGACGTTTGGGTGATTCAGAAAGGAAAAAAACATAGATAAAACAAAAGAGGAAAGAACCATTTTATCATTGATTTTAATAAAAGTTAGTAATAAAGTAATAAAGTGTAAAGTTGATATCAGATAAAAAAACAAGGTTGTTCGTGCCGCGTCAACATGCAACCGAGGTGATTGACTCAAACTTGGTTTAGTTTAAGGTGACACTAGCGACGCCAATCGATTTTAATTTTTACCTACTAAACCGGATCTATTTTAAACAATTTCGGAGTTACAACCTCTCGACAAACACTTGTGCATGGTTATTTAATAAATAGTATACGTATTTGCCAGGAGGTTGTAACCTCGAAATTGTTTAAACTAGATCCGGTTTAGTAGCTAAAAAGTAAAATCGATTGGCGTCGCTAGTGTGCCCTACCCGTCACCTTAACGTTAGTTTCGCATTTTAGCCTAGAATTGATAAAATATTTGTAGCTAAGTAAGTATGCCAAGCAACCCTTACCACGAAACGTCTGGTTAGTCTCGATACTAACGATAATGCAAAGGAATGGAACTCCTTGCTGGGGTCTGTTTTTCTGACCACTATAATCTGGCCATCTTTAAGGCAAGAGTGAACAGGCATCTTCTAGCTAAGCGCGTATCATCCTAGACCTCATCGTCGCTTTCCGTGTGGTGCGATTGTGGGCAAACGATAGCCTCAAGTCAAAAAATACACCTATTAATATTTTTCATATCTTTTACCATCGTTTCAGATAAGGGTTTTATTGATGAAAGGTCACCACTCACCCAGAAATAGTTCAATTCGTCTTCAAGTAAGATTCAAGCCCCCTTCTCTTTCAGCAACCGGGTGATTTCTTTGACCATTTTTTCTGAGCTACCCCAGTAGCTGCCAAAAGTCCCGAATCTCCCTGTCGAGTCCCATCTCGGCTCACTTCTTTCCGCCATTTTGATTTCTTTCTCAAAATTAAGGTCAAGAATAAATCCTTTGATAATCATTAACTATTATTATTTTGTCTATTATTAACTTCATACCCGGCACGTACTGTAAAGTGGATATTGAAAACTAATCAAGGGTTATGCATTTATGTAGTCAGTAACTAGTATAATAGGTCTTTATCTATGAAGTTGATGTATTTTTCCAGATATTTCAAGGTATTACATTGAATATGAGTATACCCAAAAAGTTAGTGCGTAGTTCATTTTCATGGTTTTCCTAAAATAATATCAGATATTATTTAATTCTTTGTAGCATACGCACTGCACACTGGGTTCCTTTTAGTACAAAGGAACAGACGATCAGTGGCTTTCTGCTACACCTGGTTCAGACCTGCAAGGTCTGATATCTGCCGATATGGGAAATCGATGTTCTGTATCGAGAAGGTACGCAGCAACAACACCATGCACACACGTACCTTTAGTAGATCGTTTGATGGTTCCACCATCGGGTCAGCCACAAGCACCTCAGCTGCTTGGTTCGGGATCTAGCACATCACAGTTCCATGGACGTCGGAACACGCAAAATCACACACGCTTTAACAGTTTTCTTTCGGCGCGTACGCCATTAGGTTGTGTCGTTTCCGGGCGTCGTTCAACTGCCCTCTAGTGTACCAATAATCAAACTATTTACACGGAAAGCATGACAAACCATAAAAATGGTTGCGAATTGCTTCTGCATCATTCTCCAACACAGAAACATCGATTTATGAACGATTTTAAATTTCGAACATTAGAATTCCATATTTGAAACTTACGAAGTATGTACGAAGAAAGTGCGATGACGGAACATTCTTGATGCAGAAAAATATCTCGAAAGTGTCTTTTTTTTGTTAGGCAGCAGAATTGACGTTTCCATAATTCGTATTCAAATAAAAAAGGATTAAAATACACACGTTATTTATTATGAGATACAATATTTTGTACTCACATACAGTTACAGCAGCCGTGGTTACAAGCGGGCACCAAAATATGTGACGTCAAGCAAAATATGGGAGTACAAAATATTGTATCTCATAATAAATTTCGTGTTAATCCATGATAATAATAGTTATGATGCAACGCGAAAAACTATAAAAACCAAATATCTAGACGTATGTAAATCGTTGTTCATGACAAGCATCAAGTTCGAAATCGCAAATAAAAAAAAAAAGTAGTATGGGCATGAACTAATATAATTAGTCCATGGTATGTTATAGGCAATTTCATAGGTAAAGACCTATTATTAACCGCAAGGACTCATTGCAGTAGAAGGTGTAACCCACCTTTTGTTGCGCCATAATTGAGTAAAAATAAAATTGTAAGTGTTACGGGCTTCGCACTAGCGGAAATCAGAAACGCACTGAGGATAAAAATAATTCGCTCGACATTATAAAAAAATTTCAGGGGTACACCACCAGTTGCCACGTAGGCCTGGTAAAAACGTATCTTTCAAAAAATTGGAACATTTGCATCTGGATGAGTGCAAAGATGCGGAATGGTGAAACACTTCATTTGAATCATTTGGAACATCAACTCTCAGACAGATCACAGCTTAAAGATAAAGAGTACTTTATTGGCCACAGAACACAAATCAAACATGAGTGACATAAATACAAGTATAACAAATTCTGTAGCCAACAAGGCCCAACCTCAGCATTTGCTGCAGTGGCCGAAGCCGCTGCAGCGCTGGTTTTCAGGCAGAGCCTTGGGCGACGTACGTGCACACATACATAACATACAATAGGAAGAAAGAAGAAGGACAAAACAAGGAAAAATAATAATAATAATAAATAAAAAATCAATATTAGTACATAACAGGAAGAAAATTTAAGGTGTCTTATAAACAATTATCTTATCTTAAAATAATAATCCACAAGTGTGTAAAATGAAAACGAAGCAACACATAGCAATGAAAATAAGTAGAAATGTGTAGGTATAATAAACAAAATTAGATCATTATCTAATTTTGTTTATTATACCTACACATTTCTACTCATTCATTCTTGTATCCTTCTTGTATCATTCTTGTATATTGTACTTCATTTATGTACTACATATTATGCATCCAGTATCATTATACTGGATGCATAATATGTAGTACATAAATATAATAAATTGACGATTCGTGCACACAACTTTCGTTTCGCTTACTCTTTCGCTCTGAATTTGGATCATTTCCGCTCGTTCAGATCATTCGGAGCATTCGACTCATTCGGACATTCAGCTTAATGGGATCATTCCGCTCATTCGGCTCACTCGGATCATTTGGCTGAGTCGGATCACTGAGTCGTTTCAGTTAAGAGTAACACACATCTATAGCTACGAGTCTTTGCGTATAGTATAGTAATACATTAAATTTAAAATCGTCTACTTTATTCGAATTATAAAAACTACGAATAATGTTTCTTATTTTAGCACCACACGACTAAGTAGCGTCGAACGCTCTATACAAAACTAATTTGATACAATGCATAGATATGACGAAGAGAGAGAGAGAGAAAGACGAAGATATTTTGAACTACGGGGAATAGAAAGATATAGGACTTATTCTATGATAAAAATTCATAATTACATACACTCAACATGAACAAAATTGGGGATCTTACATTATAAGAAATTACTTAGAATTATGACATGAAATTTTTTTAAATATATTTCTCACACTGTTTTAATAAAATCTTGTTTTCTGTTTCGATATTTTCATAATCACTATTTTTTGCATCGACGTAACCAGCGCCGCCAGTAGATCTTTATTAATTGTGGTGATTATGAGACATTTTTTAAAAAGTACAACGGTGAATCCATAAAGTATTCTTTATTATTATGTATTAATTCTTTATTATGATTTAGAATTTTTTGGAGATGTACTTGTCTAGAATAATATTGTCTTCGTGTAATTGCTAGAATTGGCCACTAAGAATTTTAGCAATTACAACAGAGGGAGAGCCACGCTTGGCAAGAATGGGCCGGCTCGACCGGGGTAATACCACGTCCTCACAGAAAACGTGAAGCAGTGCATGCGCTGTGTTTCGCTGCCTGAGTGGGGGTACCGAAGGCCCAATCCATGGGAAGGGGGTTAAAAGGTAAGCAGCGCTCTTGTAACACCACTGGTGTTACAGGTGGCCATGGGAGGCGGTAGTAGCTTACCATCAGGTGATCCGTCGGCTCGTTAATATCATAAAAAAAAACAAAAAGAAATGTACGAAGAAACAAAAATGACAATGACACAGTTTCGTTTTAAAAAAAATGTTGATACTTTCCGTAATGGATTCACCGCTGTACTTTTTCAAAAAATGTCTCATAATCGCCACAACTAATACATATCTACTAGCGGCGTTAGTACTTTAATGCGTCACCTTAAAACTTTTTTTATTTGACTTTTTTCACTTTGGAATATTTTTAAAAAGTCCTTAAGGTGACCCTTAAGGACTTTTTTTATTTGTTTACACTTTGGAATATTTTCATTCAAAATTTTCTTCCAATTCAAATTTTTCGAATATCTAATCTCACATTTGCTGAGCCATCATGATTTTCGTAAATTGATATTTATCATTAAAAGATGCTCTTTATTTCACCTTACATTTAATCCATACTTCACAAATAATTTCAACAACACCAAAACGACTATAAAAATAAAACTATAACCAATACAACTTGGTCCATCAGACATCAAATTAAAAAAAAAGTCGAAATTAAACATTAGTGATAGTCAGTCGTCTTGGACTCCGCGGTCTATTTAGATTGCTCCCTGATCCTCTTACGTGAACCTGGACTGAACCAGGGGGCATGTCTACAGCAGAATGGAGGCTAGCTGCTCTGGAGGTCCTTGGGGAAGGCACGCAGACCCTCAGGTCTACTGCGCTGTGGAGGCTGGCGGCGCGGGAGGAGCGGGGGGTGACGGAGTGGCAGACGTCTGATGGTGGAACCAGAGCAGGCAAGTCGGCGGCCGAGCGGGAGCGCCGCGGAGGGCTCTCGGGAATGAGTGCCATGCCACCCATACTACCGACGAACACGGAGTTCTGGAAGCAAGGCTGTGTTTTAGCATGATTGTAACCTGGACATAGTCACAAACCCGTGGGAGAGCTAAGCTTCGGCATGAATGGGCCGGCTTGCCCGGAGTGACACCACGGCCTCACATTAAACCGGCGGGAAGCACTGTGCTGTGTTTCGCTGCGTGAGAAAGGGTACCAGAGGCCCTAACCGGGGGAACCGATTGGCAGCGCTCCACTGGCGTCGCGGGTGTCCATGAGCGGCGGCAATCGTATCCCATCAGGTGATCCGTCTGCTCGTTTGCCACCTATCGCATGAAAAAAAAATACAAATAGATTTAAAAGGTCGGGCAACCCGGTGCGACCGCTTAGATATCCTTGATGGCTGGCATAATGGCAAATGTTAAGGAAGTCTAAAATATAAATGGCGTCTTCTTCTTTGATCACAGTGGCGGCCAGAATTTTTTTTTTCGCTTTATTCTGTTGGACTGGTCTCCCTGAGTATTTATTACTATGGCACCAAAGCCGTAGGGTCATTATCCTTGGTTTTATTTGAGGTCAAAATTCAACAAAATCTTCAATCATTTTCATTCTTGTTCTTTCTTGTCATTTCTTGCTTTTTCAAATCTTGACATTTGAACATCAAGGAAACTAACAAAATACAGCAAAAATTATTTTGGCCGGCACTTTCATATTTGGACCAAAAATATATCAAATGAGAGGATCGCCTTTATTAAAACATTGTCCATGCGATGACTATGCGCTCCATGGGAATGGGCAAACTTGGGCGGCGGCAATGGCTTACCATCAGGTGATCCATCTGCTCGTCTGCCATCTCCCACATATATTTTTTATCGACCCGGCAGTGCGAGAGGAGGCGATTACTTGTCTTAACTTTTTCACCAATTAAGGTGAAGGGTATCCCCACTAGCGACGCCAATTGATTTTAATTGTTAGTAACTAAACCAGATCTATTTTAACAATTTCGGGGATTCAGTCTCTCGGTAAACACCTATACTATTTATTTAATACTTATAGTTAGCTATTTGATCTGCTTTTGCACTCGAATTTTGGATTACCGCCGTTTTTGTACGTGAAAAATTGATTCAATTTTTCACGTACAAAAACGGACCCAAAATTTGTGCATGGTTATTTAATAAATAGTATCAGTGTTTGCTGAAAGATTGTAACCCGAAATTGTTTAAATTAGATCCGGTTTAGTAGATAAAAATCAAAATCGATAGGCGTCGCTAGTGTGCCCTACCCGTCACCTTAAATGCCGGAATCATCAGTTTTGCAATTAAATAATTTAGTTACCTGTCTCAGCCGGTGTGTAGTGGAGAGGTACCCACAGGGCTGGTAGGAGGGAAACGCCGCGCCGCAGTCATACGACACGCAACCACGCGATAGAGAGGCGCGATGCTGTATACCAACCAAAATTTATTAATAAAAATATCATTACATAATTAAATGAGATGGAAGAGAGCTAAACTGAGATTTTGTAGTTTAAAAAGTAAGGTTTATTTTTCCAAAAACAAATTAAAAATTTAAAACATCCGACAAATATTTAGAAAGTCTTCGCTTTTTTTGAGATTAGACCCTATGTTCCTCGGGGGAAAATATTTATTATCATCAGTGTAATCCCTCGATAAGGGATATGTTTATAAAATCACGGTGTAGGTATATTATAATTTATTATTTCGTTATTGTATGGGGGCGGCCATCTTGGATTTGAAATTTTTCATAGTGTAAGTGGAATAAAAGCACTAACGTAGCTTAAAACACTCCTGTTTATCCATTCGTGAGTTACGATGCCACACACACACACACACACATAGCAACGTAAAACTTATACACATACACAGACATCAAAACATTGATTCTGTTCATATTTCCTGAAATTAGCCTTCGATCTAGTAATTCTAGGCTCTAATGAGAACTATAAACAAGTAGATAGGCAGTAAACAAATCACACTTATGTACTTTACGCGCAGTTCAGAACTTTACGCGCAGAGGGATTATTCTCTCATATACACCGTTATTTTTTTATCGTTTACATCCCGAAAACCACATAAGAGGTATCGTGAATGAAGTCCATTTAGCATCTTAGATCAACAAAATAAGCGAAAAAAAAACAGCTGTTCCGTACTTTATTACCGGGTGTATCTATTTTGTATGGATCATCTGATACTTTTCGCTTATTTTGTTGATCTAACATGCTAAATGGACTTTACTCACGATACCAATTATGAGATAAAAATATAAAGGTGTAATTTTGATAAAGAAGTCTTAATAGAGTCCAATACATTTGTCCTTTTAAATGTCGAATTCAAGATCAATGTTAATCGCACGAGAAGCACAGGGCCGTGTTAGCAGCTTTCATTCAGCGATAGTCTGATTGGTTTATTAAAATGAACTTACATTTACATTATGTACAATGGACCGAAAGAGATTGTGTAAGTGGGGAAGAAAAAGAGCGGTTTTGAACTAGCGTTCTATACGCGCTAATACCTAAGCCCGTTTTTGGAAGCGCAAATTCCAAAATTGAAATTTAAATGAAAGCAATATTCTGAGCACGCTTCGAAAATCGCGTCTAAAACACTAATCTGAAACCGCCCTATTTTTCTTGAATGAACTTACGTGTGGCGCCACTGAGACAGAGTTCTCCGCCAGGGCGCAGCTCTGTCGATGCTGCTGTTGGAATTTTGGCTGATAAGGCTCCAACATCCTGCAGATAATCATTTTCTTAATTTCACCTAACTATATACCACTCACTCTTATATACTAAACAAGAGAGCTTAGTAAGTGACACTGTACCAGCAATCACTCGCAACAACCTTTTTTTTTTCACTATGGGAAACCGTAATGGCTGTCACTTTGCTACATGTAGGGAGCAAGGTGATGTGTGGGACTCAAACCCAAACTAAAACCCCTGGGGTGTCCATTTCCGCGCAATCGCGGTCGGAAACCCCACAGCCGGGACTAGACCGTACCGCTTGTAGTCTTGTGCAATATAGCCCTTCGACGCTGTACGACCTACCAGGACACCCGGTACCGTCGTCTACCCGTCGTCCCCCGCGAAGTCGTATGCTGAGCTAGCCACTCCCCAGCAGTAAACGCTCACGTACTCCGTAAGCCCGTTTAGACGCCTCTAACGACGAATTAGTCGCTCGAACCGATTAGCGGTCCTACAAAAAGTTGGCCTATTTTACTTACTATAGTCAAATATTCTTTATTTGCATAGGCTTGTACACAGCACTTACAAATCGTCATACATTTGAATGACTTAAAACTATTTATAAGTACTTATGTATAATTTACATGTTAATTCATTTATATGTTGATACATAAAATATACTAAAGAAATAAATAAACATAATGCGATTCTACCACCGGCTCGGAAAGTTGTTTCTCGTCGAGAAGATCCGGTAAGAAACTCGCCAGTTACTCTTTTTAATCGCCAAACTTTCATACAATGTTGTGTCATCATCATACCAAGCCATACAGTTTAATTGTTACACAAAATACAATAAAAGAAATAATAATAAAATAAATATTATAAGGTAAACCGAAGCAGACCAGTACCTAAAGGTGACACCTGTTCACAAGTAAGACGTATGTGTCAGCCATCATTTCACTCAACCATATTAAAGGGAATGTAATGACCCGCCACATAGCGCCACCACCTCAAAGACATTTGAGTGAGCATGACTACTTAGGTTCCCCTCATAGGTCACAAAGAGTAGTAGGTAGTTACTTAATCCAATACTAATAAACTGAAGGACGAGGTGTACAATAGTAGGTGGTTAGCAGCTTGTCAATTATTGAATAATCAATATAAATGATTTTTTATACAGTAATAAATGCTGCTAAGCCTAATTTATTAAAATTCAGTAATTATATAATATTAATAATTTCCGTTAATGTATATGAAAATGATACAAGTGTGCAGGCATGGATGTCATTAAGTCCATGAATCCTTATTATTTAAGTAGGCTACAATTTTATAGTATCCTTTACTCATTAAACAGGCTTTCACGTGAGATTTTAATTTATGCGTTGGTAACTCAATAAAATTTTGTGGCAACTTATTGTACATTTTAATACTTAGACCAACAAATGAATTATACATTTTTTGAAGTTTCAAATTTGGTATATGGACTATTTCTAACCGACTTTTTAAAGGACGTACGAGTATATGTTACCGTGTTGACCGTGGGATAGCCACGTTTCGGAGTGTTACCTCTGTCTCACTTAAAACCTTCACACTGGTACTTATTACCGTGGGAGAGCCACGCTTCGGCATGAATGGACCGGCTCAACCGGAGTGATCCCACGGACTCACAGAAAATCCGTGAAACCGCATTGTTCTGTGTTTCGCTGCATGAATGAGGGTACCGGGGTTTAATGGTTGGCAGCGCACTTGTGATTCCACTGGCATCACGGGTGTCCATGGGCGGCGGCAATCGCTTAATGGTGTAATAAAAGTAATAGCTGATACCTACACGAGTGTTACAATTAAAAATCCATCATCTTCTCAGCATGGTATTCCCGGTTGCGCAGAAAGTAACAATTAAAAATCCATATTCAAATTAAAACTACGAGTAATTCCAGTCATCATTTTGTCACGAGTCACTGTTATTAGATATAAGTACTACGAGTACATTTCTACCTCTGAAATCGTAGTACCTACTACGATTTCAGAGGTAGAAATGTACTGTACCTGATAAGTAGATATCTGTACCTACAGATAGCTACTTATCAGGTTACCACAATCTGTCAAATTTGAAAACGTGTTTGACATGCAGGTGAGAACCAGTTGAAGAAATTTGACATATTTGTATATGTATTTTATGTGATAGGTGGCAGACGAGCAGACGGATCGCCTGATGGTAAGGGATTGCCGCCGCCCGTAGACACCCGCGACACCAACAAGTGCGCCGCCAGTATTTAAACCCCCCATTCCCCCATTAGGCCTGCGGTAACCTCCCTCAAGCAGCGAAAACAAAGCACAGTGCTGCTTCGCGCCGGTTTTCTGTGAGACATTGATATGTGGCTGTCCGTACACCGTGATTTTTTAATAAGATTATTAAAAATCACGGTGTATGGACAGTGACTTTTCGAGAGCAATATATTGAAAACATAGTATCCCCAAGGAAAATAGGGATAAGTCTAAAAAATAGCCTTCCACTGTAAACTGAATCAATCAGTTGATCACTTTTGGGAAGGTATTATTTTTTAGCTTAGACCCTTTGTTCTCGACCTCATGCCGTATGTGCCTACATTAAATCCTATACGGTAACATCGACAGCTCCTTAATACAGGCTGCTCTAAAATATTAAAATTATTTGTTGCGTCAGCTGTACCAGAGCCATTAATAAGACCAAATGGAAAAATAAATGGTCTGAGAGTAAACCGTCCCTAATAAATCCCGGGACATCAACATTATGAAAATAAATACTATACTAACTTTTATCGGACTACGACTGCCCAAAAAGTCTGGGTAGTATGTATGTGTGTATAATATGCTTTGCATATTATAATTATTGAATCATTGAACAGACGTTACGCCAATAACTATGATTATATTTTAGACTCTTTACACTTAAATTATTTTTCAGGTCGGACAAATTAATTAGAAATCGTGCTGAGAGGAGCTACGAGTGTCCTTCGAGCGAATCAGTTTGCAAAATCTAACATTTCAAATGAAATGGTAACATTTCAAATTGACATTACTTCTAGTACCATTAAAGAGTAATAATAATGATAATAAAATGTAATTAATATTTCATCTATTAGTAAGTAAATACAGACGCTTCACAAACACCTTGTAAAGGTTAATTTGTTAACAAGCTATGACAACTGCTCATCTATGTACAGTGGCGGACACATGAAGCTATACAAAACTGTCAGATTTCTTTATTCGATTATAAACCTTATATTGTAACACATTGAGTTCGAAATCGGTTGAGGAAATTTGAGAGTTTTGTATACCTTGACCTGTCCGCCACTGTACCTTCCATGTACCACTGTTACAAATTATGTGAAAAAATGAATATGAATATGAATATAACGCTCCTTTTAAACTTAACCGATATTTTTAAGAATCGAGAATATCTTCTTTAGGAATCTAATCGACTGTTTATTTGTTTGATTTTTAATCTTAATCAATTTTTTTTCTACGAATTTAAACTATCTGGATATGGAATACAATATGTAAATATTCTTAGTGGTATACACGCAATAAATCACTAATAATGAAATAATATGCATCTTATTCATCTGGAAAATAACAACTCTCGCTTGACATGTTGAAACCACCTTCCTCACCAAGAGAAGTCACCAGTTCTTCGTCCCTAATGCAATCCATGCGGGCATATTTTGCACGAGACAATAATCGCGATTCGATGGTAAGATGGCTGCCATACCGATTACTGATTTATTGTGATTGTTTTTGTCAATCCCTATGTAGAAAAATTCCCATTAGCGCATTATGCAATGAGGAGTTTTCCAATTACATTAGTCAGTCGGTTTCTCTAAAGTGATAAAAGATGGCTCTACCCGTATCTGTATAAAAATTACAGCGATTGGTCGCGGCGTTTAAAGTGTTGCCATATTTCATTTTCATTTACCCGTGAATGAATGTAAGAGGTTTTATTCAAAAATAATATTTATTTTTAATAATCAACAACAATGAACTCCTTGAAAAAAGTATGATTCCATAGAAATATTCAATGAAAAACTGCCCAGTTTCAAACGGGCAGCTATCCAAAATATCTGCATACGCCATGACAGATATTTTTTTACAACTTATCTGTCATGGCGTACTTGTCGTTGGTAAAAAGTGTAAATTTCCATGTAACCAACCATATGTTTACTTTGAAATATTAGGTTAATGTAAAAAACCTTGTACTGGGAAATTTTACCATAAATTAGGGAGCACAGGATATATCATCCAACACATGAAATATATACAGACTGCTTACACCATCTAGCGAGTAACTTCAAAGTCAATAAATACCTACTGGAAAACTGCTCATTCATAAGATATTTTTTACAAATTTTATTGGTAATAATTATTTAAAGTTCTTGATCAGATTAATTGAGAAATATTAATACTTGTTATTTTTTGAAGAATGAGAACACAAAAAAGTTAATGTTTTTACTTGTAGAAAGCTGTTAAAATTAAGAAAGTTGGATGCATGGTACGAAACGTTTTAACTGTCCTATTCATCTTCACATACTGAATGGACTATATTTAAGAAATAAAATTATAATAACTATGTACAGAAATACTTTTTATGTACGATATTCAGCTGCTACAAGCTAATAGTCTCGGTAGGTCAGTGAATCGCACATTAAAACGACGGCTGCTCAAGTTTTAGTCTTGAGTTCGATTCTCTGGTAGGGTCAGGGTAAGTGCACTTTTATCTGCGCACACACATAATCCATTATAATATATGGTGTCGATAGTAACACCCCTTCAACCCTCTTTTCTAGCAAAATAACAACATTTGTTTTACGATTATTGCCAATACTTAGATTTTTTTTCAATAAAATGAACAAGTCACCTGACTGGTGTTGTTTGAAATATTGAAAAAATATGTGTTTTGAAACGGTTGGCAGAAGAGGTAGTTGATGTGATGTAACATTTTACCAATATATCTCGTAGATATGTCCTGCATTATTGATCCAAAAACTACTCAGAAGCTACCATTTCCATTGGATAAACATGTAGAAATATAGAGAAAGTAACTAGTTAAAACCTCATCCGGAGCGAATTCTCCTGAGTGTCGACTAATAAACAGTTTGATATCTCAGTGTTTAGACGATCCCCGGGGAAATAACATCGCTAACATGCATTCCTGATCATAAACGTTTCGGGAGCTAGTTCATAGCCACTGTAGGGTTGCCAGATCGAATCTTCTTACTGTCGGGAGCAGTACCTAATCTTGTGTCTTTTTTTCTGATTCAAGTAATCAAAGAACATTAATGAATGAATGACTCTATTAGCTTGAAAACTCTCCAAGATATCACATTTCAAAAATCACAATAAAATAGAGGTATTATTTTCCAAAACGTACATTCCATTACAAACAGCGACCACAACCTGCGCATAGCGGGAGAGCTTTATTCGATGGCTATATTAAATAATGCGTTTATGAAAATATATAATTTTAATTGTATAGAGGACAAATCTCATGGTATAATAAAACATTATTAAATAGGGAGCAGACGGATCACCTGATAAGCGATCACCGTCACCCACGGACACCTGCAACACCAGAAAAAGCAATACGCTCTTTTCTTGAAGGTTTGCAGGCGTCTAGTTTTGACGGCTCATAACAAAATACGTAAGGATGTTATCAAGCTGTCATAATTTTGTACATAATTGTTATTCATCGTCTTTCCTTTCTTACTTTATTAAAAAAAATTGCCAATCTCCGACCTAGTACACAACCCTATTTGCAGCTTTCGGGACTTTGATTCTATTGTCGGAAGAATTAGATCAGCGAAAGAAATTTTCAATTCGAAAGTTCAAAGATTATTTTTCGAGGGGGGACATTTTTCCCCTTTTTTTGTCCGCAGGGAGAATCCCGCTAGTTCCGACTATCTGGCAACCCTACAGCTCAGAATATGTGCTAGTTTTGATTAAGGTGACGGGTAGGGCACACTAGCGACGCCAATCAATTTTAATTTTTAGATACTAAACCGTACAGTCAATTTGGGTAACTTTGAATTACATTGTAACTTTTAATAAAACTGGTTTAAAGATATTTTATTTTATTCCTTGGAATTCCTATACAATTTAAAACGGTATCTACTTGAATGGATCGACCTTTAGATACCGTTTTAAATTGTATAGGAATTCCAAGGATAAAATAAAAAATCTTTAAACCAGTTTTATTCAAAGTTACAAGGTAATTCAATGTTACCCAAATTGACTGTATCTATTTTAAAAAAATTCGGGGTCATAACCTCTCGGCAAACACTTACACTATTTATTAAATAACCATGCAAAAGCATGCATGTTTGCCGAGAGGTTGTAACCCCGAAAGAATTTAAAATAGATCCGGTTTAGTATCTAATAATTAAAATCGATTGGCGTCGCTAGTGTGCCCTACTCGTCACTTAAAGGAAGGAACTGCTGGGACGTACTTTAACTTAGTTTGAAGTTTTCGTTTGAGACTGAATGCCCTTTGGTTAACACGAACCAGTGAACTGTGGACCCATTTACAATATAATATGCCTGAGGATGTCATAGCTGTTTATATGCAAGTTTGATGCTGAATTCGACTAAATTGTATTTCTATTCTACACGTAGGTAAGTTAAATGTTAAGTGGGTTCTTCTACCTGGGTAGAAATGTGGTAGATCAGTAAGATCAGACATCAGACCAGTGGCGTAGCGTGCCTTGTCGTTTTTTGGAATAGTGGTAGTGAACGCTGGCTTTGGTCCAAGGGTAGCGGGTTCGATCCCCGCACAGTACAAACATTTGTGTATACAAAACAAAACAATAACCTATTGGTTTTTCCAACTACCTAGTTGGAAAAACAAATAGGTTATTCGTCATTTTCTGACGGCGGCCATCTTGGATTTGAAATTTTTCACAACTAATATATTCTGCTACTCAAGCTCTTTTATATGATACCCATATAGTGGGAGGAGTCATCTTTCAAACAAAAAAAAAACAAAATAAAAATCGGAGCTACGATGCCATAGACAGACACACACACACACAGACACGTCAAACTTATAACACCCCGTCGTTTTTGCGTCGGGGGTAAAAAACTACTTCTAAATACTTTTTATACTACATGCGTCAGTGAACTGGTCTGAGGGCCTGATCGCATAATCATTTTATGAGATAGGTTGCAGACTGATCACCTAAGGGCGAGTAAAGCCCAGCCCACGGACACCTGCAACACCAAAGGAGTCAAAGAATGTGCCGCCGGGATGTCAACGTCCATCAATAATGTCTGCTTAGGTGTCCTGCATCGTTCAATCAAAGCGACCACATCATCATCATCATCATCATCAACGTACTTTCAGCCCATTTAAGTCCCCACTGCTGGGGCACGGGCCTCACTCAATCACATGAGGGGTAATTGCCATACTCACCACGCTTGGCAGACGGGTTGGCGAGGGTTTTGATATAAATGCAGAGTTTTCCTTCTCTGGGTGCTGATGATCATGCCAGCAGCTTTACCTCAGTCGCCTTTTACGACACCTCGGTAAGAGTGAGTACTATTAGCCTATTCTACTCTGCCGGGACCACACGGCAAAGCGACCACACCAATGATCAACTCCGATCGGTGTAATCGAATAATGATCGATCGATTTATCAGGTACCTAACCCTACGTGCGATCAGTCCCTAACCAGTTATCCTATCCTAAAGTGTCTTGTGCATGAAGTATATCAAGGATCTACGTACAGTTTATAGACGCACCTGATCTTGCCCCAACGGTTAAAGAAGAGAGCAATGGCTGCCACCCACAGGAGGAGGACGAAGGCGACAATCAGCGCCTCTTCTGCTCGGACCACCACGCCGCTGCCATCTGGTGGAAGAAAGACGTAACTAGAATAATTAAATAAATGAGGGTTTTCGCGAGTGAAAAAATCCACTATGTGGCGTACTGTTGGACTGAGGTCCAACATCAATCGCATTTTTTAGTTTATCAAAATGACATTTTGACAGATCACGTTTAAAAATAACCAATTACATTGTTTGACCTCACTCCTATAGTACTCCATCTAGCGGATTTTTCACACGCGAAAACCCTCATTGACACAACATCGCATACATTGCCCCAGGGCGCTATTCCCATTCATTTCTCTTGTGGGAATAGTCCCTTGTACTATGAAAAAACGGGAACAAGGAAGGTATCAAAAAGAAGACCCGACACAAATAGAATATATTGATAACGTTTTTATTTATTATCTAGATATATGTTTTTATACTATAAATTTACTTAATCAATGTTCAAAATCAAAAGGATTGCACCACCCTCCCCTCTTCTATCTAATGTCCTTTACCTGAAGGTTGTCTGGTAGAGATCGCTCCCAGCGATAAGACCGCCAAAATTGTACATTGTATCTCTGTATACCTATCTTTTAAGTTTTGTATGTTGTGCAATAAAGAGTATCTATCTATCTATCTATAACCCGGCAATAATGTATTGAACAGCTGATTTTTTTTCGCTTATTTTGTTGATCTATATGCTAAATACACTTCATTCATACCTACTATGTGGTTTTCGGGATGTGAACAATAAAACATAACGGTGAATATGATTCACTAACAAACATTAAGGTGACGGGTAGGGCACACAAGCGACGCCAATTTATTGTAATTGTTAGCTACCAAAACAAATATATCTAAAATAATTACGCGGTTTCAGTCTCTCGGCGAACACATATACTATTTATTTAATAACCATGCCCAAATGTCGGGTCTGTTTTTGTACTAAAAATATATTAAAGCGATAATTCAAAATTCGAGTGCAAAACCAGATCAAATAGCTAACTATAACTATTAAATAAATAGTATAGGTGTTTACCGAGAGACTGGAGTCCCCAAAGTTGTTTAAAATAGATCTGGTCTAGTAGCTAAACATTTAAATCAATTGGCGTCTCTAGTGGAGTATACCATTCACCTTAAGGCACGAATTAGGATCATCATAATGTTAAATGAGTTCGAATGTTAGTTACTGTTGTATACGGCTGAGGACTGGAATTCTCTGCAAACTGAGTGTTCTTTGAACTCTTTGTATATCTTGAACATTTTCGAGAAGAGCGAGAATATTCTGTTACCATCCAGATATAAGCCACTCTCAGTATGTACCCTTAGGCTATTGAAGTCAATCTCAACCTTATGTAAGTAGCTTTATGTATTTTGTGATTTTAGAGATCTATTTTCCTGTGCACATTTATTTGATTCACCAAAATTTGTTTCGAAACTGGAACATCGTTCATCATTAAGGCGACGGGTAGGGCACTTTAGCGACACCAATCGATTTTAATGTTTAGCTTCTAAAGCGGATCTATTTTAAACAATTTAGGGGTTACAAACTCTCGGCAAACACTATTTGTGCATGGTTATTTAATAAATAGTATAAGTGTATTCCTAGAGGTTGTTACCCCGAAATTGTTAAAAATAGATCCGGTTTAGTAGCCAAAAATTAATATCGATTGGCTTCGCTAGTGTGCCCTACCCGTCACCTTAATCCTCTTAACAAGCATCTCTTTATTATTGAAACTATTAAGTCTGTTTTATCGCAAGACTTGAAATTCAGTGCCTATATTTGAAGTTTGAAACATAAATATGTATGTAGTAAACATGATTCCGAGACGTCTTATTCAACAAGTTAATTAATTATGAATGTATTCGCTTTATTTAATTGTTTACGCATGTTTTGTGATTCGCATAATTAGGTCATGTGTCATAGGTATTTGCTATAATTATGTAACAGATTACTTTTTATTTTTAAACCCAACGCAAAAACGACGGGGAGTTATAAGTTTGACGAGTCTGAGTGTGTGAATGTATGTGTGTCTGTCTATGACATCGTAGCTCCCGAACAAAAGCACCGATTTTGTTTTTTTTTTGTTTGAAAGACGAATAGGGGGGGAGTGTTCTTATCTATGTTGGTTAAAATCGATCCAAAATGGCCGCCGTCACAAAGTTATGGATTGTATGTTTTAACACAACTCATGAGTAGCAGAATATTATTTATTGTGAAAAAATTCTAAACCTAGATGGCCGCCGTCGGGGGTTTTTTAAATTTTAAATTTATTTTTTTAAGGTAGGGCAAGCAGAAATCAGTTACGTAGTTTTGACATTCAATAAGAGTTATGTATGGACATTCTTGAATACAGTATTTTTTTCTATTTTTAATGATGTTTCATTATATTTGTATTTTGCGCACTTTTGAGAGGATAACACAAACATTAAGGCGACGGGTAGCCCTAAATAGCGACACCAATCGAATTAAATTGTAAGCTACTAAACCGGATCTATTTTAAACAATTTCGGAGCGAGAGTCTCAAAGCAAACATTTATACTATTTATTCATAAATTGTGCATTTGAGAGAGAAGATTTTAATTCCAAGTGAGAGAGAAGATAAGTTATGCTTATGAATGATAGAGGGCGCTCTTCGGTTTTTATACAAATTGCTTAAGGTGACGGGTAGGTCACACTAGCGATGTCAATCGATTTTAATTTTTTGCTACTAACCACTAACTTTTGACGTGAATCAATTGTTCGCGTACAAAAACGGATAAAACATTTGTGCATGGTTATTTAATATATAGTACAAGTGTTTGCCGAGAGGTTGTAATCCCGAAATTGTTTAAAATAGTTCCGGTTTCCGGCTAAAAATAAAAATCAATTGGCGTCGCTAGTGTGCCATAACCGGTAACGTAATCGTAAGGTAACCTTCGTCACCTTTTAATTCCAAGTGAGATAGAAGATAGTTATGCTTACGAATAATAGAGGGCGCTCTTCAGTATTCATAAAAAAATCTTACGATACGCATACGCTACGATTCTTCGAAAAGCTATCCCTTCTGGCTTTACGCACTCCTACAAAAGTTTCACTTTGAGTTTACTGTCCTTGATAATCAACACGACCATATTGATTTTCCTGCCTATCTGAATATTAATCTGAATGATGATTTCAACGCCATCATAATCTCCAATTTCAACTTGTGTAATTTGGTTTTCCATTAACTGATAGGAATTTCAAAACAAATGGAATATTCAACGATCACAGATTACACGTGACCTTTTCCTGTGACCCTTGTTTTATTATATTTTATTTTATTTTTATTTTATTTTTATTTTATTTATTAGGATATCCAACAGCAAAGCCATAAATATACATTAAAGTTATACATGATCAGTGTTACAACATGTGCGGATAAAGAATGGGATCAGAAATGGCGGCGCATCTATTCACTTCTCGCTCGCACACTATTTGCGTCTTTACTCGCACCCCACGAGTGCGAGTAAAGTGAGTGAGTTAATACTATTTATTAAGTGCATTACTTTTTGATCTATTTTTGCCTTAGATTAAATCAAAATAATTTAGTCTAGGGTTTTTGCACTCGAAATTTGGATTAACACCATAGGTGATTCAAATTTTGAGTACAAAAACAGACCCAAAAGATAAGTATAAGTATTAAATATAGGTGTTAAAGTAGTGTTTTCCGAGACGCTGCAGCTTTGAAATTGTTAAAAAGATATCCAGTTTAGTTGCTAACAATTTAAATCAATTGGCGTCGCTAATGTCCTCTACCCGTCATCTTAAAATTGTTAAAACAATTTCGGGGTTACAACCTCTAGGCAACAACTTATACGATTTATTAAATTCACAAATGTTGGGTCCAAACGCGTACGCGAAAAATTGATATGATTCGAATAATTTTTTCGCGTACAAAAACGGAACCAACAATTGTGCATGGTTATTTAATAAATATTATAAGTGTTTGCCGAGAGGTAACCCCGAAATCGTTTAATTTGGATCCGGTTTAATAGCTAAAAATTAAAATCAATTGGCGTCGCTAGTGTGCCCTTCCCGTCACCTTAAAGTATTAATTGCTAAGTTTTTGTCTCTCTTTATTTTCTTTTTTATTATTTCTGAAACTTTCGACCTAATGAAATACAGTTAACATAAAGGCCTTTTCGTTGACCGAAACAATACATACCGATGTCAACTAGGGAAACGTTGGCTCGGGCTGTGGAGGAGGCTGAGGGGTGCAGCCGGAGCACCACTTCGGCCGGAGGGCCGCCGGTCGCGCCGCTCCATTCTGTGCACACCAATTGATATGTCACGCTTTGTTCTTAGATGAAGCGAGAGATAGAGCGATGAAAGTAGTAGATAAGAACGCGCCTTCCATAAGGGAAGTGTTTCGGATCCGAACATTCATATTTGTATTTTTTAAATCTATGTACATATTTAAGTAAATAACACACTTAAAAATTTCATCTCGAGTTCAGGCGGGACTCGAACCCACACCTTCCACAATGCGGGTGAATGTTCTACCAATTAGACCACTGAACGCTTTATTAAGCCGACGAAATTTGTAAGTGCTTGTTTCGACATGAGCTGTCTATAGTCTCATCAATATTGTAGGTATATTTACAATATCCAGTGGAAATATTATTACAAATATTTGACCACCAGTTAAGATGAGTAAAAAATATTAACTATGTGCATATTTCTACTATACTCGTAAGCTCGGTAGTGAGGGGAAACCTGCACGTCTCGGATATGTTGGATATCAACAACCTTATCTCACTTCAGCATTTCCTGTTTGCGTCCAAAGCTGTCACTCTGGAGCCCGGGGAATGTTGATCCAAACGCACATTTGGACCAAGATTCAGGATTTGGGGAAGGTCAGACTGCATTGTGACATTCGCAACCCTTTAATAGGGGAACCAGACCAATCTAAGACATGTTTCAGAAACTATCCGAAATATGCAGGTTCCCTCACGATGTTTTCCCTCACCGCTGAGCTAATGGTCTAAATATGTACATAGATCTGAAAAATCTAGAGGTGCATGCTCGATTTTAACCACTGATCTACCATCGCTCTATTGTGGACACCTACAATATTTGAGATAATGATTTGGCAGTTAGCAGGCAGTCATCATCATCAGCCCATTTAAGTCCCCACTGCTGGGGCACGGGCCTCCCTCAATCACATGAGGGGTAATTGCCATACTCACCACGCTTGGCAGACGGGTTGGTGAGGGTTTTGATATAAATGCAGAGTTTTCCTTCTCTGGGTGCTGATGATCATGCCAGCAGCTTTACCTTAGTCGCCTTTTACGACACCTCGGTAAGAGTGAGGGTGGCCTATTCTACTCTGCCGGGGACCACACGGCTAGCAGGCAGTGGCTTGTAATTACCAGGTTTCCCGAACCCTGAATCATGGTCCAAGCTTACCCCCGACTTCAAAGCGACAGCTTTGGGTGCAACTGGGAATAAAAATTTAGATACCTACTTATTCAAGTACCTTACTACGACTCTTAACTCATCATCCTCCTGCCCTTTTCCCAGGTTATCTGGGGTCGGCGCAATATGTTTTCCTTTTCCATACGTCCCTGTCATTCGTTATCGAATCATCCAGTCCTTTTTCCATCATGTCATTCTTCACACAATCCATCCATCTCTTTTTCGGCCGTCGTCTGTTCGTCCACCCACTTACATTTAAAATCATCACTTTTTTGGTTACATGTTCTTCCCCTCTTCTCATTACATGTCCATACCAGGAAAGACGATACTTTTAAAATTAATATCAAAATAATATTTGTTCTAACATACTAATGTGGCGCCATCTGTAAACCTAGAAACAGTTATTTACACGTCTATTGTCTATGCATTTAAAAAAAATAAAAAGGTAGTCTTTGAACAACCTCCTGACGTGTTATATTAGATACTACGACTCTTAACTAGAAATAAATAAATAATCTTTATTGCCTCATTAAATGTAACATTGAGAAGTATCATCAACTAATGCACTAATCAACTAGGAAATTTGTTTATTTCTAAGAATATGTAGGTATAAAATCTTAAAAAAAAATGTGATAGGTGGCAAACGAGCAGACGGATCGCCTGATAGTAAGCGATTGCCGCCCATGGACACCCGGAACAAAAGTGTACCCTCACTCACGCAGCAAAACAAAGCACTGTGCTGCTTCTCGCCGGCTTTCTGTGAGGCCGTAGTATCAATCCGGTCGAGCTAGCCTATTCATGCCGAAGCGCGCCAATGTAGTTTGCGCTTGGATTATACAATTCATCAATCAAGTATTGAAAATCAATGATTACGCCACTATTGTACATGTATCTGACACTATAATAACACTAGGCCCGTTAATGACCCGCTTGGAACAGTGGTAGTGAACGCTGCCTATAAAAAAATAGAATAAAATTAATTTATTTCAACCATTGTCATATTATGATCACATTTATATTGCTTATTTATTTATTCGTTCAGTTTACAATTATATTAAGTAATAAAAATAAATTAAAATTAAAAAGTTAAAATTATTTAAATTACATTAGAATAAGTAATAGACAATGAATAAATAAAATTAAAATTAAATTCAAATTCAATCAAATTTACACTAACAATAAATAACACAAAATGATAGTACATATAATGCAATGCGACGAGCCTAAGTAAACACAGCAGCTAACTCCCTTAAGACCAGGAGCCCAATTCTCGTGCTTGTGATATTTAGAGAACATGGCGGATATCACCCAAAAACCATACAAAAACACTATGTTTTAATGATATATGTCGTATGAAAATAAATGTCACGAGCCCGAGAATTGGGCTCCTGAGGCCCGATGCTGCATGGATGGACTGTGATATTGGTCGGAAAACAACTGAAGAATGGTATTGGAACTCCTCATCACCCGCTTTCTGATAGACACTATCTTATTCCGCATGACTGCGTAAAAGTCGATTTGCCTATGTTCCGACGGTTGCGGGTTTGATCCCCGCACAGTACATACATTTTTGTGCATAAACATGTCTGTTTGTATTGGTTTGGGTGTTTTCTATGTATTTACAAAAGAAAACGTGCTTGAGCTACCTATCTCGGAGTCAGATGCATTTGATGTTATAAAATATTTATTATATCTAAAATATACTTTCTTTTCGTATCAAGGATAAAAATGACAATTTATAATAAATCTCCCTACTTTACAATTTTGCACAAAATGGATCTCCTCTTAGTTAAAATATTACAACGCAGGAAAGTTTCAGATACGCCGCTGAAATTTTCTAATTGGAAAGTTCTACGGTACAAAGCTTAATGATGATCGACTGAAATTATGAAGCATAATTTATTTATGAAGGTTGATTGATTTGCCATGACGTCACGACATGTCGTCAAACGAACTAACTGTTTTCGTGTAGTTTACTCCTCTTTACGATTATTACACTGAATTTGTACCTACCTACATTTGCTTGTTTAAGGTGACGGGTAGGGCACACTAGCGACGCCAATCGATTTTAATTTTAGCTAATAAACCGGATCTATTATAAACATTTTCGGGGTTACAACCTCTCGGCAAATACTTATACTATTCAATAAATAACCATGCACAAATGTTGGGTCCAATGCGCACGCGAAAAATTGATTTTTCGCGTACAAAAACGGATCCAACATTTATGCATGGTTATTCAATAAATAGTATGAGTGTTTGCCAAAAGGTTGTAACCCCGATATTGTTTAAAATAGATCCGGTTAAGTAGTAGTTAAGTAGTAAAAATTAAATCTGTTTGGCGTCGCTAGTGTGCCCTACCCGTCACATTAATCCAATTTTAATAGTTTTTTTCGAATATTTTGTTTCAAACGTTAAAACTGCTTTATAACACCGTTTTAGCTAACAAAGGTTTATTGAACGTTTATGAATACAGCCTTCAGTTGGTCTAATACCCCGTGAAAGGGTTTGAAGGTCAGACGGCAGTGGCTTTATTGTAATTACGTACCAGACTCCCATAATCCTGAATCATGTTCCAAGCGCACATCGGGATCCGAAACGACAGCTTTTGCCGCAACCGGAAATTATACTATAGGTACTTACTACTAAATCTAAGGTACGACAGCACTGTCGTTCTATACAAATCTGAAATTATACCATATATCTATCCTCGAATAAAGATTGGTCGAAACGGGCCTTAAAAAGGAAAAAAGGTACCCTTGTCATCCAGGAAAAAAACGTAAATTGTATTTTAATAATAAGAATTACTTCTGTTCTGTTCATGACTTTTTGGTTCAGCAGTTACGGTTGTACGTTGATCGATAGAACAGTCTATATCTGGCAAAAACGTATCTTTCAAAAGATTGGAACATTTGCATCTGGATCAGCGCAGAGATGTGGAACAGCGAAACGCTTCATTCGGAACATCGACTCTCAGATAGATCCGTGATGTGATTCATTCGGATTTATTCGGCTAATTCAGCTTATCGGATCATTCGGCTCACTCGGATCATTCAGCACTTTCGGATCATTCGGCTCATTGGGATCATTCGGCTCATCAGATCATTCAGCTCATTCGGATCATTCGGTTCACTCGGACTCGACATCCATTTGAGTCGAAAAATACATTCGGAGTGAATATTAGAGATTCGGAATAGTGTATCATTTGGCTGAGTCGGATCACTGAGTCGTTTCAGTAAAGAGTTACAAACGAACAGTCAATCAGTCAGTCACCAGCCGAGCCGTTACATCTTTATTAATAGTACAATATTACAAAAACTTATTCTTGTACTGTGTCAATAGTATACATAGATTAGTGCAACCTTTTGTCATTTTACTAATTTTAATGTAAGTCTGGGTCTGAATAAACCTAATGCCAAGAATAAAAGGAATTCCCTCTAATGTTTGATGAAAATAAGTACACTATTTTTCTAGCTTTGCTTATTTTTCTTTTAATTTATCAGCCTGATGGTAAGCCAGAGAAGAGTCCACGTTGCAATTACAACCTACGCGATGTCAAGGCTCACCTCCGTTGGGACTGCCATACCTACTGACCCGCGAGATGCTTCTTCACGCTTCATGTGTTTATATGGAATGGGTCACGCACAATGGACCAAATGGGAGTCTAAAGGAGTCCAATTTACATTACATAATGGAATGGGTTTAAATCTAGCGGGAGTCTATTCTAATAACCACTCGATTTACCACTCTCACCGGCGGAGATTCTCGACGGGGCCGGCTGGGGTCTGGTGGAGCGCTCCGACTCCTCAGCAGATTCTGTGACTGCTGTTACTGGATCTGGTGACAAAGATACCAAAAGTTATAATCAAAAGGCTCATACACATACTACTACGCTGACTAAAGAAACTAGGCATTTTTCTTGCTTCGAGCTTTCCATCCTCGGTCTTTCTTTACGAGACCGCGTACCCGACGATAAAATACGAAAGAGAACCAGGATAGTAGACGTTGGCACGCGAGTGTGTCAGCTAAAGTCAAGATGGGCAGGACACCTGGCAAGGCGTAAAGATGATAGGTGGACTATAAAGCTTACCGAATGGCAGCCGAGAATGGGATGACGTCCTGTGAGTAGACCACCTGCCCGATGGTCCGACGATATTGGGACGGCAGTGGGGAAACAATGGATAAGGCTGGCAAGGGACCGAAGGGAATTGCGTGATAAAGAAGAGGCCTATATTCAGCAGTAGGTGGATGTGGGGTGATATGAACACAAACTTGGCAATGTTTGCCAAGTTTGTGTTCATATCATAATGAGTAAAATTATTGGCAATACAGTTACCATAGGGCCCTGCGTGCACCGAGCAAACCTGAGGGTCAAAGGCAAAAAAGAGTGCACTTGTGTTTGCGCTCACATTTGAGCACTATAAAATATCCTGCGTACGTGGCTGTTCTTTGAGATCGGCCGCCGTAGACGAATCGGTTGGAGGATATTAATATTGTTATTGTGTAAGATTTATGTTTAGATAGGCGGATGATGATGTAAAAATGTATATAAAGCAATAAATAAAGACTGTGGTAATTCAGCGATTATATCAGCGAATCTTAAAGTGCTTTCCTAATAGACAAAACGGAATAACTAGTTAGAAGGGCAGGTCGAAATAGAATGAATGAATATACTTTTATTGCACCCAAAGTATAGTATGAAAACTTAATACTATTTATTACAGGATATGTACAACTAACGCGGCTTTATTAGGTTTGTGATTTTGAATTTATATATATTACAATATTTATTTCGATAAAAAGTGACGCTATGTGTAGGTATCCTTCAAAACATCCATCGATCATATGTAACAGCTGTATCATTATACGAACAATCGATAAATGACATCCATACATTTATCTAGATAAGCATACACATTCGATTTATCAACTTGTCCGAAGGTCATAGAAGTAACTACAGTCATAATAACTCATAGAGCTGCAACGATTTTCGACCATCAATAGAGGCTACCGGGTAGTGTTGCAAACTTAGCACTTTTGGGACTAGATCTAGCACTATTTTGCAAAGTCAATTAACAAGGCATTTTTTATGTGATAGGTGGCAGAGGAGCAGACGGATGACCTGATGGTAAGCGATTGCCGCCACCCATAGACACAATAGACACACAGAGGAGTCACAAGTGCATTGCCAACCTTTAAGCCCCCCTTTCCCCCATTGGCCCTCCGATAACATCACTCACGCATCGAAACACAGCACAGTGTTGCTTCACGCCTGTTTTCTGTAAGGACCGAATCGAAACACGGCACAGTGTTGCTTCACGCCTGTTTTCTGTAAGGACCGCATCGAAACACAGCACAGTGTTGCTTCACGCCTGTTTTCTGTAAGGACCGCATCGAAACACAGCACAGTGTTGCTTCACGCCTGTTTTCTGTAAGGACCGCATCGAAACACAGCACAGTGTTGCTTCACGCCTGTTTTCTGTAAGGACCGCATCGAAACACAGCACAGTGTTGCTTCACGCCTGTTTTCTGTAAGGACCGCATCGAAACACGGCACAGTGTTGCTTCACGCCTGTTTTCTGTAAGGACCGCATCGAAACACAGCACAGTGTTGCTTCACGCCTGTTTTCTGTAAGGACCGCATTGAAACACAGCACAGTGTTGCTTCACGCCTGTTTTCTGTAAGGACCGCATCGAAACACGGCACAGTGTTGCTTCACGCCTGTTTTCTGTAAGGACCGCATCGAAACACGGCACAGTGTTGCTTCACGCCTGTTTTCTGTAAGGACCGCATCGAAACACAGCACAGTGTTGCTTCACGCCTGTTTTCTGTAAGGACCGCATCGAAACAC
The DNA here is from genome assembly GCA_019059595.1 of Marasmia exigua. Classification (NCBI taxonomy): domain Eukaryota; kingdom Metazoa; phylum Arthropoda; class Insecta; order Lepidoptera; family Crambidae; genus Marasmia; species Marasmia exigua. Next base: position 25,810,251 of record CM032472.1, on the reverse strand, counting down.
GGCACAGTGTTGCTTCACGCCTGTTTTCTGTAAGGACCGCATCGAAACACAGCACAGTGTTGCTTCACGCCTGTTTTCTGTAAGGACCGCATCGAAACACGGCACAGTGTTGCTTCACGCCTGTTTTCTGTAAGGACCGCATCGAAACACAGCACAGTGTTGCTTCACGCCTGTTTTCTGTAAGTGCGAGGAGGTATCACTCCGGTCGAACCGGCCCATTCATTCATTCATCTAGCACCTTTGTGATATTGAGTTGACAACACTGCTATTGTGGCGTGTCTTTGAAAAAATAATGCGAATCTGTCATATACTCGTAATTATAGGTTTTGTTCAAGTTCATAGTCAGTTAGGTTAAGTCTAGAATGTTTGAGTGCTTTATGTTTCCTAATTGCTTTCAGACTGCCGTAGTGTATAGACTCGTAGGGGAATTTAGGGCACGGTTTTATAATAAGTTATGGAATAAAGTAAAGTATCAGCCGTTATTTATCATTTACATCCAGAAAACCTCATAAAAGGTATCGTGAATGAAGTCGATTAAAAATGTTAGATCAACAAAATCAGCGAAAAAAAATCTGATGTTCCATACACATTGGAATATCCAACCGGAAATAATGAACAGCAATTCTTCTTTTCTCTTATGATCTATATATATATCTCTTATGATCTCTGGCCTAATATTCTAAATGGACTATATTCACGAAACCCATTATGGGGTTTTTGGTATGTAAACGATAAAAAATATACTGAGGTATACTGGTCAGTTACCCTGCACGGCAAAAAAAACCTTTCTCTAATCTCTAACTTTCATATTCCCATGGGACATAAGAGTGACAACTTTGGATAGAGGTCAAATGCAAGATCTTACTTAACTTACTTGCTGGAACACTGAGTTAAAAACGACGAATGTCCAGATTCGGGGTTAGTAGCTTAAGAATTTATTGACATGAACTTAGATTCTAAATTGGCCCGGAAACTCAAATGCAGTCATGCTTTTTTATTGCAACCCAACATTAATCAGTGTGCCACCGAAGCTCCGAAGTTAAGTTTGACTCGTTTAGTCATAGTTCGAACACGATTGATGTATTTAGTAATTGCTTGTAGTTAGTAACTATAATAATTTCCTGCACCCCTTTGCACATAAGGATAAAAGTAGATACGTATCTAATAAATACAGTACAAACATTTGCGTGCACGAACATGTCTGTTTGTATTGGTCTGGGTGTTTTCTATGTATTAAAAGTATTCATTACGTAAGAAATTTCGCCGTGTGGTCCCCGGCAGAGCAAAATAGGCCACCCTCAATCTAACCGAGGTGTCGTAAAAGGCGACTAAGGTAAAGCTGCTGGCATGATCATCAGCACCCGGGGTGCGAGTGTAGACGCAAATAGTGTGCGAGCGAGAAGTGAATAGATGCGCCGCCATTTCTGATCCCATTCTTTATCCGCACAGGTAGTAGGTTGGTTGTAATAGAACGTAACTCTATGTTACTTTTGCTTGGTAGCCAAGTTATTTCATTCTATTAAGGTTCATAATATTTGAAATATATACGATATTTTTCTTTTCTTTATCTACTATCTACTAGTATGTAGTATATAGTAATATCTTATAACTGAGCCGCAACATTGCGCTGAACTAATTATTTATAATAACCCGTTTCGGATTCATATTATAAGCTATAATATTTCGGGGAGACGGGTTATTTTTGATCGAGTACATTAGTAAAAATAAAGGTTCACACAGACTACTATAACTGCTGGTACATCGGCTCTAAACAGAGCTAATCTTAACAAACGTTAACAAACGTTAAGAGGATATCAAAAACGAAATAAAATCGAACAAAAACTATAACTTTGTTACTCACTTAAAAAATAATAATAAATATAAATATTTCACAACATCACATACATTGACCTGACTCCGAAATAGGAAGCTCAAGCACCTGTGTTACGGATATCACAATCAACAGCGGGATTACAAATATATACATATAATACTTTTCTCTCGTAAATCATCATCATCAGCCCATTTAAGTCCCCACTGCTGGGGCACGGGCCTCCCTCAATCACATGAGGGGTAATTGCCATACTCACCACGCTTGGCAGACGGGTTGTCGAGGGTTTTGATATAAATGCAGAGTTTTCCTTCTCTGGGTGCTGATGATCATGCCAGCAGCTTTACCTTAGTCGCCTTTTACGACACCTCGGTTAGATTGAGGGTGGCCTATTCTGCTCTGCCGGGGACCACACGGCGAAATTTCTTTCGTAATGAATACTTTTAATACATAGAAAACACCCAGACCAATACAAACAGACACGTTCGTGTACACCAATGTTTGTACTGTATTTATTAGATACGTATCTAATTTTATCATTATGTGCAAAGGGGTGCAGGAAATTATTATAGTTACTAACTACAAGCAATTACTAAATACATAAATCGTGTTCAAACTATGACTAAACGAGTCAAACTTAACGTCGGAGCTTCGGTGGCACACTGATTAATGTTGGGTTGCAATAAAAAAGCATGACTGCATTTGAGTTTCCTACTGTACTACCTACTGTATTCAATTTCCTCTAGTGATATTGAACCAAATATATTTGACATTAATGTGAGATCAAATGAAGAAATTTGAGAGATTTAAGTGACCCAACGTGTGGTTTTCTATATTATCATGGACTCATATTATATATGAAAAGCAAGCTTTCAGAGATCGAACACCCATTTGATTTTCAGAAATTCTAAGCTACAGGCAGTTAAAGATCATCATCATCATCATCATTTCAGCCAATAGACGTCCACTGCTGGACATAGGCCTCCCCCAATGTTCTCCACACAGATCGGTCCTGTGCCTCCCGCATCCAATGGATTCCCGCGATCTTCACCAGATCGTCGGTCCACCTTGTAGGAGGTCTGCCACGGCTGCGACTTCCTGTACGTGGCCTCCACTCGAGGACCTTTCCGCCCCAACGGCCGTCTGTTCTCCTCGCTATGTGCCCTGCCCATTGCCACTTGAGGCATGCAATCCTTTGGGCTACGTCTGTGACCTTAGTTCTCCTGCGGATCTCATCATTTCTGATACGATCACGCAGGGAGACTCCGAGCCTAGCCCTCTCCATTGCTCTCTGGGTGACTTTGAGCCTCCTTAATCGGCACATTGTAAGCGGCCACGTTCCGGTTAAAGCTAAAGATACAGAAGGTCATTTTTGTATTTTAATCAAATTGTTATTATAATAATGTTCAAAGAATTATTGATTGCATCTAACCTTAACGCTACACCGCGACGATACTAGCGCTGCCAAGTGATTTATATTGATTGTGGCGAATAGGAGACATTTAAATCGAGCAACAAATAACTGTAGGAAACGATTAACTATTTTTTGCGACCCACCTATGTAATAATTTCTTCCTACAAGTTACAATAATCACCCTTAAGGTGACGGGTAGGGCACACTAGCGACGCCAATCGATTTTGATTTTTAGCTACTAAACCGGATCTATTTGAAACAATTTCGGGGTTACAACCTCTCGGCAAACACTTATTTATACTATTTTTTAAATAATCATGCACAAATGTTGGGTCCAACGCGTACGCGAAAAATTTAATCATGCCAAAAGCGGTCACTTTTGACGTGAATCAATTTTTCGCGCACAAAAACGGACCCAACATTTGTGCATGGTTATTTTATAAATAGTATAAGTGTTCGCCAAGAGGTTGTAATCCCGAAATTGTTTAAAATAGATCCGGTATAGTATCTAAAAATTAAAATCGATTGGCGTTGCTATTGTGCCCTACCCGTCACCTTAAATGCTAAAAGTGACCATTTTTGAAGAAATCATTACATAAGTGGGTCTTAAAAAAATTATGTGATAAGTGGCAGACGAGCAGACGGATCACCTGATGGTGGGCGATTCCCGCCTTTAAACCCCCCCTTCCTTCCCCTCCGGATTGGGCATCCGGCACTCACGCAGCGAAACACAGCACAGTGCTCTTTTACGCCGGTTTCTGTGAGGCCGTGGTATCATTCCGACCCATTCATGCCGAAAAAATGTCTCTTATTCGCCACAATAATTGTAAATCACTTGGCGGCGCTAGTATTGTCGCGTTGTCACTTGTATGGGTCATCAATTTTTAAATCTTACCAATAGATGGCACTGGCCACTACATTGCAAAGCTTTTAGTTTTGATTTACACCTACATTTGGTATTTTCATTTTGTCAGCGAGCTGCGGTAATACTAATATACTTTCATGAAAATATTTAAAAGTTTTCTGTATTTCTGTACACACATCCGCTATCACGTCGGTTGATGCCCATTTGCAATGCTGATGCAGGAATACTGGGATAGTCGTTTTAGTGCATTTTATGAGCTTTAGAAACTGTTTCCTTTAGAAACTGAGGGAAATTGCATACACAACACATGACAGCTTGCTTGACACTATTTATATGGACAAATCAGTTAACTAGAATGATTCACTTGACATTGGCGGAATCATTGCGTCGCTGAACATGTGATTGAATCCACAAAGAGAAAAAAAGAATGGTTAACAAATGTCGAATTGAAGAAATGATGAACTCAATAAGATAAAGATAAAAAAATCTTTCTTCAATTTAGGTCCACACGGAACACTTATGAATGTCAAAATAGTACATATTATCTACTGCTGGTTCGGAATGTCGATTTCTACTGAGAAGACACCAGCAAGAAACTCAGTAGTTACTCTTTTCAAATATTGATGATGTTTCAGAGTTTCAATTGAGAAGAGAAAAAAAAATACAATTATGAAAGTTAATAGACTACTATAAATAACAACTCAAACGATTAATCAATTAACATGACCAAGAATCCTTATCATTTAAATATTCTTGTACACTATAGTAACCTTTCTTCATTAGGCAGGTTTTAATATGAGACTTAAACTTATCCAGTGATAGGTTAATGACATTTTGTGGTAGCTTATTAAATATCTTAATCCTTAGGATATCCATTCTGTGGCCATTATTAATAAATAATAATAAATAAAAAACAAAGTCACCTACAATATTTGAGATTAATGACGTGTTTTACCGGGAGCCAATGACCAACTGGATCACGGTTACGCGTTTAGAATCATAATCAGTAGGTAGGAAACTATCCGAGACGTGCACGTTTCCTCAAGATGTTTCCCTCACCGCCAAACTTATGGTAGAAATATGCATGGTGCATGGGAACAAATTTTTAGGTATGGTTTTAATATTTTTTGGCAATACCTTTTACTATTTTAAGTATCTAATTTGAATATTTTTGTAAAATAGCAGGTAGTTATTTTTTAATTTAATTTCAAATATTTTGAATTCGACGCGTATTTATGACGTAATTAATACGCTTAGTGTTCCCATATGTCATTTTCCCCAATTTACGGGAAATACATCGTATGAAAAAATAGCATACTTCTAAAATGCCCTTTGATCGGGGAAATTTTAAATTACTATCTAGGAACATTACGATCAAACAAAATAAAGACAACCCACTGTCTTAGTTTTGGTGTCACTCTGCAAATTAACGTCAAACTAGCGCCATCTGTTACTTGGTCCGGGTGAGTAAGTCACTGAGACATTGTTGTCACCTAAATGTAATCTTTGGAATATAACGTGTAGTGTGCTGATCAGATAAAATTGTATTCATGCAGAAAAAAATCTTGAAAGTGACTTTTTTGTTAGGCAGATTGACTCTTTCAACATCCATAACTTTTAAAATAAACAAGGTTTTTTTTCTGAAACCTATTCTAAATGTATCTAAACGTTGTCCATAAAAGCACAGTTAAGTATGAAACAGTACCATTAATATTTACTTTGAAAATTTAAAAAAAATGTTAGTATGGAAAACACAGCTTTTCAAAAAATCTCCATACAAACGAGCAATTTCGTACTTTAACCCCTAATACATAAGTAGGAACCATACAGTCTTTCAATGGCGGTTACGCGGCGGACCGCGGACAAACTGTTTAATTATTGAAACATGATTTGTAACGAATAGCCGTACTCAAAAGACATAGTAAGTATGCCCTTTAGTGGTGTATTACACTACTAATTAATTCATCAAAGAGGCTTCACAATGTTATATTGACGTAACAAGGTTATTGAACGACAGTTGATGGTTTCGTATAGGTAACTAGAGATATTTTTGAAATTAAGTATGAATTTATCTTAGTAAAGTATAGTATCAGCCTATAATTGCCCCACTGCAGAGCAAAGGCCTCCATCAGAGAAATCAAGTCATCGCTAATATCATGGGATTAGTCTTAATAACCACGCTTGCCAAATGCGGATTGGCGATCACAATCCCGAGCTATGTTCTAAAAATTAGAAACACACTTTTTAATAGACCCGAACAAACTCGAGGAATCGAACACAGGACTCCGAGATCACGGCCCGATACTTAAACGACTAGACCAGCAGGACGTCAATCTGAATTTATCTTAGCTGTCATCATTTCAGCCAATAGACGTCCACTGCTGGACATAGGCCTCCCCCAATGTTCTCCACACAGATCGGTCCTGTGCCTCCCGCATCCAATGGATTCCCGCGATCTTGATGATCGTTCTCGCGATGATGAGATCCGCAGGAGAACTAAGGTCACAGACGTAGCCCAAAGGATTGCATGCCTCAGGTGGCAATGGGCAGGGCACATAGCGAGGAGAACAGATGGCCGTTGGGGCGGAAAGGTCCTCGAGTGGAGGCCACGTACAGGAAGTCGCAGCCGTGGCAGGCCTCCTACAAGGTGGACCGACGATCTTAGCTGTAACTAAATATAATTTATACGTATTAAATATTGTACATTTTGAATTGTTATACGGGATGTTAAACTCTGGCGGTAAAAAGTAACATTATTCCAACACTTAGGCCCAATTCGACCAATTCTTACCCGTGGATAAATCTATGGTACAACGTCAGATTTGTTTAGAATAAAATAAATCAATAAATATTTTAGAACATCACATACATTGATATGACCACGAGATAGCTCAATCACCTGTGTTACGGATATCAGAATCAACAGCGGGATTACAAATATATACACATAATACTTTTCTTTTGTAAATACATACTTATAATACATACAAAGGAACACCTAGACCAATACAAACAGACATGTTCATGCACACAAATGTTTGTAGGTACTTGCCGTGTGGTCCCCGGCAGAGTAGAATAGGCCACCCTCACTCTTACTGAGGTGTCGTAAAAGGCGACTAAGGTAAAGCTGTTGGCATGATCATCAGCACCCAGAGAAGGAAAACTCTGCATCTATATCAAAACCCTCGCCAACCCGTCTGCCAAGCGTGGTGAGTATGGCAATTACCCCTCATGTGATTGAGGGAGGCCCGTGCCCCAGCAGTGGGGACTTAAATGGGCTGATGATGGTGATGATGATGACTGCGCGGGGATCGAACCCGCAACCCTTGCACCAGAGGCATCATTCACTACCATTTCAAACGGGTCGTCAAAGAATGAAAGCGTTATTCCATTTATCAGATTAACATTGGTCGATTCGCCCCGTAATCAAATTGTTATTCAAAATAATTTTAGTCTGCATTTTTGTTTTATAATGCCTAATCTTTTTTTATCGCAAAAAACTATCCATTTTTGAAAGCTTTAGCTAATCCGACAGCCGACAGTACAGACAACGTCTTATTTAACTGGACACGCAGCCATTATGCCTAACTATGACCGGAACCTGACCACCCTGAACGCTATGTGATTAGAGAACTCTTGTCATTACGACGACTCATTAACTGCCCGCTGTTATTTAGTTCATTCGATAGAAAGCTACCTACTTGATCAAGTGTGTAAAATATTCAAGCGGCACGCACACAAAACAGATCTCAAAAAATATGAACAAGAAAATTATAATAAAACTTGAAACACAAAACCGCACTTCAAAGGAGGCGTCGCTTAAAAATAAGTGAAAGCTTCTACTTACGAAATGTTTTCTTGTTAAACTTCTCGTCCGTAAAAATGGAATGTTTCCCTCATAGCTCTTGAAATTAAAGTAAAATTACAACACAGAATTTACGATTTTCACACAAGTCCAATTTCCTAGAAAAATCTCTGAAAATATTAAAAGCTACATCTTAACTGACGGAAACATTAAATTTCATATTTCGTAAGGACTTGCGGTTTGGCCTTGCAGTCGAAGAAACCGAGTTTCTTGAGAGGATTATAACATAAATTTACCTAAGATGAATAGTAAGTAAGGAACATCACTCCCAGGTTCCTATTTTGCTATTTCCGTGAATTTTACGTCTGGGTGTTTGTATGTATTTACAAAAGAGAAGTATTATATGTATATATTTGTAATTCCGCTGTTGATTCTGATATCCGTAACACAGGTGCTTGAGCTACCTATCTCGGAATCAGATCAATGTATGTGATGTTGTGAAATATTTATTTATTATTATTATTTAATAAATAATTCACTGCCTGCACACTGTTCCTAGGTTACTGGGTATTATAAAACATCAAAAATATTATAATCCTTAAGGTGACGGGTAGGGTACACTAGCGACGCCAATCGATTTTAATTTTTATCTACTAAACCGGATCTATTTTAAACAATTTCGGGGTTACAACCTCTTGGCAAACACTTGTACTATTTATTAAATAACCATGCACAAATATTGGGTCCGTTTTTGTGCGCGAAAAATTGTTTCATGCTAAAAGTGGCCGCTTTTAATCAATTTTCATGTGTGGATAGTTATTTAATAAATAGTATAAGTGTTTGTTGAGAGGTTGTAACCCCGAAATTGTTTAAAATAGATCAGGTTTAGTAGCTAAAATTAAAATCGATTGACGTCGCAGGTGTGCCCTACCCGTCACCTTAAGTAAATAACATACTTAAAATTTTTATTTCGTGTTTAGGCGGCACGAAATTTTTAAGTGTGTTATTTACTTAAGAATAAATTGCAAAAGATTGCTATAAAAATATTAACTATTATAATCCGAATTCAATACAAGGTATCCAGACTGTAGTGAGTCCGATAATTTGTAGTCAAATATCGGTGTCATTAACAAACAATGGTGCTGTTGCAGTATCAAACACGCGATCCTTGCTCAACCCAACCGGCGCTCAAATCAAGGCTTTTGTAACCACAAAATATTATTATGTGACCAAATCTTTAACCGAATCCCTTTCGCTCTGTTTCAATTGTTTGTTTTTTTTATGTGATAGTGGCAGACGAGCAGACGGATCACCTGATTGCAAGCGATTGTCGCCTTCCATAAACACCCGCAACACCAATAGACCTAACTTTAAACCTTTGTATGTACAACATGACGTATTTTCTCCCTCATTGCTAGACGGTTACATCGTAGGCTCTCAGTTTAAATTAATTTTCTAAAATGGAATGTAAAATACGGAATATACTCGAAGATAACTTAACACTAATTCAAAAGCTTGTGTCAAGTTAACATGTGCATAAGAAATTTTAATTAGGAGAATCCTCTGAGGCCCTCTCATTGTTCGCGAGAATAAGCCCGCGAGGACTCAGGCTAATTTATATGTAGCAATTAGCATTTAAATTAACCATCTACATAATATACATATAATCACATCCAGAATGACATGTGTGTGGGCTGTATGACTTTTTTAGCGGTTACAAATTTAAAGATTATTTTGTTCATTTCATATGTTGGGAATGTTATCACAGCTCTTTGAAATATGAATAGCTGATAAAAATACCTAAATTACCTTATTTTTAGCCGGGCAAAAAGAAAAAAAAAACCCTGAGCCAGATAATGTATTATGCCAGTGACCATTATGTTCGGACAAAAATAATTGCATGTTGTAACTCAAAGCTGCGAGAAACGAGCGGAGGTATCAATCACTCGATAGATACCCGTAACACCAGTAGAGTCACAATTGCGCTTCCAATTGAGCCTTCAATACCCCCACTCACTTGGCAAAACACAGCACTGACGCTGTCTCACGCCTATTTTCTGTGAGGTATTTACTGTCACCTTAATCTTCATAAACAGTTATTGTAGACGATTCGTGTCACAGCAATTCTTAGCCTTAAAATAAAATAACCCTGATTATATTTTACGGTGAATTATTTTATTATTTGTTTTGTTTTTTAAAATCATTTTAATGTTTTAAAATTGTTTGTTTGTTTCTTTTAATGTTTGAATTTTGTTTTACTTGTTTTGTGCATAGTTATAAATATAGCATGTCAATATTTTCTTTCACTTATTTTTGCCGATGCAAAAGGCATTACACCCAAGGTCCAGCCTGAAAACCAGCGCTGCAGCTGTTGCTTGCGGCAGTTTCAGCTGAGGCTGAACCATGTTGGCCGCAACTGTTTGTACCTTGTTTTATCACTTATGTTATTATATGTTGTGGCCAATAAATTATTTCTTATCTTATCTCTTAGCTTACAATAAATAAATGTATGCACGCGGCATGAATGGGCCGGTTCGACCGGAGTTGTACCACGGTCCTCACAGAACTCCGGCGTGAAGCAGCACTGTGCTGTGTTTTGCTGCGTGAGTGAGATCAAAAATCAAAATCAAAATCAAATAATTCTTTATTTGCATAGGCTTGTACACAGCACTTACAAATCGTCATACATTTGAATGACTTAAAACTATTTATAAGTACTTATGTATAATTTACATGTTAATACATATATATGTTGATACATAAAATATACTAAAGAAATAAATAAACATAATGCGATTCTACCACCGGCTCGGAAAGTTGTTTCTGGTCGAGAAGATCCGGCAAGAAACTCGCCAGTTACTCTTTTTTTTTTTTAATCGCCAACTTTTTTACAATGGTTTATTATCCTCATACCAAGTCATACAGTCTAATGCAACACAAAATAGAATGAAGCAAATTAAAAGCTAAATATGAGGTAAACCGAAGCGGACCAGTCCCCAAAGGTGGCACCTGTTCACAAGTATGACGTATGTGTCAGCCATCATTTCACTCAACCATATTAGAGGGAATGTAATGACCCGCCACATAACGCCACCACCTCAGAGACATTTGAGTGAGCATGACTACTTAGGTTCTCCTCATAGGTCACAAAGAGTAGTAGTTCCAATACTAATAAACTGCAGGACGAGGTGTACAATAGTAGGTGGTTAGCATCTTGTCAATTATTGAATAATCAATATAAATCAATGTTATACAGTAATAAATGCTGCTAAGCCTAATTTATTAAAATTCAGTAATTATATAATATTAATCATTTTTGTTAATATATATGAAAATGTTACAAGTGTGCAGGCATGGAGGTCATTATGTCCATGAATCCTTATCATTTAAGTAGTCTACAATTTTATAGTATCCTTTACTCATTAAACAGGCTTTCACGTGAGATTTAAATTTATGCGTTGGTAACTCAATAACATTTTGTGGCAACTTATTGTACATTTTAATACTTAGACCAACAAATGAATTATTAATTTTTTGAAGTTTCAGATTTGGAATCGCGAGCTTGTGTTTATTTCTAGTGTTAAAACCATGACAATCAGATTTTTTCGAAAAAATATCCATGTTCTTTCGCACGTACAAAATACAGTCTAAAATGTATTGAGAAGCTACGGTTAAGATGTTAATGCTCTTAAATAATTCTTTTAGCGAATCGCGAGGTCTAAGGTTGTATATGAGGCGGATGGCCCTCTTCTGCAATACAAATATAGTCTGTATATCAGCAGCAGACCCCCACAACAAGAGACCATAAGACATTACACTGTGAAAATAACTAAAATAAACCAATCTCGCGGTTTCAATATCGGTCAGATGTCTAATCTTCTTAACCGCATACACGGCGGAACTAAGTCTTCCCGCCAAGGCTGCGACGTGGGGTCCCCATTGTAATTTGGCATCCATGGTAATGCCAAGGAAAACTGTTGAATCAATGACTTCAATACGTTCATTATTCATAGTGATGTTAGTATTGACCTGTCTTAAAAATAAATAAATAAATAAATAAGTTTTTATTGAAAAACCACGAGAACAATATAAATACTTATAATCTACTTATACTAAGGTAACTAATTTTAAGTTTGTTGCCTGAACTAGGAATATCCTGTATCTCAGGCAAAAACGAAAGAAAGAAAAGGACAAAAGGAGCTTATCAATTTTAACAATAAAAACAATAAATTATACTAACACTTAATCCAAATTTAAAAATAAATAAACCTGACTGACAAAGATTCATGAATAACCTAGTTAACAATTTGATGACTCTGAAATTTACATGACACACATACCTTCACACTTAAAAACGTTTATCTAGCAATACTACGAAACACCTTACAAAGTCTTTGATTACCTAATAAAATAAAAATAGTAGGCACTGAACATAATTTAAAAATATAAGCTATTTATAGTAAATATAAGTACACTAATTAAACAATGGCGATATTAGGCGCCTCCGTAATCAATCGATCGAATATATCGATTTTCGGCCATTTTTCTAGCAGGGCAGTCAATGTCACCAGTTTTATGATTGGACATTTTGGTGGCTCGGCCTTCTTTGGGCAATCCTTCATGTCGTGTCCATCTTCTCCACAGTGACCGCAGATGGTTTTCTCACCACGACATGTTTTTGCGGCGTGCCCATACTGCTGGCACTTGTAACATCTTGTTACAAGCTTGTTACATTGGGCATTGTGAATTTTACACATTTAGTTTTCTTAGCATTAAGAAGTAAGTTGTTAGTGGTAAACCAATGGAGAACTTGTGACAGAGTGTCATTTACATCGTCAAACGTACTTTTTCTTCGGTCAACATTAAAGATCAACGAAGTGTCATCAGCAAATAGCACTACCTCACAAAGGTCTTGTGTAAAGTAAGGAAGGTCATTTATATATATCAGGAAAAGCAGGGGCCCCAATATCGATCCTTGGGGCACTCCCATCAATAGAGGAGTGCCTGAAGAATATGTCCCATTAATGTTTACTTTCTGAATTCTATCAGACAAGTAAGAATTTATCAAACTTAGTGAAATCTTGGACACACCATAATGAGCTAATTTTAACAACAATGTTTGGTGCGTAACGCAATCAAATGCTTTCGATAGGTCACAAAATACTCCAACAGCATCCTGCTTGTTTTCCCATGCATCAAAAATATGCTTGATAAGTGCAACTCCTGCATCAGTTGTTGACTTACCTTTAGTGAACCCAAATTGTTTATTATGAAGCAGGTCGTTAACTTTAAAATGAGACAGCAACTGAACGAATATGACTTTTTCAAAAATCTTACTCAGTGCTGATAATATAGAAATAGGCCTAAAGTTAGAAGGATTACTTTTATCACCTGATTTGAATAACGGTATGATTTTGCTATACTTCATTAAGTTAGGAAATTGGCCTTCGTCAACACATCTGTTGAATATCATTGACAAATGGGGTGCGATATGCAGTATTATATTTTTTAAAATGTCTACGGATATTCCCCAAAGATCTTCAGTTTTTTTTATATTTAGATCTTTAAAAGTTTTTACTATTATCTCAGGTGTTACATGGGTAAATCTGAAAGGTGTTTTACATTCGTCAACTTTTGCTTTTAGCAAGGAGACAGCAAGATGTGAACTTGAGTTTAATGTACTTGTACTTGTTGTCACTGGTATATTAGTGAAAAAAGACTCAAATGCATTTGCCACATCAGCATCAGAGTCAAGTTGTTTGCCATTGATTTTTAGAGAGACCTTGTGTTCTTGTGTTTTGTTTTTACAAGTCTCTTTGTTTATGATATTCCATGTGATTTTAATTTTGTTAGTTGCTTTACTTATTTTGTTTTTAATGTAGTTTGATTTAGCAACAGCGCATACTTTCTTGAAGCATTTAGAATAGTTTTTTACATATTCTATTACTGTATGATCACATGAATTAGCCTTAATGTCATATAATTCAAACAATTTTCTTCTGCTTATGTATATACCTGTAGTGGCCCAGTCACTAAATTGATTTTTAGAATTATTTTTAATGGTCTTCTTTGTGAAGATGCCATTAAATTCCTTTTCAACAATTTCGAAAAGGCTTTCATATAATTCATCAACACTATTTTCAATACATGGAATTGAGGATATTTTATTACAAATATTCTTCTTGAACTTTTTTACACGCCCCTTAGTAATGGGCCTACATGTGAAACTAGTAGACGGAACAGTTCGATGACAGTCGATAACAGCCATCTGACCACTGTGATCAGAGTTTATAAAATTTATTATGGATTTTTCCCCTACATTACAATTACAGAATATGTTGTCCAAACACGTAGCTGAAGTGGAGGTGACTCTTGTAGGTTCATTGAAAAGGTGGTGTAAATTGAAAGACTTAAAAAGATTCAGAAACCTAATAGAGTTCTGTGAATCCTCTAGGATGTTAATATTAAAGTCACCGCACACAATAACTTTTTTACTTTTTGCACAAACTTTTCTCAAGACTTCTTCCATGCTAGTCTCAAATGAGTCATAAATTGCAGAAGGGGGTCTGTACACGCAGACAATGATATGCTGCTCCAGCTCTGCACACGAAATTTCAATAGTTCGTTCTATAGATAGTGACTCAATGTCTTTACGTTGTTTACATTTAAGAGAATTTTTTAACAAAATGAGTGACCCTCCTCTTATTGCTGAGTCTCTCGTGAACGAACTGATAACTTTGTAATCATTAATACTAACAATTAATTGATGTTGATTTAACCAATGTTCAGTGAGACATAGTATATCAACATTCATTTCTTGTAAAAATAATTCTAGCTCTAATTCTTTACCAGGAAGCCCCTGTATATTCTGGTGAATAAGATTTAAGATATTAAGATCCTGCTTGGTCAATATGTTGCTAGAGGCGTCCTCTATTGTCTTAAACTTAAATTTAAATTGCTTGGAATATTTTCCAAAGTCTGACTAAATATATTATTTATATTAAATGCTAACAAAGTAGCCAGTTCTTTTTTTACATTATAAGGCAAATAAAATGTTTTGCCAGTCACTATAAACTTATAATTAATAAATTTATTTGTGTCAAAAAACACAAAGTTGTCGCTATGACTAGTCACTAAATTATATAATGTAGTATTCAATATGTGAATACTGTTATTTTTTTCTGGTAAATAGTGCCTAGAAAATGGGAAGGCACAAACAACAATTTTCTTTACAGCAATCTCTTTTAAGAGCGAAAATCCTTTAATAATGTCTTTCTTATTTGAATCTAGCCCATTCCCCATCATTAATATAATGATAGAGTCCTTATTATAATTACAACTAAGTATGCTATCTATTATTTTGGTAAGCGATGCATTTGGCAAACAATAGTTCATTGTTTTACAATTGAGTTGCTTGTGCAAAAGGGGACCATAGCCAACTCCTGTTGAATCAGAGAATACTAGTACATTGTTTGTATTCTTAGTACTAGTAGTAGTGGTGGTGGTAGGCATTGTACAATCCGGTAAATCGCTATTAGTATCTAACAGGCTATTTGGCACTTGGTGCTGGGTAGGAAGGCTGCCACCCTGGCTGCACTTACCTTGGTCTGTGCCGCTACTCAAAGTGGGAACCTGGGGCTCGTCTGCCGCACCCAGATCGCAGCTGCACTGGGCCATGTACCTGTTTGCAGCGAGGATGTGCTCATGTATCTGTCGCTGGGCAGAGGTATAATTTCCAGTCATTACTACTAATGACCTCTCCAGACGCTGAAGCTGAGCCTGCAGTTCTTGAACATCGGTCTCGTACCTTAACCTACTTTCTTTTAATTTTAAGCTATACAATTCTAGACTATCAATAAAATCTATACGTTCCTTTCTTAGAACTAAGTTTTGGTTAAAAAATTTCTTTCTTTTAATTAATTTATTGGTTTTCCTTATGTATTTATTTATTTTAATATATTTTTTAATTTTATTTTTACTACTTAACTTAGTATGATTATTAATTGAACAAGGATGATCGATAATATGAGACATTTCCTGTCCAGCTGGTGACCCTATCAACTCTTCATAGAGGCTGTGAGTGTGTAAAGCCTCTTGACATTGTTTGTCCTCTTCATGCAGTCTGATGGTCCTGTTTGCTTCACATAGCTCCACTTCGAGGTCCTGGATCCGAGTTAGAGCCTGCTCGTATGTGTTCCGACATTCATCAAAACTGCTGACTATGGTGAGTAGATGATCACGTTGAACAGTGACATCCATAAGCTGGGTGTGAATATCTGCCATTTCCGTTTTTAACTGGGTATTTATGTTTATTATTTTCATAGACTCCTCCTCATTTTCCTCACGTTCTCTAAGAAGTTGACTATTGTCCTCCCTTTGTTCCTTCAGTTCCTCAAGGGCACGTCTAAGTTTTATTTCCAGTTGTTGAGTGGTGGCCTTGCGAGTCATCATTTTAGCAATGTGTACTAATACTCAAACCTGGAATTATTTACAAAGACAAGTACAACAAATGTTTAGATAAGAATAAATAGGTTGTTGAAAGAATTTATTCTTTTCACTAAATTTGAAATTATTTATGACGTTATGTGAGAATATTTCTGTACCTATGTATTGTAAAATTAATTGATTATAGGTAAGTCAATTGAGTGATATTTAAAGGGAAATAAAATATTTGTTGAGGTTAATGGAGGGTAGAACTCAAATATTTAAAGAAATTTGGGGAGATAAAGTTAATATATATTTTATTCAAAATGAATAAAATAGTATTTAGGTACTTGTAAGTACTAATCAAATAGGAAGCACAGTTTTGTTGACTGATTTACTTTGACATTCGGATGCATAACAGGTATTATGTAGGTACCTATATTTGTGATTATTTTGGGACAACAATAATTATTCAGAATGTCTGTTTAGGATGATAGTATTAAAATCATATATCAGCACTGAGCACTGTGAAATGTTTTAACAAGTAACAAAAGGGACAGTAAATAACCTGTTTGCAAACTCTTCGTAGGTAAGTATTTGAAGGTTATTGCTTGCATTAAGTTTATTCAAACATACAAGATTCCAGTTATATCGTTATACCATTGTAGAAATATGTAATTATAAGATTAAAAACACTTATACTTCCCCGGTTTGTCCGTTGTAGGTTCGAATCACTTTGACAGATTGCCTCCGAACAATTTATCGGTATGAAATTCCAGGAATTATCCAAGCTACAGGTTTGAGCACACTTATCCTAATTATTTGGCAACTTAACTCAGTAATTGACTTAATTTTGATACAAAGTTTAGTGAATTACATAATAAAATTAATTTTAATATTATCAGCTGGCGATTTGACGTTTGACGGTACCGGAGTCCCAGTTCGGGGGAAAGGGGGGTTTAAAGGTTGGCAGGCACGTGTGACTCCACTGGTGTCGCGAATGTCCGCCATCTATCAAGTGAAAATAAATATTTCATAACATCACATACATTGACCTGACTCCGAGATAAGTAGCTCAAGCACCAGTGTTCCGGAGATCAGAATCGATATTGGAATTGCAAATATTTACATTTAATACTTTTCTTTTGTAAATAAATACCTATAAGACTTAGAAAATACCCAGACTAATACTAACAGACATGTTCATGCACACAAATGTTTGTACTGTGCGGGTATCAATACCGCAACTCTTGTGCCAGAGGCAGAGTTCACTACCACTGATCTAAATGGGTCGTCATATTTCCTACTTCTTTAAAAGTAGTTATACTTCAAATCCCCAAATATCGCCATTTCTCTGTGGGACATTTAATTTTAGCTGAAAAACCGAACTCAAATGTGAGACGACTCAGAATTCGAAGCCAAGTGTTTCGTCTTCCCATTTTCACTTAGGAAGAGCGAGACCATCGTAAAACACTGTTATAGCCTATATAAAGTACTTGTGGTGCCACTTAGTGAGAGTTCTAACTTTGTAAAATCTGGGCGCGGGAAAATAGATCTTATGCAAGTTATAATGTGGGCTATTTGGCTGAAGAAACTTAGTTTTAAACTGTGCTAAGTTTGTATGTCGACTATAAAAATTGTGGAGTGGTGAAAAATGTGCACATGTTCGCAACTATAAGTATGATATTTCATTGCAAGACAAAGATGACCTAAAAGCGTATGTAGATATATTGTATACCTTTTTTGTTTTTGGTTTCCGTAGTGTATAGGATCATCATAATGGGTAAAATAGAGGAGAGGCGACGCGTTGGAAGAAGGAAAAAGTCGTGACTGCGTAATGTAAGCGAGTGGACCGGCATCACATCTGTGGTATGGCTGTTTCGTCTCGCAATGAACAGAAAGAATTTTGGAAAGCCTTCAGAACTGAAGAGGCACTCAAAGAAGAAGAAGATAACCATGAATAAGTACAAAAAACCCTAAATTTGGGACCTTTTTTGTTGGTGCAGGGGAAATGCCGCCAGCCCAAGTGCAATGAGCTGATATCGTTATGCTTCTCCTCTCTATTGATGGTTCCACCCCTTGTGGTTGTCCAATCAGACCATTACAACGGCTGAATTTGACGCGGCGGAGTTCCGCCTTCGCACAAAGAAAATGGCGCTGTGCTTTGGGGTTGCTAGTTTGGGACCTGGAACATGAATGTTATGTTCTCTTAATATTTAAATATCTATATATTTTTTTATCTTCTATCTATCTATACTATTTAGGTATATAGTGATTATATAGGCAACGACAAGGCTTGGTAACCAGAAACGACGAAACGTTTGCTGATAAGCTTGGGGACTTTACTACCCAAAACACTCACGTCAGACGGTAGAGTATTTCTTTCATTACTATACTTTGATTTCTAATTATGCGAACTAAACTGACAGATGCAAATGTTAAGTTGCCAGCCATACATTTTGACACTTTGCATGTGTCAAAAGTAGCAAAAATGTATGGGAATGACACATTGACGCCTGTCAGTTCTGTACAGATAGTTAAAAGTCATAGTTTAATTTATTTATTTAGGTGCTTTATGAAGGCTTACAGTTTTAAGCCAAGTGGCCTGCAGTAATAATTTGATTGTTACACTATTATTAAAAAAAGCCTGTAACATGTCTTATTCTAAGTACATAACAATGTTTGTGACTCATAAAAAAGAAGAAAATACATTATTAAACTGGAAACATCAACCTCTACTCCACCTCACTTAAATGGAACGACAAAAACAATTTTACCTCATGCCTAAAAAAAAAGTGTGTTTGTGAATAAATGTACTTGGGGACGCTTGACTAATAGTTTTTTGACCAATTCTAGAGCTCTCCGAAAGAATATATTTTACTATTTATTTCATACCTCTGAAAGAATATACACTATTTATTCAATACTCAATACTCATAGTTAACTTTTTTTTTGCACTCGAAATTTGAATTAACGCCATGAGTGGCCGTTTTTAACCCCCGAAGCAAAAACGATGGTGTGTTATAAGTTTGACGTATTTGTGTGTGTGTGTGTGTATGTGGGTGTGTGTTTATGGTATGTTGGATGAAAATCGATCCAAGATGGCTACTGTTATAAACATATAGATTAAATGTTTTAACACAACTCCCACAATATGGATATGATACCCATATTGTGGGAGTAAAAGGGGTTGAGTAGCAGAATATATTTATTCTGCTACTCAAGCCATGACAAATTACAAATCCAAGATGGACGCCGTCAGAAAATGACGAATAACCTATTTGTTTTTGTCGGGGTTTTTTTAATTTTTCAATTTAATTTTTTGGCGGTAATTTATATATTGAGTAGCAAGCAGACCAAAAGTTAATCATTATAAGTATTGAATAAATAGTATAAGTTTTTTTCGAGATGCTCGAACTTAGAAATTGTTAAAACGATATCCGGTTTAGATACTAACAATTTAAATCAAATGGCGTCACTAGTGTGCCCTACCCATCACCTTAAGTGCGTGACTAATGAATGATAAATGAAAGTGGTTCAAAATGGTCAGTAGCTGTAAAGGAAAGTAATGCGTATAATGTTCAAAATCTAATTTAATTAAAACTCGATCACTGTTGCAGAACCACCACCTTTTATTTTGTTACTGGCACTTACAGATAAAAACAAACAGTGTTACCAACACAGAAAATTTTTTATACGTAATTTATAAAATAAATAAATAAAAAGTCCTTTATTTCAACAGTTCTTTTTACAAATTTTTCTTCGAGTTTCCTCTTTAAGTAGTCATAGACACTTGTATTGGGAATAACCCGCTTGTCACCTTACGGCCAGCTAGACTATAGGTACTATTTTAACCAAGGTACTTAACAACAAAAGAAAAATAAATAAATAAAAACAAAAAGTGATTCATAAGAAATAATAATGAGGTGTAGCAGCTCAAGTGATTCAAGTGATAAAAATTTAAATCCAAGAAAATATTATGTGTTACCTAAGCCTCGTGGCAGTCGGAGTTATATTTCATTAATAATTCATGATTTTACGACCCGTCTGCGGGTACTACTAGTAGCATCATCATCATCATCATCAGCCCATTTAAGTCCCCACTGCTGGGGCACGGGCCTCCCTCAATCACATGAGGGGTAATTGCCATACTCACCACGCTTGGCAGACGGGTTGGCGTTGGGTTTTGATATAAATGCAGAGTTTTCCTTCTCTGGGTGCTGATGATCATGCCAGCAGCTTTACCTTAGTCGCCTTTTACGACACCTCGGTAAGAGTGAGGGTGGCCTATTCTACTCTGTCTATTTCCAGACCAATCGATCGATCGTTGATTAGGGGTATCGATCGATGGTAGAAAAGATAAGTCAACGTCAATCGATATGCATTAGGGGACTGATTTGAATCAATACAAATGTGATTGCGGTGGATCCGTAATTAAGTATCAGAGATTAAAGTGGTGAACCGCAGAACTAAAACCAAACATAGATACCTAACAGTGCAAGAAAATCTAATTAAATCAAAAATAATTATCTTCGGATTTCAACAAGAGGACCGCATCAAACTTTTCAAAATGTGAAAAAAAGGCTGGATATCGGTTATGGTTACGTCCAGAAGGCATGCGGAGTCGCTTTGTTCTGCTTTTAATAGTCTTGAGTTATAAAAACCCTGATCTTTGAAACATACATGTTTACAGTGACAAGTTCATTCATACACACCGAGCCCGAGCAGTGGTTCAGAACACACCCTCCATATAGGGTCGTGGTACGAATCCGAGCATGTACCTCTAGATTTTTCAAATCTACGTGTGTATTTCTACCATTAGCTCGGCGCTGAAGACACATTGTAAGGAAACCTGCACGTTTCGGATTATCTTATCTGTTAGGGGTCATTTTCATGGGGCACGTCGACCCTAAGGGATCTTTTGTACCTCCCCTATCTTTTGTGCTCCTACTCACGAAAGATTCGTTTCATCAAGGTCACGATGTCTTTCGTATTGAAGTGCCTGTAGTCTCCTGGTTTAGGATAAGCGTTACCTAGAAGACACATTCTGCCTCTGGCTAGTGAGTCGCATTCACATAAAAGATCTTCTATGGTTTCGGTCTCCTCGTTGCATGATCTGCAGTCGCTGTTCGATGTTATGTTCATCTTCATCAGCATTTTGTTCGTTGCGTAATGCCCTGTTAACGCTCCTATGAGCATCCTTGTTTGATGTCTATTGCCGCCGAGAAGATATTTTTTCCATATCTTTGAATGGTCTCCTATGAAGGCCTTAGAATGTTAATGAAGCATTTATGCACGTTTCGGATAGTTTCTGAAACGTGTAACCATGATTCAGTTGGTCTGGTTCCCCTGTAAAGGGTTGCCAAGTTCAGACGGCAGTCGCTTCATTGTAATTACCAGACTCTTCTAATCCTGAATCTCGGTCTAAGTGTACCCCGGGCTCCTAAGCGTCAGCTCCTAAGCAATCGGTTACTTAGGAGTAACCGATTGCATCCTAATGCAACCGGGAAATAAAACGTTACGATGAGGAGGAATTCATTTATAACCTTGCGGCGTGAGAGAGGGTACTGGAGACACAATGAACCCAAAAAAGGGGGGTTTAAAGATTGGGAGCGCACTTGTGACTCCAACTGGTGTCGCGGGTGTCCATGGGCGGCGGCAATCGCTTACCATCAGGTGATCCGTCTGCTCGTCTGCCAACTATCACATTAAAAAATCCTTGTTAATTATTTGCTTGTTTCTAAGCCAAATATTCAATACTTTATTTATTTAAGTGTTGCTCAAAATGAGTTACCAATAAAATATAAAAGAATAAGGTTATTCAATTTCACTGGTCCATCACTCGTTTGAAGATAATGGTTAAATGTTAAATGAACCGATGATGGTAAGGAATACTCTGGCACATTGCCAGATACAACTGTCTGAAATATCTTTAATGGGAAAATTCCAATAGCATTTTAGTAACTATCCTAACGTAAGGATAGCTAGTATGAAAAGATCTTGACGTCTTGTCTTTTTGGCTCTTTAATATCTATATGTTACTGTGATAGCTCTACGGTAAATCTTAAGATTTTCTAATAAAAACTATGATTTAATAATTAATGATTTGAATTTTTTTTTATGTGATTGGTGGCAGATAAGCAGACGGATCACCTGATGGTAAGCGATTGCCGTCGCCCATGGACATCCACGACACCAGTGCAGTGGAGTCACAAGTACGCTGCCAACCTTGATACCCCCCTTTTCCCCCTAGATTGGGTCTCAGGTACCCTCACTCACGCGAAACACAGCACAATGCTGCTTCACACCGGCCGAGGTATCACTCCGGTCGAGCCGGCCCATTCATGTTTACTAAATTAATAAACAGTATTAAATTACCTAGAATTTTAGCTTAATTGCAGTTCTATTGACACCGTAAGAGCCAAGCTATGGTTCTTCAAAGATGACTTTAATTTCCCTAACATTTAAATTTTATTTTGCGAAATATTGGAAAAACCATATGTAGTTTTTCTCAGTTTTCTCATAAGAGCCAAGCTATGGTTCTTCAAAGATGACTTTAATTTCCCGAACATTGAAATTTTATTTTGCGAAATATTGGAAAAACCATATGTAGTTTTTCTCAGTTTTCTCAGTTTCCAAATGTTTTGAAGTTGCAAATTGGAATTCACACTACTCCAACAGACCCATACAACATGCAACCAAAAATGCAGAACTACATGAACTTTTGCAAATTTAACACCTAATTCTACTGGGCCATTAGCACCATTAATTTGGTAAATTTAATGCCCCGACTTTGGGCTAACACTGAAAGATACAATTATTACTATTAAAAACACTGCATCACTCTTATGATTTCCGTGAACCATATTAGGTACGCATATCTAATTTCATTGCAAGCATAATAACTTCAGCTACCTACTTGAACCAACAGCGAGGCTACACTCTTCCTAGAGCTCTGAAACTTTAGCTACAGCTTTATCTGGGGGCACGGTAGTGTCTCCGCAAGTCGAGCAAAAAAAGCGGCACAGCCGTACCATCCTTTTCTCGAAGCAATTCAGGCTATTTTCAACCCCCCTATAATTTCGTTTTGGATGAAACTGGAAGCCTGAATTTTCAATAACTAATTAGACATTGTGTAAACACGGTATAACATTTCAGAAAATTTAAGAATGAGAACTTATTTAAGTTACTGAATTTGTTACTGACTGACTCACCGATCATCATAAGTCCAAGGCACTTTTAGCAGACATAGAAGCTTCAAATTTTGAATACAAACAGAACTTAGTTCCTGTATCATAAGAAAAATTAAATTGTTTGTAATTTCGGCCCAGTTTTCTAAATACACCAAAATTGATTCACGCCAAAAGTGGCCGCTTTTGGTGAGAATCAATTGTTCGCGTACACGTTGGACCCAAAATTTGTGCATGGTTATTAAATAATGGTGTTTGCCGTGAGATTTTAACCCCGAAGTTTTTAAAATAGATCCGGTTTAGTAGTTAAAAACCAAGGTCATGTTCAATGAACATGTTCTACCGGAACCGATTGCAATTCACGGTGCCGTCCTCGAGGTTGTTCAAAAATACGTATACCTCGGGCAGACTTTGCAATTGGGTAAAAACAACCTCGAGGATGAGGTGAATAGGAGAATCCAGTTGGGTTGGGCAGCATTTGGAAAACTACGTCGTGTCTTCGTATCGTCGATACCACAGTGCCTAAAGACAAAAGTCTTCAATCAGTGCGTCCTACCCGTCATGACATACGGAGCCGAAACGTGGACACTTACGGTACGGCTGGTCCACAAGTTAAAGGTCGCTCAGCGGGCTATGGAACGAGCAATGCTCGGCGTCTCTCTCCGAGATCGAATCCGAAATGAGGTGATCCGGCAGAGAACCAAAGTTATCGACATTGCTCACCGGATTAGCAAGCTTAAGTGGCAGTGGGCTGGCCATATTAGCCGCAGAACCGACAACCGATGGGGTAAACGAGTTCTGGAGTGGAGACCGCGTCTTGGCAAACGTAATGTAGGGCGCCCTCTGGCTAGGTGGGGGGACGATCTGCGCAGGATGGCTGGCAAGAGCTGGATGCGAGAAGCCATGCATAGATCACAGTGGCGAACAATTGGAGAGGCCTACGTCCAGCAGTGGACTGCGATGGGCTGATGATGATGATGATGATGAGTAGTTAAATATTAAAATCGAGTGCCCAACCCGTCGTCTTAAGGATGCGTGTTCGGGTATTACCAAAGTTTAATAAATGAAACTTTTTTTTAACAAACGTTAATCTATCTTTTATACTATTTATAAAGAGGTAATCCTATGGACGGCGGCAATGCTTATAGGTCATCCGAAAACACGAAACGTTTGGGCGATGTAATCCACGCCTAGCACCATCTATTGGTATAGTTTGAAACTAATGTCCCGAAACGAAGTGAGGGCGAGCCACTATCCGAAATTTTATTTCACTGTTAGATCAAATATATTTATAATAAAAATACACATCCGATAGCACTACAATTAAAAATCCAGCTTTATACCTATTAAATTTCAGCATTCATTGAAAATCGCTCAAAACAAATATTTCACAAAGTATTCCAAATTTTCCATAAATTCCAAAATGAGATTAAAACCTGCAATCCACTGAACGGGGCTGAATTAAGAATTTCGAGGGCAACGAAATGTATTTATGTCCATAGTGATGTTAATTTATCAACAAATATTTCATTTAAGTCCTTAAAAAAATGGCGCCACTGTCTATTAACATGGCGTGGGAACCCCGTTAATTCCTCACCCTTGTTTTCACGTCTTTATTGACGCATTATAATAAATTCCTGGCCGTATTGGCCATAATGAACGAGCAATTATTAAAATTAAAATTAAATTAAATTATGTTGCCGCGTGTTGTCAGCCTAACTCTAACTCAGGAAGGCATATAATCTGCTTTATTTGTGCTCGGGTTTAGATATTGGAACTCCAACACCATCAATTATTGTCTTTGAAGCATGTCAGTATGCTCATGAATGTCGGTTATCAAATAAAATACGCTGATGAAACCGTAGAAATTTTATTAATTCATTTACCACAAACTAGTTCTTAGGTCTCTTCATACGTTATAGCAGAGCCGCCAAGATACAAGTTACAAACTGTGCGGATAAAGAATGGGATCAGAAATGACGGCGCCCCACTCGCACTCGTGGGGTGCGAGTATAGACGCAAATAGTATGCGAGGGAGAAGTGAATAGATGCGCCGCCATTTCTGATCCCATTCTTTATCCGCACAGGTTGTAACTTGTATCTTGGCGGCTCTGCTATAGCGTATGAAGAGACCTAAGAACTAGTTTGTGGTAAATAAATTAATGAAATTTCTACAGGTTGTATGCTTAGTTTGGGGCCCATAGACATTTCTAATTGAATATTGGTCTTAAAATTTGTATTTGTATCACGATATATTTAAGAAAATGTGTTAATTAACTACTACTACTACTTCACTGGCTTAGTGACCCAAAACGAGTCTTGGCCTCCAAAACAAGAGAACGCCACTTTGGTCGATCCTGCATTATTTGTCAGTCATCGGCCTGAAGTTCTCGCATATCATTTTCGGCGTCTTTCCAGCGATACCTAGGCCGGCCTAACGGGCGTCGGCCCATCGGTCGGCTGGTATGCTTTCTTCACGAGATGATGCTCGTCCAGTCTCTCGAGGTGGCCAAGCCAGTGAAGACGATGCGCCTTGGTCTCGCTGATGGTGCTAGGTGTGTTAATTAAACGTTTTTTTTATTTATTATTTATTTATCAATCTTTGTTTCAACAGTACCTAATATTGGACCATGAATGATTTATATTGATAAAGAAATTAACATTTTAACAATAAATAAATTTCGTTGTCATTTTGAATTCAATTTCGGGTTCCCTAATTGTCCAAATTGAAATGTATTCGCAGCCGCGGCGTCAATCGATTCGCTGAATTAAAAAACGAACACACTGTCATTCGTCAACCCGATAAGTCCCCAGAGATCGGTCGCTACCATTGGCTCGCGTGAGCGCCATTATCCCTTTTTTAATTAAGCTAAATTACCAAACTTGTTTCAGTAATGAAAGTTTTTCGCATAAAGTCTTCAATGACCGTCCTTCAGGCAAGGGTAATAATAGGCAAATCATAAAATTATTTGAGGGGTATGTAAAAGATGGGGACATTAATGATGTAGAGAGGCTTGACGTCATCACTCAATGACGTATAAGTGATAACATTATTTCTATTATAATTAATATTCCATTATCTGTACACGTGTAATGTAATTGGATACCTTAGTTGATATTTTATAGCAAACTTTTGCGATTTATTCTTAAGTAAATAACACACTTAACATAATTAATAATGCCTGAACACGAGATGAAATTTTTAAGTGTGTTATTTACTTAAGAATAAATCGCAAAAGATTGCTATAAAATATCAACTATTGATTAAGCAGTCTCATCTTAACTGGTGGTCAAATATTTGTAATAATATTTCCACTGGATATTGTAAATATACCTACAATATTGATGAGACTATCGACAGCTCATGTCGAATCAAGCACTTACAAATTTCGTCGACTTAGTAACGCGTTCAGTGGTATAATTGGTAGTACATTCACCCGGATTGTGGAAGGTGTGGGTTCGAGTCCCGCCTGAACACGAGATGAAATTTTTAAGTGTGTTATTTAATTGGATACCTTTCTAATCAAAGTGTATGTAACGATAAGATATCAATGTTTTGACCTTTTAAGAATACCTTCTATAAAAACCCTATTTTCATTCAATAAATCAAGCAGTGAAGAAATGATTTCTCTTGTATTAATACATCACACAACGCCCCCCCACTTCAAAGAGCTTACTAAACGGTTTACTGCCTATTTTTTTTATGAGAAAGGGAAGCAAACTAGCAAGCAAGTCATCTGATGGTAAGTGATCATCACCGCCCATGGACATCAGCCACATCAGAGGGAGTGGAGATGCGCTGCCGGCCTCTTAGGCAGGTATAAACTCGTTTCTAGAAGATCTCAATGTGGTACCGGTACGGAAATACCGCTGTGGGAAGTTGATTTCACAATGAGGAGGTGCGTGGCAAAAAATGAAGTGTAAAGCGCACGGTGGTGGACCTCCACCCCTCCAGATGGTACGGGTGGAATCCTAGTTTACGGCGTGTAGTACGGTGATGAAAATATGCACCGGGTATTAACTCAAAAAGACATATAGAGATGCGGCTTTTCTCCGCAGGGCCTGAGAGTCTGAGCGATCAATTTAATTGATATAAATTTTTAGCTAACTAAATCTACCGATATCTTTTTAACAATTTTATTCAAAAATGTTCTACCAATTGCCAAAATTGCTCTCAAAATATCAATTATCTATTTGGTAGGCAGCAGCTCTCACTGTGTCGTCGTCTTAACGTTAGTTCCTCGTTGCGTCCAAAGCTGTCGCATTGGAGCCCAGGGTACGCTTAGACCATGATTCAGGATTTGGTGAGTCTGATAATTGCAATGAAGCGACTGCCGTCTGTACAATCGATCCCTTCGTTCGGATCGATCCTAACTGTACTATAGTAAGAACAGCTTATAAAAGTACCAAGAGAGGTCACTGTGCATAATTACATCACACCAGCAAAGCGTTTTTCTAAAACTACTTAAGCTTAATAGTGATGTATCTTAACGGCTTTTTAGGACTATCCGGAAAACAATAAACCGTTGTTTGCGAAGTTGGCTTTTATTTGTAGCAAAGCGACCTAGCATTCCTCTCGACTGTGACCTGGGCAACCTAGGGTTTGTACACCGTCTGACCTTCGCAACCCCTTAACATGGGAACCAGACCAACTGAGTAATGATTACATGTTTCAGAAACTATAAGTATAACTCGCCGTCGAGCTTATGGTAGAAATACGCAGATAAATTTGATAAATATATTTGGTGCATGCTCGGATTCGAACCACGAAGGATCTACCATCGCTCTCGCACTGAATAAACCAGATTTGTTTACTAGATCAATGAATGAAACTGACAATTTGTTAATGCTTGGAGGGAGGAGTCATGAAGCGAAACATCATACACAGCTACCTATCTATATTATGGCATAACTATCTTCAGAGGTATAAATTGAAGTAGAACTACTAACCTAACAATGGCCCGATTCGACCAATCTTTTTTTTAATATGGGTCTACCTGAAGATAATTCACCAATGTCAAGTAACTTATTGAGAATGAGTAGGTAGTCAACAGTCGAAGTCAGTCAAAGTCACTTACTCAATAACATGCTGGTGTTTCACGTTTTATCAACCTACGGATTCTATCTATCAACTCTAAAAGCAATCAAGGGTTTTAAAACTTTAGGTCCAAGCAAGTTGCCACGAAACAACTCACTCGACACACAATAGCAATGTTAAAACGGTACAATCCAACGATTCTTATTATTAAGATCACTTTTTGGCACTTCACTGTACAAATAAACAACAAATTTGTACACTAAAAACAACTAGACACTAATTTAAAACCTTTGAATCGTATCAGCCCACACGGCTTGTTGTAGCGCTACCCGCCGAATCAACCAATCTTTATCCGTGGGTAAATCTATGGTACAACGTCAGATTTGTAAAGGATGACAGCACTATGCCATATATTTAGTATTGGAATAAGATTGGTCGAATCGGTCCTTAAATCACCTTAAACTAACAACTTACATGGAATATAACACTCTGAAAGTCGAAATTCAGTAGCGGTCTCCGATTCCAAATACATTTTTAAAGGAACACAATGTCACTCACTTTATATGAACTAGTTTAAACTAGTTCTCTAGGGTAATGACCCTTAAACACTTAAGATTGTATCAATCAGATTTGCATCTAGGGCTTTTAAGCAAGAGCTAAAATAGATCTAGTTCGAATTAATATAAACAATGTATGTGTAATACTCATGTAAGCTATATACAACTCGCGGCCATCGTGCAAAACTTCCGTTCTTGCAAAAATATTAATTGAACGCAAATTATTTTTTTTGGTAAATGATGCTATACTAACTAAAACTATTAAAGCAGTGAACATTAACCACCACTTAAGTTACATTATAAACCTAAGTTTTAAAGAAGGTGTATTCCCAGAGAAACTAAAAATGACCATTATTGTTCCACTTTTCAAAAAAAGCGACAAGGAATTAATGGAAAACTACAGGCCAATAGCATTAATCTCAATATTCTCAAAATTATTCGAAAAATACTACTTTAATGAAATAAATGCTTATGTTGCGAAAAATAATATTTTTTGTGAGGGACAAATAGGTTCCCTTAAGGACATGCAATAAACATGGCTATTTACATTTTTTTATGAAAACATAATCAGTAATGTTGACAAAGCAAGACCTATATGCGCTCTGTACTGTGACATGACCCAAGCTTTTGATTACATAGACCACAAAATTTTAAAAAAGAAACTAGACGCATATGGAATAAGAGGTAACGTATTAAATTTAATCTATGACTCGATTAAATTTGAGCAATCGAAGTCAAAAAAGCTTTAATATCTAGGGTAAACCTGGTTAATAGACGCGAGGAAAACTAGTCGTCAAATGAGCGCAATATTACGTATGGTGTTCCTCAAGGAAGCGTCGTGGGTCCCATTTTTTCATCATTTACATAAACGACTTACCAAATGCTACTAATCACCCCGTTACACTATTTGCTGACGATAGCACTGTCACTCTCAAATCCAATGACTTTAATAATTATAAATTTGACATTGTTGAATCACTGACGTTAATTATTTCGTGGCTTAATAATAACAATCTAAAAATTAATCTTAATAAAACCCACATTACGCATTTTAGCCAAAAATCCCAAACTATTGATTTTGACATATCCTATAAAGGATACACCGATACGTTCGATAAAGCTAAATTCCTTGGTTTGTATATATACAAAAGATTAAATGGAAAGATCATATCGAAGAATTAAATAAAAAGTTAGCAGTATAGAATTTGTTCTCTACAGGCTTTCGACAGTAGTCAACATTGACGCATTACTTAAAGCCTATCATGGTTTGGCAGAATCGGTGCTTCGATATGCCATAATTTTTTGGGGAAATTCCACCAATAAATAGACCGCCTTTATGATCCAAAACTTCGGACTTCAGATTACTGATAGCTGTCAGCCATTATTCGTGAGACATACAATTTTATATATTTATATAAGGTAGCAGTGTTTGTTAAATGTAATCCACACTTGTCCCCAAAATTGTCTGATACTGTTACTAGAAATCGTCGTGATGGCGATAGACTAAGTTTGCACTCAGCCCCAAACATCATTGCTAAGTAAAAGTGTGATTTGCATGGCGCTAAAGGTATTCAATATGGTTCCTCAGAGCTACAAAGACCTCAATACAAATTTATTTAAAACAAAATTTAAAAAAATCTAATTGGCAAATGTTACTATAGCACAGTTTAATTGTATACGTATCTTTCTTATGACTAATTATTTTACTTTCGTACCTATTTTATTTTGTTACCATTGAATTTGAATTTTGACAATTTATTACTTTGAACTGAATGACATGTGATTTTGAATATGATATGACTATTTCTATTTCATTATTTTGAGCAGAACCTATTGAATGACACGTATTAATTGACATTGTTTTTTTTTTGTAATTATGGTTTTATACGCCACTATTGGCAAAACATGTTGGTACTAGCTAGCAATTAATAAGAATTTCATTCATGTGACTCCATGTAATATGTTATGATGACACATGTTTTGGTAAATAAAAATATCTTTATCTTTTATTTTTGGTCTCCAGCGAGATGACAGTTCTTTTCAATACTTATTTACCTTCTTGTGAACTTAATTGACCTAATATGTCATTGAAGTTTTAACACGGCGTAAGCGGTTTGTGGTCAGAAAACTAAACTTATAAGTACAACCTGACAGTCTTGATAAGCTGGTTGTGGTTGACTGGCAGGGTTATCAGTAATACCGTTACTCTGATTCCAATTCCAGATAACTCTACTGGGGCTCACTATAGCCGATAAGCTTACTTTAAGAATGTGTAGAAAGAGATCTTCAATTCCTCCACTAAAGCATTTCAGAATGGGCAGGACCTTCATTAATGAAGTTTAAGTTAAAAGTTGATTTCAGCAACTTTTCAACCAACCAAAACTATAAATATTTTTTATTAACAAGCTAAGTGTAGGTACATGAAGAAACAACGTACTTATGGTAGTACTTTTAAGACTTATTTATTCCCAATTTTCTAAATGATATCCCTATTTTTTAAATTAATCTGGTGAGCAAACTGCTCGTTTGTCAGCTATACTTCATGTAAAAAAAATTTAATCAGCAAGGTGCCATAATTTTTACAAAAGCTAAACCTCGAATATTTCTTCTCTATAAAAATGCATTATTGTAGTTATGCCAGTTCACCTTTAGGACTTCGAATTGTGTCAAGAAAAATTGGCAACTAACAACTTTTGGCACTGCATAAAGAGAAAACCGGAGCCAATGTCGCTTACGGTACGATAAACATGATAAGAATATCTTATTAAGATTCTGCCGTTTGTGGCCGACGAATGCCTAACTAGTATTGAAGGCCTGCATCACGGTGCATATACACTGACCGGCACTAAAACTTGGCGATTTTTATTCAAAAATATATTTTTTTAAGAAAATTTCAGTTACCAGACTTTCCGATCCTGGATCATGGTCAAGGGTTCCGAAGGGAATTTAAGTATCCTACATACTTTTAAAACACAGGTTAGAACTTATGGGCCACTATGAATGGGCCAGCTCGAACGGAGAAAACCACGGCCTGAGTGAAAACGAACTAGTACTAGGCGATTCTTATTCAAACATATATTTTTTAAGAAAATTTCAATTACTAGACTTTCCGAATCCTGGGTCATAGTCAAGCGCACCCCGGGTTCCGAAGGGAATTTAAGTACCTATACATACTTTTAAAACACAGGTTAGAACTTAAGGGCCTCTATGAACGGGCTACGAGTTGAATAGGCCACCCTCACTCTTACCGAGGTGTCGTAAAAGGCGACTAAGGTAAAGCTGCTGGCATGATCATCAGCACCCAGAGAAGGAAAACTCTGCATTTATATCAAAACCCTCGCCAACCCGTCTGCCAAGCGTGGTGAGTATGGCATTTACCCCTCATGTGATTGAGGAAGGCCTGTGCCCCCGCAGTGGGGACTTAAATGGGCTGATGATGATGAACGGGCTAGCTCGACCGGAGCAATATTACGGTCTCAGAGAAAACGAACTAGTAGCGCGCTTGCGCTATATTTCGCCGAGTGAGGCCATTGCCTTCAAGTAGTTGCCACACTGGCGGATTGCGAGCGTTTTCAAAGCAGAGCGACGACACAGCGAACACGTTGCGGCTGCGCAGCATTCACGCCGCAGATGCGCAACGGCGTTTAATGGCGTTCAGACTTATAACAGCAGCGAAAAGGTCGCGCATCCGGGGCGTAAACGCTGCGTCGTCGCTCCACTTTGAAAATGCTCGCAATCTGCCAGTGTGGCAGCTCCCTCACTCATGCGGTGAAATTTGTGGGGAAGGAAGCCCAAATTTGTGGTGAGGGAATAAAGGTTGGAGGTACTCTGTGATGTTACTAGCCACAGATAGGTAGATAGATAGGGGTTCAATGAAAATCACTAATCAAAAATCAATCAAAATCAAATAATTCTTTATTTGCATAGGCTTGTGCCATGTCGTACCCACTCTGGTAAAGGTTGGAAGCTCTGCACTGGAAGTTGTAGACGAGTACATCTACCTCGGACAAAAAGTCCAGCTTGGTAAGTCCAACTTCCAGAAAGAGGTCGATCGACGAATCCAACTCGGCTGGGCAGCGTTCGGGAAGCTACGCAGCATATTTTTGGCCCACCTACCGCAGTGTCTCAAGACGAAAGTCTTCAATGCGTGTGTGTTGCCAGTGATGACATACGGAACCGAAACGTGGCCGCTTACAATGTGCCGATTAAGGAGGCTCAAAGTCACTCAGAGAGCAATGGAGAGAGCTATGCTCGGAGTCTCCCTGCGTGATCGTATCAGAAATGATGAGATCCGCAGGAGAACTAAGGTTACAGACATAGCCCAAAGGATTGCATGCCTCAAGTGGCAATGGGCAGGGCACATAGCGAGGAGAACAGACGGCCGTTGGGGCGGAAAGGTCCTCGAGTGGAGGCCACGTACAGGAAGTCGCAGCCGTGGCAGGCCCCTACAAGGTGGACCGACGATCTGGTGAAGATCGCGGGAATCCATTGGATGCGGGCGGCACAGGACCGATCTGTGTGGAGAACATTGGGGGAGGCCTATGTCCAGCAGTGGACGTCTATTGGCTGAAATGATGATGATGATGATGATAGGCTTGTACACAGCACTTACTGAATGATTTAAAACTGTTTATAAGTACTTATGTAATAATTTACATGTTAATACATATATATTGATACATAAAATATACTAAAAAAAGTAAATAAACATAATGCGATTCTACCACCGGCTCGGAAAGTTGTTTCTGGTCGAGATGATCCGGCAAGAAACTCGCCATTTACTCTTTTTAATCGCCAACTTTTTTACAATGGTTTATTATCCTCATACCAAGTCATACAGTCTAATGCAACAAAAAATAGAATGAAGCAAATTAAAAGTTAACTATGAGGTAAACCGAAGCGGACCAGTCCCCAAAGGTGGCATCTGTTCACAAGTATGACGTATGCGTCAGCCATCATTTCACTCAACCATATTAGAGGGAATGTAATGACTCGCCACATAACGCCACCACCTCAGAGACATTTGAGTGAGCATGACTACTTAGGTTCCACTCTAGTAATTAAATAGGTACTTCCTTTATTCTTCGCCCTCCTAACCACACTTCCGGTCACCGCATGCGTAGGTAGAAATAATCGACTGGCCTTAAAATTAGGGGAAGGGCTGGACACCGTGAACACCTCCTCCTCTGAGACTTCCAGGGCGTAACCAACGTAGTCGTCGTCAGCTCGGTGGCGGTAGACTTCGAGCATAGATTTGAAACCCCAGCGGGTTATTCCGTTCACATAAACTGTTAAGATAGTGAATACTACACTCGTAATTATCAATTTAGTTAAAAGATATAGTGATCCACTGATGTTGAGGGTGTCAATCATTATCATCATCATCATCATCAGCAACCTACACTCGTCCACTGCTGGACATAGGTCTCCCCTAATGCACGCCACTGCTTCCGATTTTCTGCCACTCTCATCCAGCCCACACCAGCCAGCCTTCGAATGTCATCATCTCATCTTGTCGCAGGGTGTCCTACACTACGCTTACTGATACCGAGGGTGTCAGTAGTCGTTGATAATTGCTTACCATCAGGTCTTTATTTTGCCCATCACAATAAACGCGGTTCCCCACCCTTTGTGGGCGTGGGCGGACCCTGCTCCATGAGTTCTTAGCTTTAGCTTTTGTACTACGAGAGTAAAAATAAAGTCGACTATATTATTAGAAACATTGCTTAAAATTTTACATTTCAAAATTAAGTCTTCCACGTTTATTATTTTAAGCGAGGTACCTTAGTAACAATGCATATTGGCGTATGTTTGTCAATTACCGTAGCTCGATCGTTACTCTACCACAGTCTAAACAAATGCAGGGGATCTAGTAATCTAATGGAACTAGACAACGCACGATTTAAATGGAATGTGCCATTTTCTGAAAACACGTCAAAAAGTGTGAAAGAGATCCAACCGGCCCTGACGCAGATTTTGTACCGGTGCGGTAGAGAAAGAACGTCGCCCTGCACGTCACGCCAGTACTTCGCGTGGTTTTTCAAGTATGGCTTTTGGCTAACTAATGAAAACAATAATTTTCCCCCAAGGAACGTAAGGTACTATGTAAAGTGGAGCTGGTGATGGTATGTACGTCGCCTGAAATGAAATGTATACACCTCGACTGTAAAGGTTGAACAATAAGATTTATATTTAAATGAGCTTGTATACTTATTAGTGCACATGACTGTACAATTGTACACACAGTCTTTCTACTGGAATCATTAGACTGTGTTACTATGCTGTTCGGGCTAATTAATTCCAGCAAAGTGTTTTAAAATTAAATTATTTCGCGTCAATTACTCCGCCTACGTGGGTATAATTACACGTGTTTAAAATTCAAATTTTAATTTTCATTGTGGATTTATTGGCTTTTCATACCAATAAGGCTCATATGAATGATGAAAAATCGAGCCTTAATTATATTCATATAATTTAGGCTCGATTTTTCATCGTCAGATAAAACTTAAGGGCCTTTTTACGGTAAATTAATTACGGGAAATCAATAATAATGTCTAACAGTGGGAGAGCCACGCTTCGGCATGAATGGGCCGGCTCGACCGATGTAATACCACGTCCTCACAGAAAACCGGCGTGAAGCAGTGCATGCGCTGTGTTTCGCTGCGTGAGTGAGGGTACCGGAGGCCCAATTCAGGGGAAGGGGGGTTAAAAAGTAAGCAGCGCACTTGTGACACCACTAGTGTTGCAGGCGTCCATGAGCGGCGGTAATCGCTTACCATCAGGTGATCCGTCTGCTCGTCTGCCACCTATATCATAAAAATAATAATAATAATAATAAAGTATCAGCCTATATACTGTCCCACTGCATGTCAAAGGCCTCCATCATATAAATCAAGTTATCGCTCTATGATGGGATTAGGCTCAACCACCACGCATGCCAAATGCGGATTGGTGGAATAATAGTTTAAAAAATGATTTATTCAGTGTTACAAAAATGGTAATTATAACAAACCAAGTGCTAAAAAGGCAAATAAAGACAATGAATGAAAAAAATATTCATATATTTGAAATAAAAAGGGATTTGTGAGTTTTCAAACTCAGTTGCACGCGTTATTAGATTAAAAAAAAGGGTTTACTAAAAATTTAAATCGTACTAAATATCATTGTAACATGAATGGCGTGTGCATGAAAAATCATAAATCCTTTTTCGTTCCAAATTTCTTGGTATTTTTTTATTCATGTCTTAATTTTATTATAATCAGTAAAAATCTGTTGATGGGGAGACTAACTCGTAAAAGGGCCTTTAATTCCTCTATTATGCTTCTAAGACCTAGTCCATTGTTAACTTAATTATAACGGACACGAATTACACGAAAGCCAACGTATAAGTTGATAAAAACTAAACGAAATGGACAAGGGTGTCCGAAATTAGGAGCGAGGTCAATCCATGTCCCAAGCGTCAAAATCTAATCAATTAGATGACAGAATGACACCACGCGTTGACGAGGGAAACCGAAGGGGACATTATTACCGGAGTGATACCACGGCCTCACAGAAAACCGGCGTGTAGCAGCATTGTGCTGTTTCGCTGCGTGAGTGAGGGTACCGGAGGCGCAATCCAGGGGAAAGCGGGGTTTAAGCGTAGGCAGCGCACTTGTGACCCCACTGGTGTCGCGGGTGTCCATGGGCGGCGGCAATCGCTTACCATCAGGTGATCCGTCTGCTCGTCTGCCACGTATCACATAAAAAAAGCCGAAGTCTCGGTAACACTTGGCGCAGTGGCTAGTGCGACCGCGATACAAGTTTTGGCCCTCGGCAATCGGTTACCATCAGGTGATTCGTCTGCTCGTCAGCCACCTATCACATAAAAGAAGAAAAAAAATAGTTTTTGTTTGAAAATGCCATCATCATTATCTTAGCGTTAAGGTTTTTACGGTTCAATGGTTCTGTTTATGGTCTCTACCATGATTTACATTTTTAGTAGCCACTTTTTTTAAATTGCGTGTGTGCAATATAAGCTTGAAAAATCATAATTTAACCCTTTTTATTTATAATGCCTTGATGAATTCTTCATTAATGTCTTACATTCTCTTCTCATTAATTACAATTAGTAAAAATTTTGGAAGCGCCACACAAGCACAAAAGGGCTCTTGAGAATCCCGGTTGCGTCCCAAGCATTATTATAGTGAGATTATCGGTATGCATGTCACCCCTTAATACGTCAAACCAAACCTTCTGGGTCTGCCCCTTCATTCGGCAAGTTTCGCAAGGCGCACCTAGTTTGACTTGGACCGCTATTAAAGTTCAAATTTCTTTATTTCGGACAACGTTAGATCCATGTGTTAGTAGATATTAATAATATTTTTAACACATACATTATACACCTCAAATAACATTTTATAACAGTACACTCGAGAAAAGGTTTTACCAAAGTCGGCGCCCAATCTCTGTTGAATTATTGAATGTTGTATTAAATTACAACATAGTATTGGATCTAACGTTGTCCGATTATTTTACACTTTTTAGTTCGTGGTTTTTGAAGGCAAGTTTTTTTTTCGCAGGAAATTTATTTTCATTTTTAAAAAGGTCAACAATTTTAAGTTAATTTTAGTGCCAAAAAATGAGACACTAAAATTACCTTAAGTAAATAACACACTTAAAAATTTCATCTCGTGTTCAGGCGGGACTCGAACCCACACCTTCCACAATCCGGGTGAATGTACTACCAATTATACCACTGAACGCGTTACTAAGTCGACGAAATTTGTAAGTGTTTGATTCGACATGAGCTGTCGATAGTCTCATCAATATTGTAGGTATATTTACAATATCCAGTGGAAATATTATTACAAATATTTGACCACCAGTTAAGATGAGACTGCTAAATCAATAGTTGATATTTTATAGCAATCTTTTGCGATTTATTCTTAAGTAAATAACACACTTAAAAATTTCATCTCGTGTTCAGGCGGGACTCGAACCTACACCTTCCACAATCCGGGTGAATGTACTACCAAATGTAGAATAAATCGCAAAAGATTGCTATAAAATATCAACTACTAAAATTACCTTTTTAAAATTTGGGGGTTCTCATTTTTGTCAGTCTCTCCCCCCCCCCCCCCCTCTTCCACCCCCGCTAAATAACTAACAAAGCTATTGTGAGTTCAGTATTGATTTTAGAGTAATCCTTTAACTCCTCACCGTTGCAGAGTTGATCTTCCATCATCAGCAGAGCCACAAAATTAATACAGTCAGGCCTAAATACTGGTGCAGTTTTGAAAAAAGATTCAAAAACATTACGTGTCCGTATAAAATTTGAAAGTACCCCTCAATTGTTCCAGGATCCCATCATCAGATCCTGATATCCTGATCATGGTTCTAATCCGGGACTATCTACTTTCCAACTAAAAAAGACAGCAAAAAATATATATATACATGTCGAATTGAGAACCTCTTTTTTTTGAAGTCGGTTAAAAATTTAAAACTTTTGAGCAGGGTTAGTAAAAAGTACATTTACAACCTGTGCGGATAAAGAATGCGATCAGAAATGGCGGCGCATCTATTCACTTCTCGCTCGCACACCCACGAGTGCGAGTTTAGACTCAAATAGTGTGCGAGCGAGAAGTGAATAGATGCGCCGCCATTTCTGACCCCATTCTTTATCCGCACAGGTTATATTTCCTTATTGTATCATGTACCTTAGGGGCATTCGCTGTGAACTCGACCCGGAAGAGGTGCCGGTTGCAATTTCGACCATCGTTCGCACGAAGTCCCTTACCATAGGTACATGCGGATCATCTGCCACTACTGGATGCTGATGGATGCTGATGTTAACTTTATGGTGTTGGTGGGGCGCCTTGGACCTCACTTGCTTAATAGAAACAATTTCTTCGTATTGAAGGTAACAAGCGCAGCAAGGTATTTGTCATGTTTGATAAATCACAACTATTATAATAGTCATCATCATCATCATCATCAGCTCATTTAAGTCCCCACTGCTGGGCACGGGCCTCCCTCAGTCACATGAGGGGTAATTGCCATACTCACCACGCTTGGCAGACGGGTTGGCGAGGGTTTTGATATAAATGCAGAGTTTTCCTTCTCTGGGTGCTGATGATCGTGCCAGCAGTTTTACTTTAGTCGCCTTTTACGACACCTCGGTAAGAGTGAGGGTGGCCTATTCTACTCTGCCGGGGACCACACGGCCAATTATAATAGTAATTATTATTAATAGAAATCACTTTTAACAATAATTACCGACAAGCTACTCGTACAGAGTTAACATACACAAGATTGATCTTAAAAATTCTTTTCAATAATCCTTAGGTCGTACACTGCCAAGATATTTTTATCCAAAATGGCTTAAATTCATTTTTCCATTTATAAAGATGAAATGGCAGCGTCAGTCTATTAAACAAGCGCTCTTAAAAGGGCCTTACAGTCCAGTGGCGCAGCAATATTTTAATTAATTGTTATTAACTTAGGAACTATTTAGGATGTTCTAACAATTTTAAATTAAATCCAATTAATCAAAATCAATTAGCGGCACCACTGAGCCGTAGAAGGGCTCTTACTTTTATCTTACGATGGAAAAATCGGGCTTTAAGGACCTAATTGGAGAACGTCGTTCAGTCCTTTTTGTTTTTGGCATTTTAAGATGCTTCAATAGTGATTCTGAAATTCGGGGCCAAGGTGCCTAAAGGAATATGACTTGTGACAAACGATTTATTCCATGTTAATTTATTATCTAACCATTCATTCGCCCCCACTTCGTTTCGGAACTTTATTCTGCTATTAGTTTCAAGCTGTATCAATAGATAGCGCTAGGTGTCGATTACAACGCGCAAGTGGTTTACCTATTATAACCTTGTTATGTCTATAGAAATTACCTTAGATCAAATCAAATAGCAGAAGATGCGTGACTCGTCTATACCGCGTGGACCGCTTAAATTAGGACATCGTCGCCTAATCTCACACAGGCGCAAATTGGCGAATCTGACAAGGGTCACACAAATATATTCTTTAATTGTTTTAGGTGGGAAGGTTATCAGAATACCTTCGTGCGCTTTTACGCGTTGTACAAATTATTTAAAAAGAAATAACAAATCCCATGGAATCACATTTCACTCATGAGTAGAAGAAAAGTTTGAATTCCTCATGATATTTCTAAATTCAATAATGTTTTGGTTTTGCAGAGTGAGACAGAAATATACGATATATTAATGAGTGACGAGTGAAGTCCTGTTGACATGACTCAACTCTGACGCGTAGCTGAGCGTAACACGATTGACTCACTCATGCTTATGTCAAAACAAATAACATTGTCTCTGTCTTCCAATATTGTAAAACGTTAAACAAGTGTGTCAAAGAGCTGTATGTGTGCTTATAATTGTGCATCAAGCCCGTTTTCAGCTGTCTAATTGAATATACGTGCCGTATCTTCAAGCTATTTTGATTTAATCTAAGGAAGTAACGTTTTCATTTACAGTATCGATTTTAGGGCCTTGAACTTAAACTGTTTGTATGTGAAAACTCTTTGCACTTTTTTGTAAAGCAAAATTGCATACGATAAATTAAGTTAGAACCACAAATAAAGGAGTTCTACCGGTTCATATAATCGTAGAGTGAACCAGTGCAATGGCTGGTTAAATTGCACTAAATTATAGGAGACCACGCTAAGAGACATTTCAGATTAGCGTTTGGTCGATGTATTTTTTTACTGCAGGAGAGCAACGCTACGGCATGAATGGGCGCGCTCGCCCTGAGCACGCCTGATACCACGACCATTACAAATTTCGGCCTGAAGCAGCGCCATTGCTTTGAGAGAGTCAGGGCACTGGATGCCTGATTCGGGGAAGATTGGCAGCGCACTTGTAACTCCACCGGGCGTCCATAGCCGGCTGAAGTCAGGCGCCTAATTCCTGTTGAATAATTGAATGCTATTACAAGATAGTATCTAGGTAGTTATTGGGCGCCGACTTCGCCGATTTTACACTTTTTTAGTTCGTGGATTTTGAAGGCGGTTTGTTTATATTAAAACGAGCGAAGAAAACCACGCCAGTCTGAAAACGCTCTATTAAATTGCTTCACAAACAAACGCCAGTCAGTAAATAATAGGTAATTTACATTTTGCGGCTAATTTGCTTCTACATACTAAAAATCGGTCTATTAGGTGCCTTTGTCCCTTGAAAGGCCGTGCTTATACCTGATTCTCTTCAGATCTTGTCACAATGCCAACCCATCGGAGTAAAAGGTAAAGGAATAGAGACCCTATTTGTGTTAATTAAGACCCAAAATATTAGTATTTTATCAAAATATAGGTAAATAATATGCACCAATAGCAAAATTCTCAAATAAAAATATAACGTCGAGCCGGTTTTATGGTAATTCAAAGATTCATGGGGAAGTCCATTTAAAAGTATGAAATTATTAAAAATAATCTACCTGCTATTGAATAATTAATAGGTACCATTGAATAACCCATACAATTTGCACCAACTATTATAATAGAGCCAAAATTCAAAAGAAATGCATACAAAATACTTGCATATGACTTCACATGCCTGTCGCCATTTGTATGGAGCGTTTTGGGTTTGCCCAAAATAATGTGATTTTAAAGTTGTGATAATTTAATAATGAGAATCAAGTAATTCTTTCAACGATATTTCTATAATAAGAGGTCTTTTGATTACAAAAAAAATTTCAATAACCGTTTTGTATACCTGAAACTGGAATTCAAGACCAAAAAAACTACGACAGATACGTCACTGTCAAATCTTTCAATGTCACTTATGTCATTGTCAAATCAAGTTTTCAGGTTTTGCTAACCTTTTTGTTATATGCTTCTTTTCTTAGTATTAGATGGCACAATTCATGATTAGGTTTCCACCACTCCAGTAAATATTTCGCCCAGTTTTGCACATGTTTTAGGTTTTAGGCGTTAACAAGTGAAATAACTCGTAGGGAAAATGGTCAAGTGATATTCTGACAAAATGGATAGTAAACAGACGAAGTCAGTCAAAGTCTCAGTCACCAAATAAAACAGTGGTTAGCGTTTTATCGATCTATGGATTCTGCCGAGACTACTCTTAACAAAATCGCAGGTTTTAAGACTCTCTTAGGTCCTAGCAACTTATTCACGTGTCAAACCACTCAACACACAATAGCAGTGTTATAAAAGATTCTTATATTATTTTCACTTGGCGGCACCTCACTGCACGAAACAACAACATGTAAGTTCAAATGTTGTACCAAATGTTATTAACACCTGAAATGACACAAGTTCAATACCAGCCTTTCAACCAAACATTACGGATGATTGAGTTTTTATTAAAGCGTCTTGTATTTATGTAAAAATAATCAATAAATAAATTAAGTCAGCGTATGTTTTTAGAAAATAGGTATATACTATTGTACGAATATTTTATTGAAGTGGCAACATTGTAGTAGCTTTTTTGGTCTTGAATTCTTGTTTCGAGAATAGACGGTGGTCAACTCATCTATCTATCAACCAATATAACGTTTGCTGATCGTACGATGCCACCAAAATGCACCAACAAACACCATCCTACCCAGTCTAAATCCAACGTACGCATTGACATTGAAGTGGTTCAAAATGGTAACTCTTATACTCGAACCAAAGACTCAGTCATATTAATTCATTAAAATTAATGAATAATGACACACTCTCCGAAGCTGGCCTGCAGAGCCTGGACCACCGTCGACGAGTGGCATGCCTCTCGGTCTTCTACCGGATTCATTTCGGGGAGTGTGCGGAGGTTCTACATAATTTGATCCCCCCCAGCCCATTCCATTATCGGACGACAAGGCGCGGCGAGTGCTTTCATCCTTATGTGGTAGAAATACCCCTTATCCGCACGAAGCGATTTGCTTCCACATTTATAATGCGGACGGCTAAGGAATGGAACTCTCTGCCGAGATCTGTTTTTCCTGACCACTATAATCTGGGCATCTTCAAGGCAAGAGTGAACAGTCATCTTTTAGGCAAACGCGTATCATCCTAGACCTCATCGTCGCTTTCCATCAGGTGCGCTTGTGGTCAAGCGTTGGCTTATTGACCAAAAAAATAATAATAATATTATGGGCAGCCGT
The DNA here is from genome assembly GCA_019059595.1 of Marasmia exigua. NCBI lineage: Eukaryota > Metazoa > Arthropoda > Insecta > Lepidoptera > Crambidae > Marasmia > Marasmia exigua. The sequence goes on along the minus strand of CM032472.1, from coordinate 25,767,015 downwards.
GGCAGGCCCATCACAAGGTGGACGGACGATCTGGTGAAGCGGCGGAAATCCATTGGACGCGGGCGGCACAGGACCGATCTGTGCGGAGAACATTGGGGGAGGCCTATGTCCAGCAGTGGACGTCTGTTGGCTGAAATGATGATGATGATGATGAAATGTCACTATATAATTCATTATAGTAAATAAAATACTCTACCGTCTATTAGTATTTGCGTTTAGTAGGACTTATAAAAATATTACCCTTTTTAGAGCTCCATATTCTCTAAAGAAATATACCGTTCCTTACAAATGTAGCGAGATTGTCCCATTTATTCTAAGTGTCTCTCACGTGGCAAACAGTACCCATAAACCGTCCCGGGACACTCATGGATCATGTCCCGAAGATTTATCTTACATAGTAACTCTTTTCTTGCGGTTTCTATTATTGTATGGTAAACGTATTCCTTATTAAGGTGACGGGTAAGGCACACTAGCGACGCCAATCGATTTTAATTTTTTGCTACCAAACCAGATCTATTTTAAACAATTTCGGGGTTCCAACCTGTCGGCAAACACTTATGCTATTTTTTAAATAACCATGCACAAAGGTTGGATCCGTGTTTGTATGCGAAAAATTGATTTACGCTATAAATCCCACTTTTGGCGGTAATCAAATTTTCGCGTACGCGTTGGACCCAACATTTGTGCATGGTTGTTTAATAAATAGTATAAGTGTTTGCCGAGAGGTTGTAATCCCAAAAATGTTTAAAATAGATCCGGTTTAGTAGCTAAAAATTAAAATCGATTGGCGTCGCTAGTGTGCCCTACCCGTCGCCTTAAGGCGACGCATCGATAAAACTAGTGCCTCCAAAATATTTGCGTACATAATTGTGGCTACGTTTAGCAATTTCTAAAAATATGGTTATTTGTAGGAAGAAATTAGGACATAGTTTTGTCTCAAAAATTCTTAATACTTTCCTTACATGGATTCACAGATGTCATCATCATCATCATCAACATTTCAGCCAATAGACGTCCACTGCTAGACATTGGCTTCCCCCAACGTTCTCCACTCAGATCGGTCCTGTGCCGCCTGCATCCAATGGATTCCCGCAACCTTCACTAGATCGTCGGTCCACCTTGTGGAGGCCCTGCCACTGCTGCGACTTCCTGTACGTGGCCTCCACTCGAGGACCTTTCCGCACCAACGGCCGTCATTTTTAAGCACAGATCTACATTTTTAAAATGTCTCATAATGTTATATTTAATAAAAATATTCTGGACGTAACTGACTTTTACAGGGCAAGCTATTTACAGTTTAAAGTTACCTATGATTGAGGGAATGAAGTCTGTTAAGTCCAAAATGTCAGATACGCCAGTTAGTCAGATTCGACGATATATGGTCAGGTTATGTTAAGAGTAAAACTTTAGGATTAAAGCCACTATAAGAGTAGATTTTTGTAATACGAACCTCACACCGTCTTTTCCCTTCCACCTCTAAATATAAATATACTAGCTGACCCGGCAAACGTTGTTTTGCCATATAAATAAAAGGGTTGATCGTAGAAGGGTGAAAATTGAGGATTGTATGTATTTTTGTATGTTGTATCATAAAAAAAGAGAAATTAAAAATTTTGTCTAAAAAATAAAAATAAAAATTTAGGGGTGGACTACCCCTAACATTTAGGGGGATGAAAAATAGATGTTGGCCGATTCTCATAGATACCGGATAAGCACAAAAAATTTCATCAAAATCGGTCAAGCCGTTTCGGAGGAGTATGGCAACGAAAACTGTGACACGAGAATTTTATATATTAGATTTTCACAAAATCAAATACATTGATCTGACTCCGAAATAGGTAGCTCAAGCACCTGTGTTACGGATATCAGAATCAACAGTGGGATTACAAATATATATACATATAATACTTTTCTTTTGTAAATACATACTTATAATACATAGCAAACACCCAGACCAATACAAACAAACATGTTCATGCACACAAATGTTTGTACTGTGCGGGGATCGAACCCGCAACCCTTGTATCAGAGGTAGCGTTCACTACCACTGTTCCAATCGGGTCGTCGAAACCTCTAAGAATATTCTTAAACTTTTTCTTTTTCTACGGAGAGCACAGATAATGGCAAGCCGTATCTCACGGAGTGTTCAGCTGCTCACTTGCTTTTCAATGTAGATTTTTGCGAGTTTTCATAGATCACTGGCTTGTGGATCCCGCTTCAATCACTATTTGCGGTTGGTCGAGATGTTCAGGAAATCTAAAATGGGAAAAGCTAACATCGAAAAAGTTGATTGCAAAATCACGGACGCCATTTTCGTTTTTATTTTTTCCAAATATCAATCTATAACCTGTTATCATTGAGACCCTCGGATCGGCTGTATAAAAAAAATTAAAATTAAAATTTCCCCTGTTAAAGGGTTGTGAAGGTCAGACGGCTGTCGCTTTCATTGCCAAACTCCCCAAACCCTGACCATGGTTTAAGCGTTGGTATCCTGGGCTCCAAACGAACAGCTTTGCAATGAAATCGGGAACTACTCGCTAAAATGAGGAGGAGGATAATAAATAAAACTTATTGTTCATCCCTTATAACGTAGACCGACTACGAGTATGGGCCTCGAACGAGCGATTGGCTCGTGTACGACTGTTCGATGTTCAATATTTTTGACGAGCGCAAAAGGTTTGCGAGAGTGGCTCATCTTGCGCTCCGCTCTTGGCTCATCTAGAGTAAAACCATCTTTACAATTCAATGTCGATTTATTATGCATATAAAGTACCGGCGCTGACGGTTCCATCCGTCTCAATCGCTCGTCGCGGTTACGGTCGAGGGTTCCGGAAATGGGAAACGCTTAGAGGAATTGAGTTGACGAACTTATATACGTGATAAGTCGGAGAGGAGTGTTAAACATTTAAGAAATATTCTCATATCGAACGATTATATCATGTGTTACCTAATAGCACTGTCTCTTCTATTTTCCATTCGGAAGTCCTAAATGAATATATTGTTTTAAACTTTGGTCGTGTGGTCCCCGGCAGAGTAGAATAGGCCACCCTCACTCTTACCGAGGTGTCGTAAATGGCGACTAAGGTAAAGCTGCTGGCATGATCATCAGCACCCAGAGAAGGAAAACTCTGCATTTATATCAAAACCCTCGCCAACCCGTCTGCCAAGCGGGGTGAGTATGGCAATTACCCCTCATGTGATTGAGGGAGGCCCGTGCCCCAGCAGTGGAGACTTAAATGGGCTGATGATGATGATGATGATGAAACTTTGGTCACTAACATTATAATGGTTATTTACGAGGTTCCTATTTTGCACCAAATTTTTGAGTTCCCGATATTTCGGCGATGTTGCAAGCAGTCACGGAGTAGCGAAAGTTTTTACGGATAAAGTTATAACGGTCTACCCTCCTTCGCAGTCTTTTACTACGCGCACCTCCGGTACCACTGTTCTGAAGTACGAACATAGATTTGAAAAATCAACAGGTGCCTGCTCGGAGTCGAACGCGGTCCCTTGTAAGGCAAGCGCGTTCTGAATCACTGAGCTACCATCGCTTCCTTCCTCACATTCATCTTTGTGATAACCTTCCATGAAAACTGTTATGTTCATTTGTATTTTTTAAATTTGTAAAACTAAACTTCGAAGTAGCGTTACATCAACATACGCATCCAAGTAAGAGCTTTAACCGTTCACTATTGCCTCAGTAAGCACATGGTTACTATAGGACTGAGAGACACTAGAATCTTAGAGCATAATTCTCACAATCCTCACAACATCTCATACGTTGACTTGATTCCGTACTAAGTAGCTTAAGCACTTGTATTACAGATATCAGACAATAGAGGAACACAAATATATACTTAAATACATATATTACACCCAGACACTGAACAAACACAAGTGTTCATCGCACGAATGTTTGTCCAGGATAGAATCTGCAGAATGTGTAACGTGGCGGATGAAACCCCTATACACATAATCACTGAATGCTCAAACGTAGCTTACATCTGGGAAAGCGCTTTTTGTGCCCCAACGAAGCTATAGATCTCAGTCCCAAACAAATAATACACTTTCTGAAGAGTGTAGGGTTTGGGACTGATATGTAGCATAGTGGCGATCACAATAGATTAAACTGCTCGCAGTGATACTGATCTGAATAGGACCTACATAGCCGCCCGCTTAAAAATAAAAAAGAGAGTACATCATTTTAGCGTAAAGATTGGATTTTTTGACTTACATCCATTTACGTGGAAGTCGTGATACTAAAACTAGCACTCGGATTAAGCGCGCTGGGATTGGATGCTGGAAGACAGTTCACATTTACATACAACGAGCGCATTTATCTCAGCTGTTTTACCTTCAGCGACCGTGCAAGGCTTTATTTAAAACTGGTGACTCCAGGCATGCTTGGTTTTGCTTTATTTTTTGTTGCTTTTGCACGAAGAATTTTTTTACTTATAAAGTATCATTAAAATTGGTCCCTTCTTGAATCACAAATGACTTCCTTATAGTTAATATATTGTAGATTATTATGGTTTCCAATTGATATTAATATTTTTTATGCAAGAGGCGGAAATAAAAAAGGCTGAAATGGAAGTGGGCAGGACACATACAGAGAATAAAAGATTCCTTTATTTGGTGGACAGAATGATTACGTTTATTCAGGAGATCTAGGGATCTACGAGTTGGTAAAGCCGCGTACAGACGATGTTGCTATATAGACCTGGCAAAAATGGAACATTTGGATCAGTGCAGATGCGGAACAGTGAAACGCTTCATTTGGAACATCGACTCTCAGATAGATCTGTGATTCATTCCGCTCATTCGGATCATTCGGCTCACTCGGATCACTGAGCAGTGGTTTGAACAACAACAAATTGGTATGGACATAAGCGAAATAGAGGTAGACCTCAGACCAGATGGGAGGACGCAAATACAGTTATATTGATGTTTTTGGAATGTAACTTTTATTGTCAAAAATAAGGAAATAAAAAGCTTTTATTATTTATTATTACCATTATCATCATCATCATTTCAGCCAATAGACGTCCACTGCTGGACATAAGCCTCCCTCAATGTTCTCCACACAGATCGTTCCTGTGCCGCCCGCATCCAATGGATTCCAGCAATCTTCACCAGATCGTCGGTCCACCTTGTAGGAGGCCTGCCACGGCTGCGAATTACTGTACGTGGCCTCCACTCCACTTTCCGCCCCAACGGCCGTCTGTTCTCCTCGCTATGTGCCTTGCCCTGCCTGTGCCTGTCGAGAGCAATGGAGATAGCTATGCTCGGAGTCTCCCTACGTGATCGTATCAGAAATGATGAGATCCGCAGGAGAACTAAGGTCACAGACGTAGTCCAAAGGATTGCATTTATTATTATGTAGATGCGAAAATGAGCAAGCGGGTCACCTGATGGAAAGTAATCACCGCCGCCCATAGACGTCCCCAAAATTAGAGACTTATTCCCGGCTAAGGTGTTGCCGACTTTTTTTAAAAAAGAGTACGCTCTTCTCTTGAAGGTCCCTAAGTCGTAGCCGTCGGGAAATACTCCCGCAGCCAAACGGTTCCACAGAACTATGGTACTCATATAAATATAATTAAACCCTAAAGGTACTGTTACAAATGCTTATTTTCATGCTTAAAACATGTTACTTGAACAAGTGCTATTTAGTAGCATGTGTAGACGGACGTGCGTGCGAAGCATGCTAATTTTGAGCATGCTCAAAAATCGCACGCCAGTCTGCAGTACGTGTAGAAGGGGGAGTGCTTTAGCATGTGTTAACAGGTCTACTCATTTATAGCATGCTAATAGATTGCTAATAGCATGCTTATTGATAGCAAATGTGGACAATTCAGTAAGCATGCTCATATTTGGCAGGCTACGTATGAGCATGTGTAACACACGCTTTAAATCGTAAAGCAAGGTTACTCACCATGCAACGTCCATTCCGCATCAATAAAAAGCTCTAAACGAACTGTGCTTTGACTAGTGTAGGTATCTATTTCCCCTCATCCATTTGCTACTATCCACTTTGAACCTTCAATAGTGAGGTTCAAAGAGAAAACATTTTATTTCAACTTTTACCCTCAAAGCTTTACAACGAATGAACCTTTGAACATAACTGCACCAGTTAAACCTGGTCTTGGCGTTATCTCGAAGCGTTAATTAAGTAAATGAATTGCACTGCAATGTGAAGCTTAACTGTTACACTACGCATAAATAACTTACATAGAATATAGGTACCTACTAAAGAAAATAAAATAATAAACGGAGGTCAGGGGAGAAAAAATATTTAATATAGGTAATTATGTACATGGAAATGTTGGATATCAGAAACACAAATTTTCGCCATATATCCTACTTAAATGACTGCACATACTTAATTTTGACTAAATTTTGACCGCCCGTTTAAGTCCCCCCATATCACAAGATAAATCCGAAATTGCGCTTGATCCTGCCAAAATTGAGACACTATAAAACCTTAGAAAAAAATTTTTCTGCGAAAAAAACCGCCTTCAAAAACCACGGACAAAAAAGTGTAAAATAACATTTTTAACACTTTATACCCTTCAAATAACAGTACACTCGAGAGAAGGTTTCACCGAAGTCGGCGCCTAATCCCTGTTGAATAATTGAATGTTGTATTAAATTACAAGATAAGGCGCCGACTTCGGTAACACCTTTTCTCATTAGGTTTTTTTTTAGTGCGGGTGAAAGCATTGAACTATTATTACTAAAATTCCGACCTCCGATAAAATGACTTAGGCTAGATGGAGTGAAGATTTGCGCAAGATTGGTGAGACTAGATCTAAGTAGCGAATATCTAGAGGCCTATGTCTAGTAGTGGATTTCAATAGTCTGATGATGATAATGATTTTTTTATGTATTTGTTTACATGCTTTACTGAGGGCATCATAATTGAATTAGTATATCATTACTAAAAACATAGCCTGTAACATGCCATATTCTAAGTATATAATAACATTTGTGAACCATAAAAAAAGATGATAAATACTAAAACATACAATTTATGAAAAAAAGGAGGCAAACAAGCAAAATGATACTAAAATCAGTTTACTTTTTTGTCTGATAAGTAACCGTAATGCAAACCACGGAATCCGTCAATGTATAAGAATTGTACATATGATATCGAAGATAGTGGACATTTCACAGATTCCCAGTTTTTTTTATATAGAAAGGTCAATCCATCCTGATTGACCTTTCTATATACCTCACTCCGCCTGATGGTAAGCGGCCGTGAAATCCAAGTATGAGGTCGACAGGCACAAAAGAACTAACAAAGTACCCATTGTGTCTGCCATCCTCACCCTGATGGCCTGCTGAGATGCCGTTTCACGCTCCGCCTAAAAGACCCCGGATTGTATGAAGGAGAAAACACATGAGCTGGGAGGGCATTCCATTTCTTGATGGCTCGGGGCAGGAGCGAGGAGCCAAACCTGTGTTGCGTCCAACGCCGTTGTTTTGCAGGATTTGCAAAGACATTTCATCATCATCAGCCCATTTAAGTCCCCACTGCTGGGGCACGGGCCTCCCTCAATCACATGAGGGGTAATTGCCATACTCACCACGCTTGGCAGACGGGTTGGCGAGGGTTTTGAAATGCAGAGTTTTCCTTCTCTGGGTGCTGATGATCATGCCAGCAGCTTTACCTTAGTCGCCTTTTACGACACCTCGGTAAGAGTTAGGGTGGCCTATTCTACCCTGCCGGGGACCACACGGCTTAAAGACATTTGACATTAATTTATTTCAATTCAAATACAATCCATTTCTTCATACTTAATTAGTATTGAAATGTATGATTCAATATCGTGGCTTAGGAAGTTGTAATGTAATGGATAAAAACGTTAAATAAGAACTTTTCCTAAGGGAGATCGTAGATTCGAATCCGAGAATTCGTGGAATTTTCCAATGTATCTTATTTCTACCATTAGGTCGGCGGTGAGGAAACCAGCAATATTCGGATAGTTTCGGAAACGTGTAACTATTATTCAGTTGGTCTGGTTCCCCTTTTAAAAAGTTGCGAAGGTCAGACAAAAGTCGCTACACCTGTAATTAGCAGACTCCCCAATAATTAATTATGGTCCAAGCGCATCCCGGGCTCTAGAGAGACAGCTTTGGACGCAACCGGGAATTACACGCTAAGATGATGATGAAATGAAGTTTTGTTTTGTTTGTTTGTTTCTTTTAATAAATATTTCACAACATCACATACATAGTTTGAATGTAAGCTGTATAATTTAATGTTTAATATGAACCATGCTTCCTAATAATAATACCGGAATAATACGCTAATTAACCAGCTTTAGAATTTCATGTTAATATTAACACATCTCTAATGACTGTCTCATCATGTTAAATTATACACCCTCAGACAAAATTAATGTTGCCAACATAATACGAATTACTTAGTCGTCTAGAATTTTGACATCGCATCAATTAGGTAGGAAACGACTAACTACAGTCAGCATGAAAATTATCTTACCATTTACACCTACCAAAATTAAGCTGACGGGTAGGGCACACTAGCGACGCCAAGTGATTTAAGTTGTAAGCAACTAAACCGATTTTTTTTTATTTTGAGCGGGCGGCTATGCAGGTCCTATTCAGACCAGTACCTATCACTGCTACCAATTTGATCTATTGTGATCGCCACTGTGCTACATAGTAGCCCCAAACCCTACACTTTTCAGAAAGTGTATTTGTTTGGGATTGAGATCCATAGCTTCGTTGGGGCTCAAATAGTGTTTTCCCAGATGTAAGCTACGTTTGCGCATCAGTGATTATGTGTATAGGGGTTTAATCCGCTACGTTACACATTCTGCAGTTTCTAGTGTCAAACAGTCCTATAGTGACCAAGCGCTTACTGAGGCAACATTGACCGGTTAAAGCTCTTACTAGGATGCGTATGTTGTTCCTACGTAGCCCAAGAAGCGCAGCGGAGGATCTGCGATCAAAGGGATTTATGAGTAGCTTGGAATGGGTTAATCCCGGCAATTTTAGCCATGATTCGTGTAATTTGTGTGTAAAGATTCTTTCCAGTGTCAGACGGGCAAGACTTTTTGGTATGCCGCAGAAGGGTTCTGGGCCGTACCATACACTCTCTGATCCTGCCCTCGCGAGCTCATCAGCAATCTCAACTAAACCTAATATCTTTTTAACAATTTCGCTGCAGCCTCTCGGAAAACACTTATACTATGTATTTAATATGTAGAATTAACTTTTGGGTCTGCTTTTGTACTCGAAATTTGAATTACCGCCAAAAACGGTTACTTATTTCGGTAATCCAAATTGTTTAAAATACGGATTAGTAGTTAACAATTTTAATCGCTAAGGGCTACTCGTCGCCTTTAAGCAGCGGTATTGTTAAGTTAGCAAGAAAACAGTAAATTGGTATAAGAAACGTATTTTTTTTTGGGCGCGGAGGACCATAACTATAAGCAAGCAAACAAACCATGTAACTACTCGCAAAGGCACGGTCCTAGAGTCTGTGGTACGTAATTAACCAACAAAAAAACCTTCCGTATCTGAGTCACCTCCTCACCTGAGCGTGTAGTTTCAGATTGCATCTAAAGCGATAGCCCAGGGTACGCTAAGGCAATGATTCAGTTTGGGAAGTCTGGAATTACCAAAAATAGCTCAACATTTGACAAAAATAACGTATAGCCCAATACCTTGAGGTGTACTTTAATTTGCTGTTCTTTGCTCTTGAACAACAAATAAATGCACCTTGGCGTACCTATACTGACTTACCTACCAGTGTCTTTTCCCAAATACTAAGATATTTTTGTAGGTTTGAATGTAAGGATCATTTTGCTGTCGACTGTACCTTTTTAATTTTGTTTCTCGATCCAATTTTATGCATCGTACTTGATTGTAAAGCTGCGATCCGATCCGAAGTACACCGTCAAATTTTGCAAAATCGATCCGAATCGCTTGTCGATGAGTAAGATAAAAATTTAATTTTCCAGCCTGTTGTGGATATGATTGAGTTCTAGTCATTATTTTTTATTGGAAACGCCAAAACTTAAATGTGTAACATGAACAAATTAGGACACATAAATGAATATCGTGGATAGAGAACATTTCACAGATTCATAGTTGCGACCAATGCCGTTGTTTTGAAGGATTTGCAAAGACATTTGACATTAAATTATTTCAATTCAAATAGAATCCATTTCCTCATACTTGATTAGTATTCAAATCTTCTTCAGATGCTGACTGACCTGGCTGACTCTTCTAAATGCATCGGCCTACGGATGAACTTGGACAAAACCAAGGTCATGTTCAATGAACATGTTCTATCGGAACCGATTGCAGTTCACGGTGCCGTCCTCGAAGCTGTTCAAAAATACGTATACCTCGGGCAGATTTTGCAATTGGGTAAAAACAACTTCGAGGATGTGGTGAATAGGAGAATCCAGTTAGGTTGGGCAGCATTTGGAAAACTACGTCGTGTCTTCGTATCATCGATACCACAGTGCCTAAAGACAAAAGTCTTCAATCAGTGCGTCCTACCCGTCATGACACACGGAGCCGAAACGTGGACACTTACGGTACGGCTGGTCCACAAGTTAAAGGTCGCTCAGCGGGCTATGGAACGAGCAATGCTCGGCTCTCCGTGATCGAATCCGAAATGAGGTGATCCGGCAGAGAACCAAAGTCATCGACATTGCTCACCGGATTAGCAAGCTTAAGTGGCAGTGGGCTGGCCAATGGCTGGTGAATGTCCCACACACAAACTGGATCATGATGACACGCTCAGCACAATAATCTCAACAATTGAGAAATCATCCGTAACGTCCGGGTTTCTCCACAATGTTTTCCTTCCCTGCCATGCGAATGGTATAAATACGAACATAGATAAGAAAAAAATCCAGAGTTGCATACTTGGATTTGGATCTACGAACTCCCGTTAGGAAGGAGAATATTCTTATCCCTATGAACAATCATTGCTCTTTCTTAAAATAGGCGCTGGGCCTTCATAAAAAATAGCCAAACAAATAAACTCAGAAAAAGTTACACAACTCGCTGAGAGGCAATCATAGCGCAAGGTCCATGTACAAAAATAGGGTCAAGCACAAGCACACGCAATATCCGTGCGCATTTTCAAGGGGTTGGTGGAGGGGGGGAGGTAGTGGTTGTTTTATAAATTAGCTATTCAGAGCACTTCACTAAAACTACTGTTACATATGCTCATTTTTAGCATGCTTAAAGAGCATGCTAAATATAAGCATGCTTAGTGAACTGTCCACATTTGCTATAAATAAGCATGGTATTAGCCATCTATTAGCATGCTTAAAAATAAGCAAACCTGTTTACACGTGTTAAAGCACTCCGCCACACTCTCCCTTCCACCCGCACAGGTAGCATGCTTAAAAACGTACGCCGGTCGATTTTTTAGGGTTCCGTACCTCAAAAGGAAAAAACGGAACCCTTATAGGATCACTTTGTTGTCCGTCCGTCCGTCCGTCTGTCAAGACCCTTTTTCTCAGGAACGCGTTGAGGTATGAAGCTGAAATTTATATAAATCACTCAGGTCTACTGTCCCTTGAAGCTGTGAAAAAATCAAGCTTCTAAGCCAACGCAATCAAAAGATACAGCCGTTTATGCCGCAAATTTTCGACACTTGCAAGGGAATCAAAACCTACAGGGTGCTTCCCGTGAACTCAGAATCTTGAAATTTGGTACGAAGCAACGTCTTTTACTAACTAACTAACTAACTTTAAAATTATTAAAAAAATATATATTATGTGATTAATTTTTAGTTACATCACATAATATATATTTTTTTAATAATTTTAAACTTACTTTAAAATTATTAAAAAAATATATATTATGTGATGTAACTAAAAATTAATGGTTTTCGTAATTTTTCCTTTATCTATGCTATAAGACGTTGCTTCGTACCAAATTTCAAGATTCTGAGTTCACGGGAAGCACCCTGTAGGTTTTGATTCCCTTGCAAGTGTCGAAAATTTGCGGCATAAACGGCTGTATCTTTTGATTGCGTTGGCTTAGAAGCTTGATTTTTTCACAGCTTCAAGGGACAGTAGACCTGAGTGATTTATATAAATTTCAGCTTCATACCTCAACGCGTTCCTGAGAAAAAGGGTCTTGACAGACGGACGGACGGACGGACAACAAAGTGATCCTATAAGGGTTCCGTTTTTTCCTTTTGAGGTACGGAACCCTAAAAAATCGACCGGCGTACGTTTTTAAGCATGCTACCTGTGCGGGTGGAAGGGAGAGTGTGGCGGAGTGCTTTAACACGTGTAAACAGGTTTGCTTATTTTTAAGCATGCTAATAGATGGCTATTACCATGCTTATTGATAGCAAATGTGGACAGTTCACTAAGCATGCTTATATTACCCATTTCCTCATAAACGCGTAGAGGTATTAAATTGAAATTCATACCAAATACTCAGGTCTATAATACCTTTAAGCTGTAATAAAATCAAACTTCTATGTCAACGCAATCAAAAGAAACAGCAATTTAAGCTGCATATTTTGAAACTCGCTAGTACTCGCAAGGGAATCAAAACCTAAAGGGTACTTCCAGTCGACCAAGAATCTTGAAATTTGGCATGAAGCAACGTTTTATAGCACACATAAAGGAAAAATTCCGAAAATCTTAAATTTTTAGTTACATTACAAAATATATATTTTTTAATAAATATAAACTTATTAATTTTTTCCTCATGAACGCGTAGAGCTATCAAGTTGAAATTCATATCAAATACTTAGGTCTAATTGCCTTTAACCCGTGAAAGAAAAAATTCTAAGTCAACGCAAAACGCAAAACGCAAAAGTACAACCATTGATACCGCATATTTGAAACTCGCAACTACATGCAAGGGAATTAAAACCTAAAGACCGCGCCACACTCTCTCTTCCACCCGCGCAGGTAGCATGCTTAAAAACGTACGCTGGTCGATTTTTAAACATGCTTATTAGTGGCACGTCCGTTCACACATGCTATTAAGTAGCACTTGCTCAAAAGTAGCATACTTTAAGCATGAATATAAGCATGAGTAACAGTACCTTTACATATTAGTAGTAGTACCTACCTATAAATGGCGCTGTGTGGTCCCCGGCAGAGTAGAATAGGCCACCCTCACTCTTACCGAGGTGTCGTAAAAGGCGACTAAGGTAAAGCTGCTGGCATGATCATCAGCACCCAGAGAAGGAAAACTCTGCATTTATATCAAAACCCTCGCCAACCCGTCTGCCAAGCCTGGTGAGTATGGCGATTACCCCTCATGTGATTGAGGGAGGCCCGTGCCCCAGCAGTGGGCTGACGATGACGATGACCTACCTATAAAACAAATTCCCTTTCGCTGTCTGTCCCTATGTCCCTATTACGGATCGGATTTTGATGTGTTTTTCAACAGACAGAGTAATTCAAGCGGAGGGTTTATTTGTTAGTATATTAATATTACACAGAATACATGAATAATATTAAACCCGTGTGTAGCAGGAGCAGATCATTAGTAATATAATTTGGTTTTTAAAATAAGTTTTTTTTACCGTTAATCTTGGTAATTAATTTTTTAGTGCAATACAATTATCTTTTACTGCCGATATCGTGATTTCCTATGACTATCTTCCTGCTTCATCATCGGATGCTGGTAACCATTCAAAAATAGAGAACTCTTCAATACGAATCAAAAGAGCTAAATGTGGGAGAGCCACGCCTAGGCATGAATGGGCCGGCTCGACCGGAGTGATACCACTGCCTCACAGAAGACCGGCGTGAAGCAGCGCCTGCGCTATGTTTCGCCGTGTGAGTGAGGTTACCGGAGGCCCAATAGGTGGGAAGGGGAAAAGGTTGGCAGCGCACTTGTGACTCCACTGGTGTTGCGGGTGTCCATGGGCGGCGGAATTTCTTACCATCAGGTGATCAGTCTGCTCGTCTGCCGCCTCTCATAAAAAAAAGAGCTGAAACTCGGTGGGGTTACATTTAAATTCTAAGTTCCCATGACCACCTGGCAGCTCCATCATCAGATGATATACACTTTCACCCGATTTACATTTCGGATCGCTAGCTCTGTGGATGTGGGTGAAATAATTCATTGCAAAATTTCATTAAATAACAGTTTTTCATCATAAAAAAGTGGTGTGACGATATGTCCAAGAAAGGCAAGTAATAGCTTTCTATAGGCAGGAATGAAGAAACTTTGAAGAGGTCTTTGCCCAGCACTGGGACTCAAAAGCCCAACTTTTTACTTTGTTATTGCAAAAAATACCGTGTGGTCCCGGCAGAGTAGAATAGGCCACCCTCACTCTTACCGAGGTGTCGTAAAAGGCGACTAAGGTAAAGCTGCTGGCATGATCATCAACACCCAGAGAAGGAAAAATCTGCATTTATAACAAAACCCTCGCCAACCCGTCTGCCAAGCGCGGTGAGTATGGCAATTACCCCTCATGTGATTGAGGGAGGCCCGTGCCCCAGCAGTGGGGACTTAAATGGGCTGATGATGATGATTGCAAAAAATAGGCAAACGAGCTTGCAGCCTATCTGATGGTAAATGGTAACCGTCGCTCATAGGCATCAACAATGCCGGAGCACAGCCATGCCGCTGCGTACCGTGAAAAAAGAACTCTTTTCAAACCTCTTTTGAAAAAGGACATGTCATAGCGATCAGGGAACACCGAGGCATATACAGTGCGACCACGACCAGAAGGCACATCAGTGACATTGACAAGAGAGCGTTGTAAAACGTTTTCTCTATGCGAAAATGTCAAAACATCACTAGTTCCGACTTTAGCCACGTGCCGAATAACCGTGATGGGACTGTTACTTATCCTGAGTGGTAATATTACACTATGGGCTCACAAAAAAAAAAGCCGTGTGGTCCCGGCAGAGTAGAATAGGCCACCCTCTTTCTTACCGAGGTGTCGTAAAAGGCGACTAAGGTAAAGCTGCTGGCATGATCATCAGCACCCTGAGAAGGAAAACTCCGCATTTATATCAAAACCCTCGCCAATCCGTCTGCCAAGCGTGGTGAGTATGGCAATTACCCCTCATGTGATTGAGGGAGGCCCGTGCCCCAGCAGTGGGGACTTAAATGGGCTGACGATGATGATGATGAAAAGAAAAAAGGTTTCTTACCAATTTGCCTCCTTACTCGATATCTTCTTTGTCGCTTAACAGTTTGTGTTCCACGTCTCTCGCGCAATGCTTCTTTCCTTTTGATCCAGTGCCCTTCGGCTGCGGCTGAAACAATTAAATAGAACATTAACTAAGTATCGTGGCCGTCAGTGTCATAAATCACTTTTTTTTTATGATATAGGTGCAGACGAGCAGACGGATCACCTGATGATAAGCGATTACCGCCGCCCATGGACGCCTGCAACACCAGTGGTGTCACAAGTGCGCTGCTTACCTTTTAACCCCCCTTCACCTGGATTGGGCCTCCGGTACCCTCACTCACGCAGCGAAACACAGCGCATGCACTGCTTCACGCCGGTTTTCTGTGAGGACGTGGTATTACTCCGGTCGAGACGGCCCATTCATGCCGAAGCTTGGCTCTCCCACTGTTAACCAGTGCGAGAGTACAGTTTTAACAGTGGGAGAGCCACGCTTCGGCATCACTTAATTGAAGTTGTTCAAAATAGTAAGAAGATTATATTAAGAAGATTATATTTAGTCTTACATGGTCACTAACATTAGAATAATTATTTCCGGGATTTCTACCATGTACCTTATTTTTAAGCTTCCGATATTTTGGCACTGTTGCATGCGCCATGGTCATGGAGTAGGTAACTGAAGTATTTTTCGGCAAGTTGTTACTGGCAGACACATCAGTCTACCCTCCTTCGCAGTCTTTTGCTACCATTGCGCTTGCAACAGTGCCGAAATATCGAAAACTCAAAAATAATGTAACATAGTAGTAATCTCTTAAATAATAATTATAAGTAAGTAAGTAGATAGTTACTTATACTCTAATCAAGGACTCGTGGTAGTCGGTGTCATGTCATTTATAAATAACCAGTGCCCCCCCTCACTTCGTTTCGGGACATTAGTTCCAATGTATACTAATAGATGGCGCTAGGTATCGATTACGACGCGCAAGCGTTTCGTGTTTTTGGATTACCTATAAGCGTTGCAGTTGTCTAAATAGTATAGATGAGTGATATTATACACTTCTGGAGCCCAATTCTCGTGCTCGTGATATTTATTTTCATACGACATATATCACTAAAACATATTTTTTTTGTATGGTTTTCAGGTGATATCCGCCAGCCATGTTTTCAAATTATCGAAATCCCCAGAATTGGGGTCTTGGACACATCTATTAGCCCACCTTAGAGTTTAAGTTTCGATGGCCCCTACTAAAATACGACTGCTAGATAGAACAAAAACTATTGATGCAGATTTAAACCTGATACATTTTACCATCTTTTTCGATCGTATTGTTTTCAATTTGAATTCAGAATACGAGATACGCCTTATAAGTCGGGTCGGGCGCCTTAATAAAAGCAATTGATTTTTGAATAAAAAACATGTTTTATAAAATAAAGGTTTAATTTAACAACGAGTGTTACCTCCAATGGCATCTACCATAGCTCTCAAATGATTAGGCAAAGAGTTTATTAACCACTCTATGAAATTTTGAGGGATCATCTCCCATTCTTCTTCTATGGCAGTCTTTAACCCCCGGCGCAAAAACGACGGGGTGTTATAAGTTTGACGTGTCTGTGTGTGTGTGTGTGTGTCTGTGTCTGTGTGTCTGTCTATGGCATCGTAGCTCCCGAACCAATGAACTGATTTTGATTTTGTTTTTTTTTGTTTGAAAGATGAATAAAGAGGGAGTGTTTTTAGCTATGTTGGATAAAAATCGATCCAAGATGGCCGCCGTCGCAAAGATTTGGATTTTATGTTTTAACACAACTCCCACTTTACGGGTATCATATAAAAGGGCTTGAGTAGCAGAATATATTAATTGTAAAAAATTTCAAATCCAAGATGGCCGCCGTCAGAAAATTACGAATAACCTATTTGTTGTTCCAACTGCCTCAATATAGGTCTCAAATGAAAGAGCTCTAGTTGTGTCGGGGGTTTTTTAAATTAACAATTTAATTTTTAACTCCTGCATCGTCTGGGCAACTGGCTGACGAGCCCTAACACTTCTTTTTAGCTCGTCCAACATGTGCTCAATGGGGTTCATGTCTGGGCTTCTGGCTGGCCAGTCCATAACTGTGATGTTCACATCCCGAAGATATTCCATGACGATGCCGGCAGTATGGGTTCTTGCATCATCATGCATAAAAAGGAAATTTGGGCTTACATAGTCCGCGTATGCCATCACGTGAGGTTCTAAGCACTCACGAATGTACCTTTCAGCATTTAATGTTGGCAGCCGTGGTCCCGTAACAACCTCAACTTGAGTTTTGCCGCTTGCGGATATACCGCCCCAGACAGTCCATGAGTAGGTCTCTTCAAAGCAGCAGTGTGCGAAACGCTCTCCCTAACGACCTTTTTCCTTCCATTATTGCCATGTAACACAATTTTAGACTCATCAGGAAAGAGTACACGGCTCCAATGCTGCTGAGTCTAATTTAAATGACTGCGCGCAAAATGAAGGCGCGCTGTTTGGTGGGCTCGCGTTAGTTTGGGACCAGTAGCTGACTTGTGTGGTACCATATCGCGTTCTTTTAACCTTCTCCGAACAGTCCGAGCACTCACAGATGCTCCATGGAAATCGCGAAGTTGGTTTTGTATCTCAGTGACAATTTCTCAAGCTGGCCGTCACGATGAATCGATCCTGCCTTTCAGTTGTATCCCGAAATCGTGGCCTTTCTTGGCGACGAACATAACCGCCATTCTCTAGGTACCCCCGAAAAATTTCGGACCGCAGATCGAGTTAAATTAAGTTGAGCACTCACATTTCTTTTGCTGTGTCCGGTCTGGATAAGTGCCACAGCTTGGGCGGCGACTTTAGGCGAAATATCCATAAATTATTGATAGAACCTCACCTTAATGTTAAGAATAATCTATGTTTGTTGCAAAACAAAGGAAATCAATCACACTTTCAAGGATTAAATCAAATGTAAACCAATAAAATCAAGTTTTCTTAGTATTCGATTGTTTGATATCAACAAACAGGCTCCAATTTGTCTTTTGTTTCTTTAAATTCAGTGTCCGGAATTTAAAAAAAGACTGTTGAATCAAATGATGAATGTGCCAGGTCTAAAATTGCATAAAACTTTTTGGTCGACCTAATATAAAATTATAGCTAGGACCAAACGATTGATTTACGCATTTCGCTGGTAGACATTTGATTCTTTAACTAAATCAAACGTTATTTGGTTGAAATGTTCTCCTTTCGAAAAGTAAATGGAGCCCGGAATATCAGACGTAGGTATTGACACATTTCTTAAAGCCGCCTAAGAGATTTGATATGCTATTTATTATTCGAGTAAAATAAATTCAATAAACACCAATAATATCGATGGGATGTAAGCTACTGATTTGATAATACAACTAGTTTCTATTAAAAACGATTGGTGTCACTAAGCCTGACGTACAAAAAACGCCACTTCAATTTATATAACAAGTAAGTTCCACATAAACAAGACCGACTTAAAATTAAATTCGCGCTAAAACTTCGCTCTTCAAGGAACAAAGATGCGAGAGTACATAAGTTAGCTGCAATAAACCCTGAGTTTCGTTAATAAGAACTGAGAACCAACGCGACCAGTTCAACTGCTGACAGTGAGTTTATATATAGAGCTATTTGTACCAGCTATGATTTAAAACGAACTATGAGCAGATGGTACAATGGAAATATAAAATTTAAAAAGAAAAATGAAAAATGTTTATTCAATATCTTTTAAATTACATACATTAGAAATGGCTGGGGTCTCTATTTAAGTATGCAAAACCTGTGTTTAGAGACCCCGCTCCTTCTTGAAATTTACAAAGATAAGGATCATACTAAACTAATGTGTGTGTGTGTGTGCATTTGTTCGTATCTATAACTATGTGTGTGTTGCATGTGTATGTGTGTGTATGTATCTTTAGTGTGTGTAACTAGAGTGTCAGTATATGTGTGTGTGTGTCTGTATCTATGTGAGTTTGAATGGCGTGTAGCAGGTGTGTTTATGAGTATGTACGTGCGTGAGTGTGAATGCGTGTGTAGTTCTGAATTTGTACATGTGTGTTAGTTAGTTTCGGATATGTATGTGCTATATAATAAGTATATATTAAACATAAAACTAGTAAAAAATAAAGTTAAATATATATATTGTTTTATGTGATAGGTGGTACACGAGCAGACGGATCACCTGATGTTAAGCAATTGCCGCCGCCCATGGACACTCGCAACACCAGTAGAGTCACAAGTGCGTTGCCAACCTCCAAACCCCTCCCTCCCCCGGATTGGGCCTCCGGTACCCTCACTCACGCAGCAAAACACAGCACAATGCTGCTTCACGCCGGTTTTCTGTGAGGCCGTGGTATCACTCCGGTCGAGCCGGCCCATTCATGCCGAAGCGTGGCTCTCCCACGATCAATATATATTAGTATCGAAGAAGTTTGCCAAAACTGGGACTAATCTATAATATTTATAAAGAGGCAAATCCTGCTGCAATGCTTACCTAGGTAAAGACAAAAGATAAAAAAATATTTATTGGCCACAGAACAAAAATATGTGATTTTTGAACACGAGTGACATAAAAACACAAATAGAACAAATTCTGTAGCCGCTGCAGCGCTGGTTTTCAGGCGGGGCCTGATTGGTCTTATAGGTAAATAATCGGAAGACACGAACCGCTTGTTCAATGTATACGACTATACTCGGAACTGGAATTCAAGACCAAAAAAAACTACGACAGATACGTCGGTGTCAAATCTGTCAATGTCACTTATGTCATTGTCAAATTAAGTTTTCAGGTTTTTTCAACCTTTTTGTTTTATGCTTATTTTCTTAGTATAGGCTGGCACAATTAATAATAAGGATTTTCTCAAAAAATAGAAACTTAATTACATCTTCATCTTCACCATCACTAATGTCAGAATCTCTGACTATGGAATCTGAGTCGGTCACTCGACCCTGCCGAGACTACTCTTAACGAAATCGCAGGTTTTAAGACTCTCTTAGTTCCTAGCAAGAGGTTCAGGTGACAACTCACTCAACACACAATAGCATTGTTTTAAACGATTAAAATTCAAAGATTCCTATATTAATATCCCTTTGCGGCACCTCACTGCACGAAACAACATGTAAGTTCAAATGTTGTACCAAATGTTATTAGCACCTGAAGTGACACAAGCTCAATACCAGCTTTGCTACCAAACATTACGGATGATTAAGTTTTTATTAAATTGTCTTGTAGTTATGTAAACATAAGTCAATAAAATTACTTCTTTATATTATAGAATTAAAATTACAAATAAACAAATTATGTTGGCGTATGTTTTTAAGAAATAGGTATATACTATTGTACGATGATTTTATTGCAGTAGCAACATTGTAGTAGAGTTTTTGGTATTGAATTTCAGTTTTGGGTATAGTGTCGATGACTCTCTTACAAATTTACAGTATTTAAATATATAATAGTATCTATTTAAATTGCACATGACAGTAAATAATAAGATATTAAATTATTACTTACTGTAAAGTGCAACTAATGACCCGAAACGTATTGGGGGCGGGCTACTATTTTATTTATAAATGCCTTATTATAAATCGCGATCTTAAGTTATTACCATACTTAAGCTCATGTCATCCCGCAATGTTAAAAGGGGCTGACTCGAGTTTTGTTTCGGGACTATCCTTAGTTCGTGATTTGTAATAAGGGGGAATGTGATTACAACACTCTTTTGCATTTGCCTTAGGGTAGACTTATCTAAAGATTTCATAATCTGCATTATTTTTGGTACTATTAATAGTAGGGTCTTGTACCGTGTACTATTGTACTACCTGTGCGGATAAAGAATGGGATCAGAAATGGCGGCGCATTTGTGTGTGTGCGCATCAAATAGTGTGCGAGCGAGAAGTGAATACTTCTCGCTCGCACACTATTTGCGTCTATACTCGCACTCGTGGGGTAGGGAACGCAGAAGTTTTTTTTGGCAGTCAGTACCCAAGAGTGCGAGTATGGAGAGTAGCGAGTATAGCGAGAAGTGAATAGATACACCGCCATTTCTGATCCCATTCTTTATCCGCACAGGTTGTACTATGGTATATCATATTTAGGTATTGACTTTTTTATGTAATTGGCGGCAGACGAGCAGACGGTTCGCCTCAGGGTAAGCGATTGCCGCCGCCAATAGACACCCGCGACACCAGTGCAGTCACAAGTGCGCTGCCATCCTTTAAACTCCCTTTCCTCCGGATTGGGTCTCCGGGCATTCTGGGCACGATGAGTAGCGGGGCAGATGTTTCATCTCATCCATCATCTCTTGTATATTCTCTTGTAAAGTATTTCTCTTTTTGTTTATTTTTAACATTTAGTTAATGAATTAGCTCTTCAAAGAATAAAGTTGCTAGCAGGTTAGTTAGGTGAAACAAACCGAGAGCCGTTAATGAGAACTGAGAACAAACGTGGCCAGTTCACCCGAAGCTGAGTTTATATACAAAACTACAGAGAATACTAGTGTGCATTTCTCTACAGATTGAAATCGGAACTATTTACCTTTAGATGAATTTACGAGTCCCGAGGTGTTGAAAGCGGAATTCTCCAATGTGAAAATCGGGAGAGCCAAGACATCTTAATAATAATACAACCGATTTCGGCTAAGGCCACTAATCTCGATGATCAGCTACGTACGAAGGATAAATTATAGTGCTCCAGTGTGTGCGCAAACACAAGTGCACTCTCTCATATATTCATATTTCGATGGGACACCAGTGTGACACAACTGTAGATGGATCGGACGCTTTTCGAGGCACGGTTGTACATTAGCGGCGACTTCCAAACTCTGAGCTGACACTAAGAATGTCTTACCGAAAATGTGCCCACAGCAATGCATATGAAAAAGAGGACACCCATTAACCAGATGGGCTGATGGATGTCGGAAAATCCTGGATCAGGCTGGCATAGTTGTGAATGGCGAGCACAGATGGAGGCCGTACTCGCAGTAAGTTACTCTATAATTAAGATGAAGGCTAATGATGATGATGATAATCATCGTCATCGTCAGCCCATTTAAGTCCCCACTGCTGGGGCACGGGCCTCCCTCAATCACATAAGGGGTAATTGCCATACTCACCACGCTTGGCAGACGGGTTGGCGAGGGTTTTGATATAAATGCAGAGTTTTCCTTCTCTTGGTGCTGATGATCATGCCAGCAGCTTTACCTTAGTCGCCTTTTACGACACCTCGGTAAGAGTGAGGGTGGCCTATTCTACTCTGCCGGGACCACACGGCCATGATGATGATAATGCCACCTTATTACTATTTTATTATGCGTCATTGCATAATTTAAGGTACCTTGCCAGGCGATGGGCTGTCCTTAGGGAGACTTCTGGCATTGCCTAGAAAAAGCATGGGATAGATGTAACTGTTATAAATATGGTGCTATTACCTGGTTTCGGCTAAACCTAGTAGATGATAATGATGATGCCTTCCCAGATGATTTCGGCTACAACGAGCACTTTATAATATCCTCCAACCGATTACGGCTACGGCGGCCAATCTCAAAGATCGACCACGTACGCAGGATATATTATAGTGCTCAAGTGAGTGCGCAAACACAAGTGCACTCTCTATTCCCTTACACTCGTATTCCGCTGGGACACCAAACACGACCGGAGAGGGATTGGGTGCAGGACCAACGGCGTAACGTGCTTTCTGAAGCACGGAGGTACAAGACCGCCAACTTTACGAACGAACGAGCACTTTATGTAAAGACTGTAATGTTAAGTTTGGGGACTAAGGTAATGCTGCCCTCTAGCGTGCCTTCCAGTGACTGGCGTAGCCAATCTTAGCATTAAACCTAGTTACAAAAGTGCTGAATACTTTTAGTCTTCGTTATTCATAGCCAAATCCAAACTTCCTACTAATTAGCACTTGATCATATTGAACATGAATATAACAGGTGGTTTTGACAGGGTTTTGGCTCTGGACCAAATGTTGACGAATATTTTAGCACACTGAAAAGATGACCGGTAAGAGAACCAGCTTTAAATCTATGTGCGTATTGATACCACTACTGAGTGTATACCACTGCTAAGTATAAGTACATTATCAGCCTATAAACTGTCCCTCTGCAGGGCAAAGGCTTCCTTATCTTAGAAATAAAGCTATCGCTACTATGATGGGATAGGCTTAAGGCGACGGGTAGCCCTAACTAGCGACACCATTCGTTTTTAATAGTTAGCTACTTAAACCGGATCTATTTTAAACAATTTTGGGGTTACAACCTCTCGGCAAACACTTATATTATTTATTAATTAACCATGCACAAATGATGGGTCCGTTTTTGTACGCGAAAAATTGATTACCGCAAAAAGCGGCCACTTTTAGCGTGAATCCATTTTTCGCGTAAAAAAGTTGGGTCCGCATTTGTGCATGGTTATTTGATAAATAGTATAAGTGTTTGCCGAGAGGTTGTAACCCCGTATTTTTTAAAATAGATCCGGTTTAGTAGCTAACAATTAAAATACGATTGGTGATCACAAAGCGGAGCAATGTTCGAAAAATTGAAACATCCTTTTGCTCGACCCGGGACTAGGACCTCGAGATCACGGGTCGGTACTTTAAAAGACTAGACTGACAGGGCGACCTGCTAAGTATACTCAGTACTAATTCCAGCAGTGTAGGCTTGGGATATGATAAATATTATTAGTTGCAAAACATGGGACCTTGGAAAACGGAAAAAAATGCCAAAGCTACTGTTACACATGCTCATGCTTAAAAACCACGCCAAATATGAGCATGCTTAACTAGCTGTCCACATTTGCTATCAATAAGTAGGTATGCTATTAGCCATATATTAGTATGCTTAAAAATAAGCAAACCTGTTTACACATGCTAAAGCACTCCCCTACACTGCCCCATGCTACCTGCAGTGCGGGTAGAAACCCGCACTGCAGGTAGCATGCTCAAAAATCGTGTGGCGCGCGGCGTGCAATTTTTGAGCATGCTCAAAATTAGCATGCTTATTAGTACCACGTCCATCCACACATGCTACTAAATAGCACTTGCTCAAAAGTAGCATGCTTTAAGCATGAAAATAAGCCGAGTATCAGTACCTATAAAGTAAGTCGACCGTTTTATTCCCAGCCGTTTGCGCGGTATAATTTAACACTATGGCTTTTGGCAATAAGACAATCGGTTTTTCTGCCAGTCTCTTGGTGAAGTACAGCCCTAGAGTGCGGCAAAATAGCACCTGACTGCTGTACTAATTTAGGGTTCAATTAGAAACTGAGCTTGTGGCTTGGCTTGGTTTCAGCGGGTTTAAAAAGTTACTAATGTCTCTGGAGCAAACCATTTGAGATAGTTCATTGCTATTTCGTGTTATCGTTATTGGTGCTTTTAGTGCAGTAGCTAATCCATTGAAACTTAAGCCTAATTTGTCCACGTAAATTACACGCAATGTTAAATAAGCAAAACTCTCCACGGAACGGAAATGTTTAAACTTTTGAGCTACCAGATACCGATGACCATTTGTGGAGGAAAGATATTGTGTGTACCTATGTCACTAGTATGGTGTTGTTTTATGTGTATATCAGTGGTATGATTTTTAAATTAAATATTCTAGTAGGTATTCATCCCTATCCGTTTGATTGGACTCATTTTAGCCATGAGGCGATTTTGATGACTACGTGACTGAATTCCTAACTCACCGATGATACTGCAATATTCACCACAGCTCCAGTAAAAATATAAAAAATACAGTCATTTTATGAATTTTACCAATCCATCCATTACTCACGATCATATTGATAAGGCGTCGTGTCACGTTTCCCGCCGCGCATTAATCACGGCGGCCTTTAAAAGAAATAGAATTGGAAATGTAAAACAAAAATCAAATAGAGTTGTGAAAAGGCAAACAAGGGCATGGAAAAAGAAGCACACATTTTTGTAGATCTATTGTATTATGCACATCGCCAATTTTTGAAGTTAAGGCGACGGGTAGGGCACACTAGCGATGCCTAATCGATTTTTATTTTTAGCTATTAAACCGGATCGGTAAACTTATACTATTTATTAAATAACCATGTACAAATGTTGGGTCCAACGCGTACGCGAAAAATTGATTCACGTCAAAAGCGGCCACTTTTGGCGTGAATCACTTATTCGCGTTTGTGCACGGACCCAACATGTGTGCATGGTTATTAAATAAGATGGTTATTAAAAATGAAATAAAGAATATTTAAAAAAGAAAGTAATAAAGCCTATAACTGCCCCCTGCAGGGCAAAGGGCTCCATCATAGAAATCAAGTCATCGCTACTATGATGGGATTAGGCTTAATCGCCACGCTTGCCAAATGCGGATTGGTGATCACAAACCTGAGCTATGTTCGAAAAATTCGAAACACAATTTTTGCTCGACCCAGGAATCGAACCCAGGACCCCGAGATTACGACCCGGTACTTAAACCACTAGACCAACAGGGCGTCTGTTTTTTTGTAATTTAATTTATAGCCTCGTTACTGCTTTCGTGGCATCTCTAAACTTTGTGTGTGAAAACATTTGATTGAGGAACAGAAGTAACTGAAAAACATTCATATTCTCTTCATATAAAACTCCGAAATCATATAAAAATATTTTCCGTGCTGCTCAGGTATTTCGTGCAGCTTTAAAAGAAAACATGTTTTTAATTCCACGCCCAACTCTAAACGTAACAAACCAGTATTGCTGTAATTACCGACTCGTGAACGCGATGTCGCTTAAATGATGGCTTTTAAATTAAACGCCAAAAATATAACTGACATTTGTGAACAAAATCCTTTGATTCTAATTCAAAGAGATATTTAGGTACGTAGATTTTTATGTCTATCGTTTAGCTTTGGCAAGTCAAAAACATATGTTCTTTGCCTTTTTGATCACGCAAAATAAAATTCATTCAGAAGTGGATGAAATGCTTTCTGTGAGTATTTATGCGAAAGTCCACATAATTATTTATTAACGCCCTGTGGGCCTAGTGGTGTAAGTACCGGGCTGTGATCTCGGGGTCCTGGGCTCGATTCCCGGGTCGAGCGAAAAGTATGTTTCGATTTTTTCGGACATAGCTCGGGTTTGTGATCACCAATCCGCATTTGGCAAGCGTGGCGATTAATCTTAGGCTTAGTCCCATCATAGTAGCGATAACTTGATTTCTATGATGGAGGCCTTTGCCCTCCAGTAGGACTGTTTATAGGCTGATACTTTTAGAGGTAACAAATCTGAGAGCGGTGGTAGCTCAGTGGATAAGAACGCGCCTTCCGTGCGAGGGGTCGGATTTTTCAAATCTATGCGCGTATTTCTACCATTAGCTCCGCGGTGAGGAAACCTGCACGTTTCGGATAGATTCAGAAACGTGTTATTATGATTCAGTTGGTCTAGTTCCCCTGTAAAGGGTTGCGAAAGTCAGACGGCAGTCGCTTCATTGTAATTGTCCGGATTCATGGTCTAAGCGTACCCCGGGCTCCAATGCTACAGCTTTGGACGCAACCGGAAAGTACACGCTACTATGAGGAGGAGAGGTGGCAAGGGTTTCTAAGGTCAGACGGAAGTCGCTGCATTGTAATTAATAGCCTTCCCAAATCCTGAATTATAGTCCATTCGTACCCCGGGCTCCAGAGTGACAGCTTTGGACGCAACCGGGAATTACACGCTAAGATGAGGAGGGGCTAGAGGCGACAAATGAGCAAGCAGGTCACCTGATGGAAAGTAACATAAACCTAATAAACTATAATTTATTTCGTAATCATAGGTAGGTACAACAAGGTGTAATATTTAAATAATTAGGATCTACCGTGTAGGCATATGAAACGAATACAGTTATTTCAAATTTACAATGACATTAATTACATAACATAATTATATGTACAAATACTAAATCATTAAATAGTGGAAATCATTATAAACTTTTATATCTTTATCATACTTATATATTGTTTTTTATGCTAGAGGCGACAAACGAGCAAGCGAGTCACCTGATGGAAAGCAATCATCGCCGCCCATTAACATCCGCGAAATCAGAGAGATCGCTAATGCGTTGCCGGACTTTTTAAAAAGGAGTACGCTCTTATCTTGAAGGTCCCTAAGTCGTAGCCATCGGGAAATACTCCGATAGGTAAACTGTTCTGAACTGAACAGAACTGAGGTACGTGGTAGAAAGTTCCGCGAAAAACGCACAGTATTAGACCGCCATCCATCGAGATGATGAGGATAGAATCTATATAAATCATTTGTATAAAAATGATAAATTTATCATTTTCATACAAAATATTTATTTCACATGTCATCTTCAAAATATTCATCTACTCTATAGTAAGTATTCTGTAGTAAAAGATTAATTAATTAAGTTCTAAATGTTTCATCCAGGTCAGGTCTAATAAAGATTTTGGTAGTTTATTATATAATTGCGGTGGCATATAAATAAAACTCCTTTTCATAAATGCAGTTTACTATACAAAGTCTGTTGTTAGGTCGCCCAAGTCGGGCTTTCGTAGGACCGATAGTCAAGGCAATTTATCTTCGGTTCGAAAAAGAAGAAGAAAAACTTCGTAAGATTTTAAACTTTCGTGTTACATTATACTATTATAGAAATTATATTATTAAAGAAACTTCGTAGTTCAGACCTACATAATTTCTTTGTTAGCTTGTTTTGCGCTCAGGCGTTCTATTCAAAGAATTTTGTATGGGGAAAGCGAAAATATTTTAACTAACTAGGTTGTGCAGTGACCCATAGTGAGTCCTGGCCTCCGGTAATTGTAACGTTACACGTTAAATTTTAAACATTAAAACTATTTTAGAACATTAATACAATCTTTTTTTATTTTGTTTTTAATGTGTCGTGAGTGAGTTGACATCCACGAAATCAGAGAGATCGCTAATGTTCAATAATAATAATTAGTAATTAATAAATTAAGAAAAAAGAAACTATCTTAAAAAATTAAACATAATATATTTTACTTAAAACTACTTAAATTAACTTACCTTGGGAGAGCCACGCTCTGAATGAATGGTCTGGCTCGATCGAAGTGAATACCACGTCCTCACAGAAAACCGGCGTGAAGCAGCACTGTGCTGTGTTTCGCTGCATGAGTGAGGGTACCGGAGGCCCAATTCGGGGGAAAAGGGGGTTTAAAGGTCGGGAGCAGCACTTGTGACTCTACTGGTTTCGCTAGTGTCCATGGGCGGTGTTGGATGGATGGTGTTTTGAGTCTTGTAGTTAGAGCGACAGAATAGATTTTCCAAATGCTTATTTTTATTTTCCCTAAGCCTTGCCGTTTTCTCCTTAAATATAAGATACGGGTGAGAGTCGAGACAGTATATATGCATATCATGAAGCAGTCTCAGAGTTGTTTCAACTTAAATTAAGCGACCGTACCGACTGTCGGGAACATTTCATTTAGTGGAAATGTAGGTAATTACTTATGTTTGGTTTACGTACGACAATGCAGTGTTTTATTTAAGATAATTAATTAAAAAATTGAAGTTCGTTTCTGTTTTAGAAGCAGTGCGTTGCAATTTGTCGTTTGAGTGAGTCTAATGAACTCTTAATTTAAATAATATTAAGACTTTACAAACCAGCGTGAAGTAGCGCTATACTGTATATTGCTGCGTGAGTGAGGGTACCGGAGGTCCAATTCGTGGGAAAGGGGATTGAAGTGTTGGCAGCGCACTTGCGACTCCATGGGCGGCACAATCGCTTACTATCAAGTAACCTGTCGCAAACAAAAAAAAGCTCCATTTTTGTTTTGAAGATCAACTTCAGTTGTATGGGTATTATTTTTCAATCATCATCTTCAGCCATTACTGACCCACTTTTGCATATAGGCCTCACTCATCTTGTTCCATGCGAGGCGCCTTGGTCATCCATTTTACGCCCGCTTGTTCCTTGATGTCGTTAGCCCATCGTTTGAGTGGGCAGCCTCGCGGTCTGGTGTGCTCCCACGGTTTCTACTCAACGAGCTGCCTTGTCCAACGGTCCCTGCTCATCCGCGCTAATTTGTCAACAATAGAATCGTGAAAATAAATTATGGTAACGCTGCCGCTTACGCCATTGGTAATATATTAATATACTATGGCGTAAGCGTTATTGGTGACGATATGGTGGCACCGCAAGTATGGGAACTCCATTAATTCGTTAAAACATTGTTGTCATGTTTTTCTCGACATATTTAACGGTATCTGTTACCTTTAATTCTTATTTTAGTTTATTCACCTACTAATCCTGTTAAGAACGGGAATTTTCCCATGTCACATCACATCCGTTCAAATCGCCTTGGAAGTAGGTATCAAATATCTACCAAATGGTATTTTACGTTATATGGCTTTCTGACAGTTAAAATCTCGCATTATATTTATTATTTGTATTGTTTTCTTGACAATCTTCGTATGTATTTAGCACAAAATATAGGTAAAGTTTAAGGTCTTATTCATAAATGTTTGTTAAACCTTTTCTATGATTTTTTTTGTTTCAAAAGTCAAAACTGCTCTTTAACACCGTTTAGCTATAGAAAACCGGCGTGAAGCAGCACTGTGCTATGTTTCGCTGCGTGAGAGAAGATTCCGGAGGCCCAATCCGGGGGAAAGGGGTGTTTAAAGGCAGAACACTTGTGACACCACTGGTGTCGTGGGTGTCTATGGGCGGCAGCAATCGCTAACCATCAGGTGATCCGTCTGCTAGTCTGCCACCTGTCACATAAAAAAGGCTTACAGAGGTTTATTAAACGTTTATGATTAAAGCCCTAGTAGCGTAACGCGTTCAGTGGTCTAATTGGTAGAACATTCACCCGGATTGTGGAAGGTGTGGGTTCGAGTCCCGCCTGAACACGAGATGAAATTTTTAAGTGTAATATTTACTTAAGAATATATTGCAAAAGATTGCTATAAAAATATCAACTGATTTAGCAGTCTCATCTTAACTGGTGGTCAAATATTTGTAATAATATTTCAATTGGATATTGTAAATATACCTACAATATTGATGAGACTATCGAAAGCTTATATCGAATCAAGCACTTACAATTTCGTCGACTTAATAACGCGTTCAGTGGTCTAATTGGTAGAACATTCACCCGGATTGTGGAAAGTGTGGCTTCGAGTCCCGCCTGAACACGAAATGAAATTTTTAAGTGTGTAATTTACTTAAGAATAACTTGCAAAATATTGCTATAAAAAAGATCATCTAATGCATTTATTTAATATAATTTAGTATGGCTTTCCTTCTTTCTGATCTGGTAATCTTCATTGTATCATTTTATATCTTCTTAATGTTATTTTATTTTAGTTTAGATAATGTTGCTTGGATGATTGGCATGGCCGCGTTCATCGTCGTGCAACTCGAATTATTATTTATTATTTGATAGAAATGGGGTGAGCCCTGCGTCTCATAGCTACTGCGACCAGTAGATGATCTATTGTGGCAGCCCCGTAACCTATTACAGCACCCCATGTAGCTCCAGTTCCAGGATAAACCCGAGAATGGAGCTGATGGGGGAGCTCTTGATCTCGTCAGCTGAGATCATGTGTGCTCCCAGGTGGTGGACGTGGATAATCGTTTCCTCGTCCTCGCGACAGAACCTGCAGATTTGGTATCTGAAAGGCCCATGTTGTGCAGGTGCTTGTTTAATTTGCAGTGCCCTGTGAGGGTCTGAGTGAGTGCTCTAACATGTCCTCTACTCAGTTTTACTATTTCTACAGCTCGTCTCTGATCGAACGCCTGTATCAACGCCTTAGACTGTTCTAGTCGAGGTAGCCTCATCCAGAATTCAGTGCTTTGCTTATGCTCCCACTCTTTTAACTCGAACCTCCGGTCCGAGTAGTGGGCTCTCTGCCCCGGCCTTTGCTAGCACGTCAGCGACTTCGTGTGCAACTCGAATAGTCGACGACGAGAATCTCACTGATCGCTTAAACTCTCTGGCCCTGCGGAGAGAAGTCGCATCTCTGTGTCTTTTACCGCCTTTACCATGGTGCGTGTTCCGAGGAGCTGTTTGAGTTAATACCCGCTGCTGAATTTACTACCGTACTACACGCCGTAAACTAGGATTCCACCCGTACCATCTGGATGGGTAGAGATCCACCATCGTGCGCTTTACACGTCATTTTTTGCCACGCACCTCCATATTGTGGAATCAACTTCGCTCAGCGGTATTTTCGAACCGGTACGGCATTGAGATCTTCAAGAAACGAGCCTATACCTTCCTAACGGGCCGGCAACGCATCTCCACTCCCTCTGGTGTGGCTGCTGTCCATGGGCGGCGGTGATCGCTTACCATCAGGTGACTCGCTTGCTCGTTTACCTCCCTTTCTCATAAAAAAATGCCGTTTACACATACTTTTGGATTTACAGACTACCATAAGCGCATAGTTAGGTAACCTTATTATATTATTGCTATAGCTGTGTTGTGTGTAACTAATAAATGAATAAAAATAATTGAAATCAGTCCAGTTATTTTAGTGATTAGAGTGAAAAGAAACTTTTTATACCTCTTTGCTTTCTCTAACTGACCTAATGGTACAAAAATAATAGATTTGTAAAATCCGAAAAGTTTTCTCGGATTCAAGCTTAACAACCTCTCGTCTAAAATATGCATATTCTTATCCACTAAGTCCTTCGCTCCACCATTCATTCACAACTGCTATTTGTTCATGTTAGTACTAAATAATACATTTTCTCAAATTCACAAGGGTTCAACCCAAAACTTTGGATATCTACGTTTGTTTACAAAGTCTGCAATGATTTTAGAATGTTGCATTGCGGCATGTGCAAATAATGCTTCGAACTAAGCCAATTTTGTGCAGGTCTCTTCAAACTGGGAATTTCATTTCGGCGGCTGCTTATTTTTGTAAAGAATTTGAGTTTATTGAGGCTGCAGAAACAAAATACATTGGTAGAGAATCACAAAGAATTTATAAAAATGTTTGGTGACAATTTATTTTTCCCAGAGGAAACCATCATGGCCTTCACCATGTAACATGTAGGAAACAAGATGGTGTGTGGGACTCTAACCCTAACCAAAACCCCTGGGGTGTCCATTTTAGCGCGATCATGGACGGAACCCCCTCAGCCAGGACGGACCGTACCGCTAATCGCGTTCGCCGCGCTAGCCCTTCTTTTTTGTATGACAAGGACACCCAATAACGTCGTCCCCCGCGGAGAGTCGTATGCTGAGCAAGCCACTCTCCAATAGTGGCTCGCGTACTCCGAAGGCCCTTTTAGTCGCCTCTTAAGACAGACCGGGAATACCTTGTTCTCAAACGTCGAATCTTCCACTAACTTGAATCCAAAAGAGTTTTTCTAAATGATAATAATATTTATAGACAATTTTCGATGTACCTTCTTAGATTCTGATACCCTAAATAAAATTCCTTGAAATACTTAGTTTGAGGACATACCTTTGTATGAGCTCGTGACAACATGGAATTCAAAGTGATTATATAAAGATAAAAACCTTTCTCAAAAGTATTCACCACTGCTCACAGTAAAGTTACGCCTACAGGTACCTGTTATATTTTTATCGGACTGTGACGTTCATGCCATTTATAATAACCCCCTTCCCTAAAATGGGGGAACTTTTTCCTTTAAAATGGGGCAGTGTCATCTTCCATTTCAAATGATTGATGACGACAAAACCGAGAGGAGCGCACTTTGGAGAAAATGATTCTTTTCTAGTACTTGAGAAAATGTAACCTTCTTGAAAATGTTTTTTTTTTGTTACAAGGACCAAACTCAATGAGGAGACAAGTATGCAGGGAATATTTTGTTTTTTAAATCATAGGTAACAGACGAGCAGACGGATCACCTGATGGTAAGCGATAGCTTCAGCCATGGACACCCGCGACACCAGTGTGGAGTGGAGTCACAAGTGCACTTCCTTTAACCCCCATTTCCCCAGGATTGGGCCTCTGATACCCTCACTCGCGCAGTGAAACACAGCACAGTGCTGCTTTACGCCGGTTTTTTGTGAGGCCATGGTCATTGTGGTGTATCACTCCGGTCGAGCCAGCCCATTCATGCCGAAGCGTGGCTCTACCACACGGTTAGGCAAGGCGTATTAGGTTCAAGTGTGAGACCAAATTCTAGAGCACCATCAATTATAACATAACCGGCATGATACCACGGCCTCACAGAAAACCGACGTCTGTAAGCAGCATCTGTGCTTGAGTCAGGGCACCGGAGACTCAATCCGGGGGAAAGGTTGGCTTAAAGGTCCACCACGTCCTCACAGAAAACCGGCGTGAAGCAGTGTATGCGCTGTGTTTCGCTGCGTGAGTGAGGGTACTGATGCCCAATCCAGGGGAAGGGGGGTTAAAAGGTAAGCAGCGCACGTGTGACACCACTGGTGTTGCTGGTGTCGATAGGCGGCGGTAATCACTTACCATCAGGTGATCCGTCGGCTCATCTGCTACCTATATCATAAAAAAAACTTGTTCCTCTGAATACTTGTTATTATGGCCCCAAAGCTTTAGGGTCAATATCTTTGGATTTATAAGAGTTCAAAAATCAGCATTTCAAGTGATTGAAACAGTAATGAACTAACAAAAACATTTTTTATTGTTTTGCCAAATCTTGACATTTTAACAACATTTTTACATTAAGTCCTAACAGAATACCTACAGCAAATTTAATTTCTGCCGGCACTTTCATATTTGGACCAAAAATATATGAGAGCCCGAGGACCGCCTATCAGAGATTAAAATGAGACTGCCGCGTGGCGCAGTTGTTAGTGGGCCGCACTTTAAAGCGGCGGTGGCTGCGCAAGAGGTTCCGGGTTCGATCCCCGGGTCGGGCCAAAAATTTGTACCTAAGTTTTCGGTTAGAAATTCATGTCAGCCCGGAGTCTGGAAGTTGGCAGTCTATGTACTCCCGTGCCTCAGAAAGCACGTTAAGCCGTTGGTCCTGCGCCCAATCCCTCTCCCGTCGTGTCACAGTAGTGTCCCATCGAAATATAGAGGTAAGGGAATAGAGAGTGCACATGTGTTTGCGCACACACTTGTGCACTATAATATATCCTGCGTACGTGGCTGATCGTTGAGATTGGCCGCCGTAGCCGTAATCGGTTGGAGGATATTACATTATTAAAATGACAGATTTTTTTTTAACTGGAAATTACAGTACAAACAGAGCTTCTATTGTAGTCGAGTAAAATTTTTCAATTTTCAACGTTAAATGGTCAAATGGAACCGCTGAAATTAAACAATGGTGTTTAAAACTTCTGCAAAGAGCATTTACGCAAAATAAATATCAACGGAAAACAAAGCTCTTTTGTACTGTTCCAGCTACAAACGTAGTTTATAATGAAGCTGTCCTATTGTGTCAACATTAAATAGGTAGATAATGAGCTCATCACCATAATTCTAGCGTGTCATTCCCGGTTGTGTCCTATCTTTCCCAGCCCGGCTGGGAGAGGCAGATTCGGGCCCGCGGTGTTAGCGGGCCTCCGTCTGGTAAGGGACATGATAGAGGCTGCTATAGCAGGGGCAACAAATACAATTACCTCCATAAGACCTAAACCAAAATCCAATTTGCATGGTCAAACACTTTCTTGCTCTGAACTTGGAAAAAAGCCGGCGTGCGTGTCCCCTACCCACTCTGACGATGAGGGAGCCTCGCAGGTGGTTTTGCTGGGTATACCTCTAGCTGGCAGACGCCGGTTGTTCTAGTGGTTTAAGTACCGGGCCGTGATTTCGGGGTCCTGGGTTCGATTCCCGGGTCGAGCAAAAGGTATATTTCGATTTTGTCGAGTTTGTGATCACCAATCCGCATTTGGCAAGCGTGGTGATTAAGCCTAACCCAAATTTGCCCTGCAGTGGAACAGTATAATAGTATATAGGCTGATACCTCTTGTTGGCTTTGCATCAGGAGAAGCTCACGCTAGACGGAGAGCCCCACATGACCAGTCTGTCCCCCGTGGACGGGTATACTTAAGGATGTAATTTCATTGCACTTTAGGCCGGCGGCTTTTCCCCTGCGCCACCAAAAAAAAGGGGTTCGTCCTGTAAGCCCATTCACCTTGTATCCTTCCCTACATAAATCTATGTGGCAGGTATACCTCATTCACGCTTTCCATCAGCTGCCATTGTGGTCAAGCGTCAGTCGGTGTTGTATGTCTATCTTTTTTATGTGATAGATGACAGGTGAGTAGATGGATGCCCTGATGGTAAGCGTCGTCTACCACCTATCATATAAAAAAAAGCTTCGAACCCCTCTTTCTTGGTATCTATTTTGAGACAGCTCTACACAGTGTAGGTATTTAGCCCCGCCTGGACAAGCCCATAATAACAGCTAATGGTTTGTGTAATGGAAATCGAACCCGCTATCTCCATTTGCAAGAGAATCGTTATGCTTCGTTATACTAAAATGTTCAAGTCGGATGTTACACTCCCGACCAATGAATTCGGGTCACGTCTATTTTCATACAAATAGTCATGAGCATTTAACAGGCTCAGAATGGCTAAATAAATAAAAATATGCCTGCTCGCCTGTCATCTAAAACATAAAAAATAATGTCGGTACAGTGCAATAAAGTTTTCAATAAAAAAAAAACTTCCACACTGTCTGAAAAAATTTAGGTGTACGACTCTCGCAATTTGATCGAGTTTCGGCAACAAGAATAAGGCTAAGCCAAAACCATAGAAAACCATTACTTAGGTATCAATCAGATGGGAGCAAATCAACAAGCATCTCTCCCACTCGAGATAATGTCATTCAATCTAAAATCCAATAAGTCTGGATGCAAAAGGGATGAGAGAGGGAAGAAAAATGACGGGGTTGGAATATCGAGGGGATTTTTTTATTTTATACATTCGAACAAAAAACGAAGCAACAACTAAATATTCGCTTGAGTCGAAAGTTTATCACAAAAACGTACATTTCATTTTTGGACAATAATAATAAAAAACAACAAAACATTAGTTCATTGTTTTAAAGTTTGGGGTAAGTAGTGGTTCGTAGCACCACCAAGAGCGCTTGAGTCGCCATGTACATTC
Source organism: Marasmia exigua (assembly GCA_019059595.1). Lineage (NCBI taxonomy): Eukaryota > Metazoa > Arthropoda > Insecta > Lepidoptera > Crambidae > Marasmia > Marasmia exigua. The sequence goes on along the minus strand of CM032472.1, from coordinate 25,730,894 downwards.
TAATTTGGGATTTATGCACATAAACACAAGAAATCTTCAATTTTAGTTTCGTGTTTTTCCGCGGGACTTTTTTCGTGACGTGGTTTCTATATCAGAGTTGTTTTGAATAAAATGAGAACTCGAAATGTAAACCACCTGATGACAAAAACAATTGCTGTACAAATTAAATAAAAGTCTCTGGTCTTGCATAAGCGCATCGGTGCTGTATGCAAAGATCTATAAAAAAAATGAAGGGGTAAATGAAAATCGCCTCTTCGAACACTTGTAGTCGCCCATGGGCTGGAGTCACAAGTGCGCTGTCCCCTTCTTTTCTGCAGTGGGCCTCTCCGGTACCCTCACCACTTTTCACCTCAGGTTTTCTGTGAGGCCGTGGCATCACTCCGAAAATATGCAAGTGTCACACTTTTTCAGTGGAATCGAGATGCAATGTAAATTTTTAGATATCGATACATAAAACATAGGTCATCCCTTCAGTGGATCTGATCGTATTTCCCTTTCTGCGTATAATAAATACTTACGGGTTTTCCGTAATCGGGTTCTCCGTACAGATATATCGATAATTAATTTATTTTTATTCGATAAATTGTAATTTTGTTTTCGAAATCAAATATTTTTTGCATCACATGTTGATTGATTTGACTGTCGGAAGACCTACATAACAGTGTAATAACTTGCATAGGTACTCTTTTCTATCACCTGATAATCCAGCATTAGATTTTATTTCACCGAGTATGTAATATTTTTAATCACTGAATTTATGATTTTTTTTGTTGGTAGTAAATTTAGAAACGACTTTAAGCAGAAGAAAGCTTCGTTATCCCAAAATAATATCTTTATAGGATGAAGAGAAGAGGTCTCATTGCTATGGGAAAACATAATTTTGTGCAGTTCACGTGTTCCACGCCTTTTAGTGCTTTCATTATTCAATTAAAGTACGTGGTCCAAATGATGATGTATATTCATACTTTATACGTACGCCAAATATAATAGTTGTTTCAGCCATCATTAGTTAGAATTAACGCGTGAGGTTGACCATTGCTGCAAATTGTTTTGCGGTCTGATCACAATTACAACAATGTATTGTTACTGTTAACTAACTAGGTTGGCGCAGCGACCCAAAGTGAGCCTTGGCCTCCGTTAATAAGAGCCTCAGACTAGGCCGGTCCTGCGCCACCTCCTGCCAGTCATCCGCCAGAAGTGTACGCAAATCCTTTTCGACCTCTCTCCATCGGTATCTTGAACGGCCAACTGGCCTCCGACCATTTGATCGTCCCAGGTACGCCCTTTTTACTACACGATCCTCTCCCATTCTCTCGAGGTGGCCGAGCCAGCGAAGTCGATGTGCTTTAGATTCGCCGATGATATTAGGCTCGCACACATGGTCCTGTAGCTCCCAGTTCTTCCTCCTTCTCCAGGTTCCATCCAGTGTTTGTGTAGGTCCAGGAATCTTCCACCAGATCTTTCGTTCAGCCACAAGGAGCTTGGTCCTTCCTTAGGCGTTAGTGTCCAGGCTTCACAGCCGTTCATTAAGATTGGGCGTATTACTGTTTCGTTACTGTAAGGTACATATACCTAATATATACCGGTCGTCCTACCATAAAACCTACTACAATGGATTAAGGATGAATATTAAATGACGGCATTTTAGGAATTACTACTGAGAGCGCTGTTGGAATCAATTTTACAAACGCTGTATGGAACCTACATATCGTTGTTCATTGTGATGGTCCTAAGCCCGAACAAGTACCTATGTAGGGAGAATTGGTGTAGTTTACCTGTTTATTATTGGACAAAGTGATCACTATTACCGCTGCACTGTGGATATTTTCGAGCTAAAGTACATTGACATTTTTGTATGAAACATGATGAAATAAATTAATAGGAGTATTTTCATTTTTTAGGGTTGCGTAGCCAAATGGCAAAAAACTGAACCCTTATAGATTCGTCATGTCTGTCTGTCTGTCCGTCCGTCCGTATGTCACAGCCACTTTTCTCCGAAACTATAAGAACTATACTATTTAAACTTGGTAAATAGATGGTTTTTTTTAACCGCATTACGATTTTTACACAAAAATGGGAAAAATAAAACAATTGGGGGGGTTTCCATACTTGAAAATGAAGCTCAAATAATTAAAACATATTAAAACTCTCTCTGAAGTAACCCGGTATAGAAGCCCCAATATTGACTTGATTCAAGAACAGGAGGCTCTGTTTGCGAATCGTACACAATGCGATGGATGCAGAATGGATTATATTCGTACACATGATGATTGTATTGTATACTTTGTATAGGCAAATACCGGGGTTAAGAACGTACTGTTTATATGGAATGTTTTGCTATTTTTATTTGTATAAAAATATGCAATTAGGTAATATGCTAGTACTCACCATAAGCGCGAACAAATATATTCGTTCACTGGTCTAGTTATTCTTAATATTGTGGTAAACTAACTACCTTTGGTTTGCCTATAAAGGTAACATTTTCATTATAAGACCACTTTCATGTATTTTTATTTTGTTTTATAAAGACAACCAACAAGATAAACCGGAGACTGACTGAATGGCGCAATTGGTAGTGACCCTGCCTCTTACGAAAAAGGTCGTGGGTTCGATCCCCACCCTGGACAAGCATTCGTGCGATGAACACTTGTGTTTGTTCAGTGTCTGGGTGTAATATATGTATTTAAGTATATATTTGTGTTCCTCTGTTGTCTGATATCTGTAAAAGTGCTTAAGCTACTTAGTACGGAATCAGGACAACCTATGAGATGTTTATTTATTTAAAAAAAATACTGTTACTAGCAAAAAAGAACATAGACAAACATAATCTTAAAGCTAAGTGTCACCTTACTTATAGGTTGCCACGGCATGCAATGCGGACTATTAGTGCGTTAAGAATAAACAAAACTTTATAAAAATTAATTGTTTCTAAGAATTGTGACGTGTTCGCTAACGAATTAACCAATCAGGCGTCGAGTACTGCAGCACCTGACTCCTGATTTTTTGAGGTTTATTTTATTTCACACGCTTTGTTGGAGCTTATTGTATTGACGCTGATAGTCTGTGCATGGTGGCGTGGTGACTCACATGGGTTCTGGTACCCTTTACAAAGAAAGGCACCTATCTTCCAACCCGCGTTGACTTAAGTTGGTATGTAATTAAGTTGCATTCTGCAGTCTGGACTGCAGAGAGTCTTATTGCGTCCCGTGGGAACAGATTGTGGTCGTTTGTCACCCACTGAGCCTTATTAGGTGCAAAATAACAAAATTTTGCTAGTTTGCTTGGAATCACCATTATGATTAATATGGGTTTAATAAAAAAACCGGAGTAATTAGACTTGGGGTGTAGCTTGGATATTTCGCTCCACACGCATATAAGTATAGGCATTCGATTATTATTATTAGCGTTAGTTTTCTGTTTTACAGTAAATATTTCACAACATCACATACATTGATCTGACTCCGAGTTAGGTAGCTCGGGCACCTGTGTTACGGATATCAGAATCAACAGTGGGATTACAAATATATACATATAATACTTTTCTTTTGTAAATACATACTTATAATACATAGCAAACACCCAGACCAATACAAACAAATATGTTCCTGCACACAAATGTTTGTACTGTGCGGGGATCGAACCCGCAACCCTTGTATCAGAGGTAGCGTTCACTACCGCTGTTCCAATCAGGTCGTCAAATATACAATAGCTTGATCACGTTGAATTAAACGTTTCGGGAGTTGCCACACTGGCGTATTGCGAGCATTTTCAAAGCGGAGCGACGACGACAGCGGACACGTCGTGGCTACGCAGCGTTCACGCCGCGGATGCACATCGGATGCGCGACGGATTCGCCGCGGACAAGTCTGAACGCCATTGAGTTTTTGCCGCCGTTGCGCATCCACGGCGACGCGACGAAATTGCTCGCAATCCGCCAGTGTGGCAACTTCCTCACGGTTATGGTGTGACTTAAGCAACTGCGCCACCGAAATAGGCTAATATAAAATGAAAACGGGCGTAATATAAATATTCGTTTTGAATTGCCTCATTGTGTAAAAAACACTCCCTCTTTGCGGGAGTTTACCTCGCATGAGGTCCGGATAACAATAGAAGAGGGAGATCCGTTTTATTCCCAGGAGGAGAATTTTATTATGTGAATTTTACATTAGAATCGAAAATTTTACATTGTGCGTTAAATCAGCTTTCTGGGCTGAATTTTGGCAGAATAACGACTTAAATATCAAAAATTTTGGATACGACGAAGTTTGCTGGAGTTCTATAGTAGGTCGTCATCATCCTCATCTTGGCGTGTAAATAAGGCTCATGTTCTATTTTTTCTCTTGTTGGTAATATAAGAACCCTACAAAAGTGAAAACAGCGGTGAAAGAATGGATTTGTTAGCTTGGAAACTCTTCGAGATAGGACTATTTGAAAATCACTTATTAATACCTAGACTTGCCCAAAACGCTCCATATAAACAGCGACGCGAGGCGTGACGTCAGCCCTCACTAGTTTGCTTTGTTCGATATCTATATGAAATAGTGCGTTTATGAAAGTGGTTTCTTAACAAGAGTTGCTATAAATTAAATAGGTAAGTTATTGATCGCTATATAAATATTTCGTAAATTTAAGACTTAAAATTTACTTGCCTATCTTTGCCTTTGAGGGCTCCTAACAAAAATAATACATAAGGTTTCAAGCTGAAATTTTGTACATAGCTGCTGTTGACCGTTATTAATCATCATCATCATCATCAGCCCATTTAAGTCCCCACTGCTGGGGCACGGGCCTCCCTCAAACACATGAGGGGTAATTGCCTTACTCACCACGCTTGACAGACGGGTTGGCGAGGGTTTTGATATAAATGCAGAGTGTTCTTTCTCTGGGCGCTGATGATCATGCCAGCAGCTTTACCTTAGTCGCCTTTTACGACACCTCGGTAAGAGTGAGGGTGGCCTATTCTACTCTGCCGGGGACCACACGGCGACGGTGACCGTTATTTCTCAATGTTATTTAAACAATCTGCCAATCTCTTACCTAGTACACAAGCCTATCCTCTGATGCGACTATAGATGTCCCTTTGAACGCATAGACCATGCTTCAAGCCCGGGGTACGCTTAGACCATGATTCAGAATTAGAGGAGTCTGGAAATTACAATGAAGCTACTGCCGTCTGACCTTCGCAACCCTTTAACATGGGAACAAGAACACTGAATCATGGGTACACGTTTCAGGGACTATCCGAGACGTGCAGGTTTCCTGACGAGTTTGACGATGTTTTCCTCTCTCCGCCGAGCTAACGTTAAGTGTTTTGAATTGAGAAGCAGATGAAAAAACAGGCTGAAACCTAGAGGAAGGAATACATAATGGCTCCCGAAATAGATAGCAGTCACCAGGCACGGAACCCATACATATGCCTTACTGTTTCAATTCTTTTTTTTTCTTAGTCCTATCCTCACCTTTTAACCTCTTTTTTATCTTGGTGGCCAACGTGCCTAAAGGGGCTAGTCTGAAAACCAGCGCTGGGCAATTTGGCCGAGAAAATGCTGAGATAATAGTACCTATTGTCGACAATTTGAAAATGTTCGTTAGTTAGTTTTGTGTTAACCTTGAGAAACTATGTAATAATTTCAAGGTCCTTGAAATTATTACATAGTTTCTAAATAACATTTTACTTTATTTGAACTTTAAAAATAAGCACGTATATTTGAAAAATCCGGAGCTTGCTCGGATTTGAACCACGACCTATATGGAAGGCGCGTTCTTATCTACCGAGCTCGCATCTCGCTGAGCTATAGCTGTCCATTCTGTGGGGTACATTTGGCCGCATTTCTCGCAGGCTCACAGCCTTTATTGGGTGAATAACTGACGTATAGCTCTATTTACGAGTGGCCGGAGGAATCCCCTAATGAAAGCGGACCAGTAGACGATTATTCACGGTTAGAGTTGCCAGGCGTCCGCATAAAATGGGATCAAGTCAAGCGATGTTAGCTCAATGGATAAGAACGCGAATTCTATAGGGTTCGTGGTTTAAATCAGAGCATGTACAGTGGCGGACAGGTCAAGCTATACAAAACTGTCAAATTTCCTCAATCGATTTCGAACTCAATGTGTAACAAAATAAGGTTTATAATCGAATGAAGAAATTTGACAGTTTTGTATAGCTTGATGTGTCCGCCACTGTACCTCTGGAAGTTTTTAATCTATGGGCATATTTCTAACAATAATGCGGCGGTGAAGGTGAGGATAGTTTCTCAAAATGGTGGATACCACTATTTGAGATAATTATTCTGAATGTGTAACTGTCCTGTCTAAGGGTTGCGAATGTCAGACGGCAGTGGCTTCATTGTAATTACACCAGACTTCCCGTATTCCTCTTTCCTTTATGTGAGTGTGGGCACTCGAGCAAAAGGATTACTTGTTGTATAGAAATTATCGCCGCCCATGGGCACCCAAGAAGTCACGTGCGGTGCTGACTTTTTTTTATTTAATCTGCAGAGTCCCCTGCTGGGCAAAGACCTCTCCCAAGTATCTCCATTCGTTGGACATCGACTACGCGGCAGACGATTCGATTTTGTGACGATTTCAATACGTATGTCCAAGAATGGCCAGTAAAGGCATTGGAAAGGGAGCCGACTTTTTAAAAAGAAATAATACTCTTGAAGTACGTATCGGTTCAAAAATATCGAATATTCGGCTATATTCGGATTCCAATTCGGCTATCGGAATACGGAATTACTGTTAGATCTGTCCGGCAGACTTGGTGACCCTATTCAAGCCTCTTGGAAGGTTTTATTGTTTGGTTATGCTTGAGTTAATTAGAGTTCATGTTGGTATAATATATTATGTTTGCCGCGAAATAATATTAATATACACTACGTAAGTATTTAATAACAATAAATAAAATGCTGTACCTACCTTGAGCCATGCTCCCCGTTTTTATAAAAACCAAAAAAAAGTCACCTATAATTGTAATTTTACGACGTCCTTATTTTTTTCTAATATTATGCCTCTTTCGTTTATCTATTATGTGCCAGATGTTTCGTTTCCATAAGTGGCATAATTTGATGTTTAAAAATACAGAGTAAAAAGTGTCTCAAGGTACAGCACCTTCCCCTATGTGTGTGTATATGTTTGTGTAAGGAAGTACCACCTACAGCGATAACTTTACTAGAGATCAGGTGTGATGAAGCCTGAGTGCTTTTCTGCTACTATGACATCAAACACACACCGATTTGCTTTATTTCATCAAATTTTATTTGTCCCGAAACCTGTATCTAATAGTCCTGCAATAGGACCAACAAATTGTTTTTTTTTTTCGAATCCTCTTTAAATTTGAAAGTGTGTACACTCATTCCTTTTTTTCAAATTATCAAGTCTTATTTGATTTAAGCCCGATTCAACCAGTCTTAATCCGACATAAATAATTAGTATAGCGCTGTTATTCTATACAAATCTGACGTTATGAAATAGATTTATTCACGGTTCATGATTGGTCGAATTGGGTCATTAGATCTTAGACACAATTTTAATTAAAGTCAACTTAAGTGATCTTCCACAATTTCAATTACGTCATTACTTAATAAACAGTGGAAGAGCCCCGCTTTGGCATGAATAGGCCAGCTCGACAGGGACTGGCCCATTCATGCCGAAACATTGGATTCCGAAGTAATACCACGTCCTTACAGAAAACCGGCATGAAGCAGTGCATGCGTTATTTCACTGCGTGAGTGAGGGTACTGGAGGCCCAATCCAGGGGAAGGGGGGTTAAAAGGTAAGCAGCGCACTTGTGACACCACTAGTATTGCAGGTGCCCATATGCGGTAATCGCTTACCATCAATTGATTCGTCGGCTCGTCTGTAAAAATAAATAAACAGCGATATGCAAAACCATATAGGCTCCTATAATTTACTTTTACAACCTAATTGGAGTGCATTTATATTATGCACAATCGGGTGTGAAATGTGGGCGAGCCGATATGTGTAACACCCGATATCGTTACACCTGATCAAGATACTGGTTATGTATGCAGGCGGTGTGTTCGCTATCTCACATGATTACGCGAACATAGTTGGAATGGCAATTGATTTGATAAGGGATATATAGCCGGTAATATACGAGCCTGTGGATCAACTGCGGTAGATTAACACCACCAATATGTTGTCACAGATGCGTTCTAACGATGGACTTAGGATGCCGCCCTGCTAGGTTCTTTTATTTTATGGGACTACCCGAAGATAATTCGCCAATGCCAAGTAACTTATTGAGAATACGTAGGTAGTCAACAGTCAAAGTTAGTCAAAGTCGGTATAGCGTGGGAGAGCCACGCTTCGGCATGAATGGGCCGGCTCGACCACGGAGTGATACCACGGCCTCACAAAAAACCAGCGTGAAGCAGCAATGTGTTAGTATGTCTGTGTTTCGCTGCGTAAGTGAGGGTACCGGCCCAATCCAGGTAGGAAGTGAAGTTAAAAGGTTGGCAGCGCACTTGTGACTCCACTGGTGTTGCGTGTGTCCATGGGCGGCGGCAATCGCTTACCACCAGGTGATCCGTCTGCTCGTCTGCCACCTATGACATAAAAAAAAAGTCACAGTCACTCAATAAAACGCAGTTGTTTTACGTTTTATTGATCTACGGATTCAGCGGATATCACTTTAAAAGCAATCGCAGGTTCTAAGACTATTAGGTCCAATCAAGTTGTCACGAGACAACGCACTCGACACACAATAGCAGTGTTAAAAACGGTACAAACCAACGATTCTTATTATAAAGATCACTTTGCGGCACTTCACTGCACAAATAAACACCAAATTTGTACACTAAAAACCACTAGACACTAATTTAAAACCTTTGAATTGCATCAGCCCAAGCGGCTTGTTTTAGCCCTACCCGCCTAATCCCTGCTAGGTTCTAACCAAAAATCCTACTATCATAAGTATCATATTGTAAAAATGTAATATATACATCTATAGAAATATTCGTCTGTTCGGGTATAAAAACTCTCAGGCTTTTTGCTCCGAATCTAAACGGAAATTATGAATCATATGTCCCGCTTCCATTAGCGGTGGCAGAAAATCCCCTAAAACTGTTCTCGGTGCATACACTCCTATGTAAAATATGCTGCGCTTGAATACAAATATACTCTGAACTGTATACTCTATGTAATCGCTACAAGCGATAAGACCGCCTTACTGTACTGTTGTTGTTGTATCATGCTTGTATTTTGTTTTTGTGCAGTAAAGAATATCTATCTTTGGATCAACATGATAACTTGACAAATAGTCTGGTGTATCCATTGTCGGCTATAGGGAATGAGACGAGCTCTACACTCCACTTGGTTCTCTACAAGGTGATGTATATTACGGTTTACACTAGGACACAATAAAATAAAGAATGACTGATGTATTCCTTATTTTATTGCGTCAATAAAATAAAGAATAAATAAGTTTTTTTTTGTGTGTTGCAATTTTAACCTTGGGAGAGCCACGCTTCGGCATGAATGGGCCGACTCAACCGGAGTGATAACACGGCCTCACAGAAAACCAGCGTGAAGCAGCACTGTACTATGTTTCGCTATTGTATGAAAGTTTGGCGATTAAAAAGAGTAACTGGCGAGTTTCTTGCCGGATCTTCTCGACCAGAAACAACTTTCCGAGCCGGTGGTAGAATCGCATTATGTTTATTTATTTCTTTAGTATATTTTATGTATCAACATATATATGTATTAACATGTAAATTATACAAAAGTACTTACAAATAGTTTTAAGTCATTCAAATGTATGACGATTTGTAAGTGCTGTGTACAAGCCTATGCAAATAAAGAATTATTTGATTTGATTTGATTTGCTACGTGAGTGAGGGTACCGGAGGCCCATTCCGGGGTAAAGGGGGGTACAAAGGTTGGCAGCGCACTGGTGTTGCGGGTGTCCATGGGCGGCAGCAATCGCTTACCATCAGGTGATCCGCCTGCTGGTCTGCCACCTATCACTTAAAAAACAACCTGCATGGGGCTGTTTGGGGGAGACATGCGTACTGCAGTGGATGGAAAACCGTTGACCTTAATTATGTTATTATAACAAACACACACCAAGGTGGGAAACTTTCCCACCTGTATACTTGTACCCAACAAAATGTTTCTCTGGAATCATTTGGAGGACTCCCTTCCGCAAGGTAAGGACCTCATATGTTACCGGCTCATAATTATATTACCTAACCCATTCTTATACCGACGTCAGCATGAGAAACAAAGAACATTAAATAATAACACAATCCGTATTTATTTTCTAAAGGTATACAGTTGGCTCTTGTAATTATTTAAGTGAGCTATGTTTGTTTACCAGTCCAATAATGATAAACAATGTGCGTCACAAAACAATGAAGGGTTTCAGAGGAAGAATAATATAGATAGGGTTCTACACTGGCCATATAATTAAGGCGACGGGTAGCGGTGCGGTTGGTGATCACAAACCTGAGCTATGTTCGAATAATACGAAACATCCTTTTCGCTTGACGCGGGAATCGAACCCAGGACCCCGAGATCACGGCCCGGTACTTAAACCACTACATACAGTCAAAATTACAAATTTTAGTGCAAATCTCCCAATTAAGATGACGGGTAGGGCACACTAGCGACACCAATCGGTTTTGATTGTTAACTACTAAACGGGATCTTTTTGAAACAATTTCGGGGTTACAACCTCTCGGCAAACACTTATACCTACTATTTATTAAATAATCATGCAAAAATGTTGGGGCCGTTTTTGTTCGCGAAAAATTTAAGTGTCCACTTTAGGCCCTCATTAATAATACAGTGTGGAGTCCAGAAACGAAGATAATATTAAAAAACAGATGCTTTATAATCCGGGGTTACCATAATGCGATCCGTTTGCTCGTCTGCCACCTATCACATAAAAAAAGATATTGTCACCGCTCGTACAAAAACTGATAACCAAATTATAGCAAACCTTTAACAGGAACCAGTCCAACACATAGATTTGAAATATCAAGAAGTGCATGCTCGGATTCAAACCACAACGACCCGTATGGGAGGCGCAATCCACTAAGCTACCGATACAATTTTTTTCTTAAATATATAAATTAGTATGGACCCCCCTTAATTAGAGGTGTGTGTTTCAATAAAATAAAAATAAAGTATAGCTACAATTAAGTAGGTTTTAGAACGAACTCTATCGATCAATAACGCCATGATCGATAGAGTTCGTTCTAAAACCTACTTAATTGTAGCAAATAGGTTCGTCCATTGATATTTTATGGGTTGGTAGTACCACAGATTTAATAATAGAAGTTGGTAACCATGCGACAATATAGCAGTGTGAAAAAACATAAGTTACGACTTTTATTAAATATTTAGGTAGAGTGTTTACTCAAAAATTAAGGACTTGATAATATTGGTTACCTGCATTACTTTATTGGTAATAGGTGGCAGACGATCAGACTGATAATGAAAATGTTCTAATGTATTTACATTTCTTTTACCCTTCAAGTGGCTATATACTCAAAGCTTTTACCACAGTTTTGCGCCACACACTGTAAAGCGATAAATCTCGTTTCAAACTAATCCATACCTTATCCTATGTCAAGAAATGTACGTGCAAGTATCCTCCATTCTGTCTAAACTCTGATTTTTAATTCGGCGAACTAATCTGACAGGTGTCAATGTGTCATTCCCAAACATTTTTGCACCTTTTGACAGATGTAGTGTCAAAATGTATGGGAACTTGACGTTTGTAGCCGCCAGTTTAGTTCGCCGAATTAAAAACCGGAGTTTAATTTATATCCTAATATAAATTAAACTCCGGTTTTTAATTCGGTCTTTAATCCGGTTTTTAATTACTTAATCTGATTCTAGTCCTAGACTAGAATCAGATTAAGTAACGAGCATGTGCAAGTGAATTTGTTAATTTATGTTAGTAATTAGAAGGTAGCTACGCATCACAGTACCTACCTACCTACACATAAAATAAAAGTAAAAAAACTAAAACCCAACTACGACAAAAAACGTCGCTGAAAAAGTATAAAACAAGCCTTCGTTGTCAATTTATGCAATATGTAGAGATAAAATTTCATGTTTGGAAATCCGCAGTCACACGTTGTCAAAGGGTAGTATATTTAACGTGTGACTACGCCTTTCCAAACATGAAATTTTATCTCTACATAGTGAATATTGCATAAATTGACAACGAAGGCTTGTTTTATACTTTTTCAGCGACGTTTTTTGTCGTAGTTGGGTTTTAGTTTTTTTACTTTTATTTTATTTGTACTATTTTGGTGTCCAAGTGCTAGTAATATATATATATATTCAAAATGGACAAGTCAAGCGCTTTCAAATGATACCAAACACGGCATATTTATCATAACTTTATTTTTTTACTCTGTATGTTTTGTCCGCTAGAGGGCGCCACATTAGATTTTGTGAAACTTCATATAGCCTATAACCAGCGGACGATCAAGACGCTTATAATGATATGTCATTTGTCGAATTCTGATAAGTAGTTAAGAAGTTACGTGGAAACAGATGAACATACATACATACATACATACATACATACATACATACATAGCCTGTCAAAATCATAACCCTCCTTTTGCTTTGCCGTAGTCGGGTAAAAACTGTCAAATTTCTTCAATCGATTCTCACCCTAATGACAAATGCGTTTTGTTCAACATCAATTGAGGACTTTAGACAAATTGTAGTAACCTGATCTGTGGCTGTCTGTACTATCAACATTCGCTTTTTTTTGTAGGCCTGTGTAATCTATCCTACTGTAGGGCAAAGGCCTCCATCACAGAAATCAAGTTATCGCTACTATGATGGGATTAGGCCTAAACACCACGCTTGCCAAATGCGGTATGGTGATCACAAACCTGAGCTATGTTCGAATAATTCGAAACATACTTTTCGCTCGATCCGGTAATCGAAACCAGGACCCCGAGATCACGGCCCGGTACTTAAACCAACAGGACCAACAGGGTTACTATCAACATAATTGAACTTGACTGACCGGATAGCGCAATTGGTAGTGACCCTGCCTCTTACGCCAAAGGTCGTGGGTTCGATCCCCACCCTGGACAAACATTCGTGCGATGAACAATTGTGTTTGTTCGGTGTCTGGGTGTAATATATGTATTTAAGTATATATTTGTGTTCCTCTGTTGTCTGATATCTGTAACACAAGTGCTTAAGCTACTTAGTACGGAATCAGGTCAACGGATGAGATGTAGTGAGAATTATTATTATAATTTAACGTGAATCATCATTAGCCTGATGATATGATAAAATATTATTCCATAGAGTCACAATGTAACTGCTTACAAATTTTAGTGAAAATCTCCTAATTGAGGTGACGGGTAGGGTACACTAGCGACGCCAATTGATTTTAATTTTTAGCTACTAAACTGGATCTATTTTAAACGATTTCGGGGTTACAATCTCTCGACAAACACTTATACTATTTATTAAATAACCATGCACAAATGTTGGATCTGTTATTGTACGCGAAAACTTGATTCACGGCAAAAGCGGCCACTTTTGGCGGTAATCCAAAATTCGAGTGCAAAAGCAGACCAAACAGTTAACTATAAGTATTAAATAATAGTAAGTATTAAATAAATAAATAGAGATTGTAATCCCGAAATTGTTTAAAATAGATCCGGTTTAGTAGCTAAAACTAAAAATCGATTGGCGTCACTAGTGTGCCCTATCCGTCACCTTAATTAATTTAAGGGTTTTTTTTGCTTTTTTCAACAAAGACGTCAAATAGGTGCTTACTCTGTGATTTGATTCAAAATAATACATAGACAACAATGACTCTATTTAGCTGTTTACTTTATCAGGATTCCACTTGATTAGAGATGCATGTTAGAGCTGCATGAAAATCACGCTATTAATAAGGTATAAAGGTGCTAGTAACAAAACATACAATGTCTCGGTAACGGTCGCTCCGATGTCTTTGTAAACGCCAACTCAGGGTTGCCAAAACTGTGATTACATTTTTTATAGGGCAGATGAGGAAACGGATCAACCTAATGCTAAGCGATTGCTGCCGCCTATGAACACCCGTAACACCAGAGAAGTCAGAAGCGCTGCCAAACTTTAATCCCTTTCCTTACGGATTGTGCCTCCTCCACTTACTCAAAACACAGCGTCTTCTGTAAGGCCGTTGCATACGCATGTCGAGCCGTCTAATTTACGCCGAAGCGTGGCTCTCACAAGGTCTGTGCTGTCTGTCCTTCGGTTTTTTGTCATACGATATCTTATATCCCGGCAGAGTAGAATAGGCCACCCTCATTCTTACCGAGGTGTCGTAAAAGGCGACTAAGGTAAAGCTGCTGGCATGATCAACAGCACCCAGAGAAGGAAAACTCTGCATTTATATCAAAACCCTCGCCAACCCGTCTGCCAAGCGTGGTGAATATGGCAATTACCCCTCATGTGATTGAGGGAGGCCCGTGCCCCAGCAGTGGGGACTTAAATGGGCTGATGATTATGATGATCTTATATCTGATTCCAAAGTAAGCGTGAGCTCTTGTGATATGGGTATCAGAATCAACGAAAATACCACAAATTTAAGTTATCTTCATCCTTCTGCTCTATTCCCAGGTTATCTGGGGTCGGCATAATATGTCTTCTTCTTCCACGTGTCCCTTTACCTCTTCTTGTATTCTCGACTGAGAATACTACCATTGTTACAAATTCTAGGCGTTATTCAGGGAAAATGCCAGGTGATATTTTGACAAAGTGGGTAGTCAACAATTGATGTCTGTCTTAAATTCTTCCTCCCTTTTTCTACCAAGCTCATGCTGGTTTACTCTCTTATAATCCCAATAATTGACTACGCTGACGTATGTTATCCCGATCTCACTGAGGCCCTCACCAACAAACTTGATCGTCTTCTTAACAACTGTATTAGATTCATCTTCGGACTTCGTAAATACGATCACATTTCTGCTTACCGGAATCGCCTGAAATGGCTGCCTATACGTCAGCGTAGGAATTTTCGAATCCTTTGTTTTTTATTTAATATCCTCCACAACCCGCTTTCTCCGTCTTATCTCAAAGATCAGTTCCGCCTTCAGTGTCTATCTCATGACCGCTCTCTCCGTTCTTCAGACAACCTTCGTCTCTACATCCCGCGACACCGCACCTCATTCGTCACCAACTCTTTCACCGTGCAGGCTATACGGCTTTGGAACCTTTTGCCTTTATATATAAAAACTTCTCTAACTAAACAGACATTTAAAAAAAGGGTCTTAGAACATTTTTCCTCTTTTCAGTATCCTATTTAATTATTATGACTAAATTGCTTATCGTTATAAATATGTATTCTTTCTATTTATTTCATATTTATAATATATATGTAATTGCTGTGTATATGTGTATATCTTTATTATGTATAATATACGTACTGCTATGTATTTGTATATATATGTATAGTTTTTTTTTTGTTTTGTTCTCCACGTTCACGTAATCTTCTTTCGCCGCATCATTATCCTTTCTGTATGTCCCAAAGGTTGACTGGTAGAGAATGCCTCTTGGCATTAAGTTCGCCTATTGTATAAACTTTTGGGAACCGTTCACGGGGTCCCCGGCCGGCAAATGAAAGGCGGTTCACTTTCGTAACGATGTATTGGAGATACAAGGCAAACACCACGCAGGACAATTCCCGCAGTTACAGTAGTATTATTAGAACAATTAGTTATTAGGAGATTTTACGAACATACATTTTTTACAGAGAGAAAAACCGCGAACCTGTCTGTCATGATCACCTTATTCTAACGTTTCACTGTCTGACACTGACAGATGGCACTCGCGTTCTATTTTAACGAATTATGGTGATACGCGACTCGGATGTGAATCGCCACACCACCCCCCTACGGAGAAAATTAAAATACACAAGTAATGATAATTACCTAAATTTGACAATTATTAAAGTAATATTATCTAACTATAGTAAAAGTAACTATTACTATCTTTAAACCTAACTTGACGGCCAGACCGAGTGGTATAATTCTTCTTCGAGAGAATGGAGTCGCCAGGAGAGGCAGTCGCAGGTGTTTCAGCTTGGGGTGCCACAGTTCTATTGGCTAATGGAGGATTATGAGTGGCTAGCCTTGGCTCGTAGCTTTTCGACTCTCCGACTTCAAGGTTGCGTTCCACGAAGGCAGGTTTGACGCGATCGCAGCTAACGACGATCTTTTTGCCCTTCATATTGAGTGTGAGAGTTTTGCCATCGCTGGCTCGACTCAAAATTTCGAATGGACCTGTGTATGGAGGTTGAAGGGAAGTACGAACCGAGTCGTCGCGTAGAAATGCATGAGAAGCTGTTTTGAAGTCCTTTGAAATGAAAGTGGAAGTTTGACTATGACGCGAGGCAGGTGTTGGTCTCAAACGTCCCATGTGTTGGCGTAGTTGAGTGGTGAAGCTGGTGTAAGTTTCAGTTTGCTCAGGAGAGGTAGTAGATGGTACGACGAGTTCACCAGGCAGGCGCAGTGGTTCTCCGTAGACGAGCTCAGCTGATGAGCATTTAAGGTCTTCTTTGATAGCAGCGCGCATGCCTAGAAGGACCACTGGGAGTGCTTTATGCCATGACTCATCGTGGCACATTAAAGCGGCTTTCAATTGGCGGTGCATGCGCTCTACGATTCCGTTTGCACATGGATGGTAACTAGTAGTGCGCACTCGCCTAGATCCACACAGTTTCATTAGAGACTGAAATAGGGCAGACTCAAACTGGCGTCCCTGGTCGGTTGTGACAATGGTAGGGGTGCCGAACCGAGATATCCAACCTCTGAAAAATGTTTCGGCACACTCTTCTGCAGTCATATTCACCATTGGCCAGGCTTCCGGCCATCGAGTGAATCTATCCACAGCTGTTAGACAATATTGAAAACCCTTGCTGCTAGGGAGCGGGCCAATAATGTCAATATGCACGTGGTAGAAACGACTAGATGGAGTAGTGAAGGATCCGAGTGGTGTAGACGTATGTCTGGACACTTTGGAACGCTGGCAAGCGACGCAAATTCGAGTCCACTCTCGACAGTCCTTTTTGATAGAAGGCCAGACAAAACGATCGGTTACGAGGCGAATGGTGGCTCTTGCACCGGGGTGACTGAGACTGTGGATCTTGTCAAACGCTCTACGACGGAAGGGAGGGGTCAAGTATGGACGAGGTTTATCCATAGATGTGTCACATAGTATGGAACTACCTGTTCCTGAGACGACGATTTCCTTCAACCGTAAACTGGAGTTTCCTCGACGCAGCTCGGCAAGTTCCGGGTCAACCTTTTGAGATTCGGAGAGCTCGTTGTAGTCTTCTTCTAAGGATATGGACTCAACCCGTGACATGGCATCCGCTACAATGTTGTCTTCACCTTTTATGTATCGAATATCCGTTGTAAACTGTCCGATAAATGACAGTTGATTCAGTTGTGAAGGCGGGAGTTTCTCTCGGCGCTGTTTGAAGGCGTATAGCAATGGCTTGTGATCAGTGAAAACTGTGACATGCTGAACTTCCAAGATATGACGAAAATGCTGTACGCTTTCATATACCGCTAATAACTCTCGGTAATACGCGGGCCACTGCGTCTGTTGCGGAGTCAGTTTCTTACTGAAAAAAGCGAGAGGGAACCACTGACCGTTCCTTTGTTGTTGGAGACAGGATCCAATGTGAACACTGGATGCGTCCGTAAACAACCCCAACGGTGCGTCGTTAACAGGGTGCTGCAGCAATGTGGCATTGGACAGGCTCGTTTTGCAAGCTTCAAAGTGTTTCAAGAGCTCGGGCGTCCATGAGAATGGTTTAGCACCCTTACCATTAATTGCTACGACAGCGTCGATTAATGGAGCCTGAGACCGTGCTGCGTTTGGTATAAAACGGCGGTAGTAGTTGAGCATGCCGAGAAAACGACGCACACCTTGAACGGTTTTCGGAGGGGGAAAGTCTAGCAAGGCTTGAATACGTTCAATAGGAGGACGCGTGCCCTCAGCGCTAATATGGTGTCCTAGGAAGACTACCTCTGAGGCTCCCAGTACGCATTTTGCTGGGTTGACTACGACGCCGTAATCTTGTAGGCGTTTAAATAAGATCCTGAGGTGTTGCTGGTGCTGAGCCTCGTCTTTTGAGTAGACCAGGATATCATCCACGTAAGGAAATACAAAATCTAGACCCCTAGTGACTTCGTCAATAAATCGTTGGAAGGTTTGCCCGGCATTTCTTAACCCGAAGGTCATAAACGGGAATTCGAAGAGGCCAAACGGGGTAATTATAGCCGTTTTTGGAATGTCCTCTTCGCGGACGGAAATCTGGTTGTAGGCCTTTACAAGATCAATGGTGCTGAATACCTTGGCACCGGAAAGATTATGGGTAAAGTCGTTAATGTGCCGAACGGGGTACCGATCTGGTACGGTCCGTGCGTTCAAAGCACGGTAGTCACCGCAAGGGCGCCAAGTCTGGTCTTTTTTGAGAGCCATATGCAGTGGCGACGACCATGCGCTTTGGGACGGTCTCGCTGTGCCATTGCGCACCATATCCTCGAATTCTTTCTTGGCAGCGATTAATTTTTGAGGCGCCAGTCTACGAGGACGACCAGAAACCGGTGGGCCATCCGTGGTTTGTATATGATGCTCAGTGCCATGTTTGATTTCCCGCGGTAGTCCGGGTGGTCGTGTGATGTCCGTAAACTCAGCAAGCACTCGTGCGTAGGATGAATTCCCGGAGATCACGACTTTTACACTTTGTTGAGAAGACTGCGCTATGGAGGCGATGGTGAATAGTCCGGTGTTTCCGTCGATCAGGCGCTTGTGTCTGCAGTCTGGAAGCAAGTTATAGTAGCTGAGGAAATCGGACCCAATTATAGGTAAACTAACGTCGGCTACGATAAATTTCCATTGGAAGTCTCTGCGAAGCCCTAAATTGAGATGCATCTGAATGCCTCCATAGGTTGTGATGGTACTTCCATTCGCGGCATTTAGGGTGTAGTCTGCGTTAGTGCGCCGCTCTTTCAACAACCGCCGGGGAAAGCAACATAAGTCAGAACCAGTATCGATGAGATACTGGTGTTTTGATACCTGGTCTGTTATAAAGAGGCGACGACTGGGGTTAGGACAATCGGTTGCCGCCGTTACTGATTGTCCTTGGTGTTTACCTGTGGCTGATTCCATTTGCAGGGTGTCATGCACTTCACAGCTTTGTCGCCGAACTTCCAATGGTACCAGCATAGTTTTGCCCCGGATGGAGTGTTGTCACGTGACCTTCCGGCCGAAGAGCGGCTACGCGAGCGGTATCGCGGGCGCGATGTGGAGAGTGCAGCAACTTGCTTCCCAAGCTCATCAACCCTTTGTATGAGTGAGTCGAGTGCTGCTGGGGGTCCTGTAGTTGCGTAAACTTGTCCGCTGTGACTGGGTCCAGCTACCTCACAAATTTTGTCAGCGAGTTCAGCGACCTTGTCTAAGCTCAGTTCTGCCTGTGTAGCAAGAATAGCTTGTGCTTGAGGTGGAAGCCGGCGCATCCACAGTTGTCGAATCATGCTATCATCTGACAAGACTTTACCAGCCAGAGAGCGAAGATGACGAAGGAACTGTGATGGTCGTCTATCTCCTAGTTCCACTTCACTTATTAGTTGCCGAACTCGTTGTTCTTCTGACATCGAAAGGCGCCTTATTAACTCTGCTTTCAGGGTGGCATACCGTTCTCCGGCCTTCGGAGGATTTTCCATGATATCCTCCACTTCAGTAGCTGAGGTATGGTCTAAGTGAGCAATTATGTGACTGTATTTAGTACTGTCAGAGGTTATGCCTGCGATGTCAAATTGGGCCTCTGCTTGGCGAAACCAAATGGTGGGACGTTCAGGCCAAAACTGTGGCAACTTCACTGCTACTCTGGCTACTTCCCGTGGGACAGTTTGTTTCAGCTGCATCTGAAGAGCTGCGTTCTCCTGCTCTAATTCATCTAACCGTGTTTTTAAATCTCCCTCGGCCATGACTGTCAAGCTGGATTTAAAGACAGGAAAATGTATAACAATAGGAACTCGAGATAAATTGGCAGAATAAACTGGTAACACAAAGAAAAAATGTTATATAGATGTTACAAACATATTATAAACATGTGATTATGCATGAAAATGTAGAGTAATAACGAAAAAAAAACCAACAATACAACATTCACAAATAAAAATTAACAGTTATGTATTATTTAGACATAAAATGTTAAATTATCTGGTTCCCATTTACTTATTCTGGACACATAAATTGTTAGTTAAGCAATAATGTAAAAAGAAGAAAAAAAAAAAAAACTTACCTATAATTCCTTATACCAACCTCAACATTATTAGCTCCTGGGGGTGGTGTTAATGCAGAACAGGATTTAATAATAATTAAGCTTAAATACACATTGATGAATGTCAGTAACAATTGGTAATCAGGGAAAATTATTTATAGTCCAATATTTTGAAGGAATGCAGGTTCAATTTCACAATATCACTTGTGTTGATGTTATTGTTATTTAGATGTTGTTAATAAGCAAGGGAAAAATCACTTGTTAATAAGGACATAAAATATCACACAGGTAGCACGGTTCGCATCACACAGGCAGCGAGGTGTTAGTTAGCAAACGTCAGTAGTTTTGTTTAAAGTATGCACATGCAGTGCACGCATCACATGCTCCAATGGTGCAAATAGTCTTCTTTGTACAGCGAAGTAAAATGTTAGGTTGACTTCGTACACGCACTCCTCATCGGCGTGAATCACTGCGAGATAGGTGTGTGATCGTGGTGCCGCGTTATAGTCGTGGCAGGACACATCGAAGTAACTCCAAATCGTAAGTTTCTGCGTCGGCTGGTCACCACTTTGGGAACCGTTCACGGGGTCCCCGGCCGGCAAATGAAAGGCGGTTCACTTTCGTAACGATGTATTGGAGATACAAGGCAAACACCACGCAGGACAATTCCCGCAGTTACAGTAGTATTATTAGAACAATTAGTTATTAGGAGATTTTACGAACATACATTTTTTACAGAGAGAAAAACCGCGAACCTGTCTGTCATGATCACCTTATTCTAACGTTTCACTGTCTGACACTGACAGATGGCACTCGCGTTCTATTTTAACGAATTATGGTGATACGCGACTCGGATGTGAATCGCCACAAACTTTTTGTGCAATAAAGTTTTAAATAAAATAAATAAATGTCAGTCAAAGTCTCAATAAAACGGAGATGTTAAGCGTTTTATCGACCTACGGATTCTGCCAAGACTACTCGGCTGCGTTTCCATAGAAAGGGAGATGCGCGGAGTTGGACGGAGGCAAAAAACACATCTCATCTATTTTGAGCAACGTGATTGGCAATTTTGTATAAATCCCCGCTCAACTCCACGTAGCTCCACTTCTTTAGAAACGTAGCCTTATCGAAATCGCAAGTTTGAAGACCCTATTTAGGCCCAAGCAAGTTTTTCACGAAACACAATAGTAGTGTTAAAAACGATACAATTCAACCATTCTTATATTAATATCACTTTGCGGCACTTCACTGCACAAAACAACACTTTATACACTAAAAACAACTAAATGTCTACTAATTTAAAACCTTTGAATTGCATCGGCCGATACGACTGATTCAATAACTTTCCGCAGAATCCTACGTCCCTATCATTCGTCATCCAATTTTCCACTTCTTTTACACACCACAAAATACATGTATAGTACATAAATATGTAAATTATAACTTTAGAAAGAAAGAAAGAAAATATTTATTATTATAGACATCACAACACAGAACATATAGCAATTATAAACAGAACACAATTTGTTACAAACAGAAAACAAAACATAAAACAATTAAAAATACATAAAAATAAAACAAAAGGGAAAAAAAAACAAAACTTTATTCAATCATGTCCAGACAGTGCCAAATGAATATAATGATGTGTTATGACGTCTAGTATAAATGGCCCTCACTCAGCTTATTACTTACTTACTTATACGTTTTGGTACATTGTAAAGTTCACAATATTCCTTGTATTATAAAGGTGAAAATTTGTTCAAAAAGTTTAATAGCGGTATGACTTCAGGCATAATTGTGAAAGTTTGTTAATTAAGAGAACTTTGTTACGGTTCCTGCTATAGGTATCAGGCTTGCTGAGATTTTATAATGGGGTAACAAGAATGTTAATACACCAAAAATACTTTTGTAACTACCCCGAGAAAAAAATAATATCTACTGTCCTCTTACCAATTTTTCTGCCAAGAATGAAAGGTACCTTTTTTTTTTGGTTTTGGGAATGCCGCCGGCTCAAGAGATGAGCCGACTACCTTATGCAACTTAAACAGTTTACCCTAAAGTTATGAACAATCAAATCTCTATGTTTACGTATAAAAAATTACGGCTGTATTTGCAAAAACCCTCCTACTAGTGACTGGGTGTACAAACAGCCAGCATAAAAATGATCTTAGCATTACAACCTACTAAAAATATTTGAGCATCTGAGTAAACACAATTGTATATAAGTATACGTCAAGGTGTAATTTCATTTATTGTTCGAGAACAAATGAATGTACACCGTAAGGTATTGTAGTAAAAGTGTTTTTTGTCCAATGCTCAGATATTTTAGTAGATTTGAAGGTTAAGATAATTTTGATGCTGACTAACACACGGTAAATGCACAGAACGCGATAATGTCTAACTCACTGGTTATATGAGTACTGTTAGACTGGATAAAAGGGTCCAACTATTAAGCTTTATTGACCTAAAGTTTATAAGTAATTACTTCTCCCTTAAAATCTTTCTGTTCTCGAAGATTTATGAGAAAATAATGGTCTACAACTAAATGGAAACACGAACTTTTAAACCTCTCTCAGTAAATGCAAATGTACCTATGTTTGCTCATAAATACAGATATAGGTAAGTGCTTCGAAAATATAAAATGTCTTTGAATAATTGGCAATAGATTTTTTTCTTTCATATGTGATAGGTAGCAAATGAGCAGACGGACCACCAGATGTTAAATAGTTTTTAGGGTTCCGTAGCCAAATGGCAAAAAACGGAACCCTTATAGATTCGTCATGTCTGTCCGTCTGTCCGTCTGTCCGTCTGTCCGTCCGTCCGTCCGTCCGTCCGTCCGTCCGTCCGTCCGTCCGTATGTTACAGCCACTTTTCTCCGAAACTATAAGATACTATTGAAACTTGGTAAATAGATGTATTTTGTCTCCATACTTGAAACTGAATCACAATTTTTTTTTCATCAAACCTATATGTGTGTTGTATCTATGGATAGGTCTTTAAAAATGATGTTGAGGTTTTTACCATATTGTTTTTTCTAAACACAACACTTTGCGCAAGAGACGCTGCCAAAGTGGTTGCGTTGATCTGACTCCGAGATAGGTAGCTCAAGCACCTGAGTTACCGATATCAGAACCAACAGCGAAATTATAAATATATATACATATTTATGTAAATACATACTTATAATACATAGAAAACACCCGACCAAACAAACAGGTAATATGTAGCTGACAAAGTTATAACTACGACATTTTCACCTAAAAATTGTTTAACACCAACCTTAATCCAATCCGCAATTCAATTCCTCGTACAGAATCCAATTACACCCACATATAAACTGCGAAACACTCGTCACGTACATGTACAGTCTGAACGTGTCTATATAATGTTTCGCATTACCGAATCTTACATACGAGTACAACGGCACTTGCAAACTCTCTTAGAGATGGCGGATGACATTGATATGTCTGACGGTCTGTACAATGGAATTCAATTAACTGATACCTAGATATTATAACTAGCAGGCTCTTGGTAGGGGTGGAGCGAAACACCGATGGGTATTAATATAATATTACAATGAGGTCAATCTAATTCATAAATAAGAGTGCGGTGGAGCGTCGTTCAAATTCAATTCGCAGCGAGCTTCGCCGTTCCTCGGACATCTCACTATCTCTGTCGCGCCATTCGCGATCCTTACGTGCGAGTAGAAACAGCAAGATAGCTGTTTAAAATTATGGTGCATTTGCTAATAGCAATATTTTAATTTTCTTTAAGACATTGTGTAACTATACAATACAAACTGTGTCTCTGTTAAGTATTTATAATGTATAATTGAGTTTTTAATATAAAACAAATAGTTAGAAAATAGGTCGTTAACCGCGAAAATTAACGAAATGCTGGTGTTAACCGAGACATAGATACTACCTTGATCCGAGTAACAGCAATGAACCGTCGAGATATCTTCAAATTGAAAATTATTTTGGTATTAAGTTTGTATGGAAAATACGTTGTTCGCCGATCCTTAATTTTTTCCGTAGGAGAGCCACGCTTCGGCGTAAATGGACAGGCTTGACCGGAATATCACAGCCCACAGAAAATCGGCGTGAAGCGTCTGTGCTGTGATTCGCTGCTTGAGTGAGTGCAGGCACGGAGGCCAAATCCGAGAATTGGGGTTCTAAAGCTTAGCAGCTACACTTATAACACAAACTTGTAGGTAACCATCACTAATCACTCTATCACATAAAATAATCATAATTTTTCTTTGCACTAGTCACATTGTATAAAGACGAGAATAATATGGTAAGTAAATTTGATACCCAGTAAGGGAGCTGACAAATATTTATATGCCTATTTCCAACAGCTAGCTCGACAGTGAGTGTATGGAGCGATGGTAGCTCAGTTGATAAGAACGCTCCTACGTGTAGGTCGTGGTCCGAATCCCAGCATATACCTATCTTTGAATGTTTTAAATCTATTTGCGTGTTTCTGCCATTAACTCGACGGTGAGGGAAAACATCGTGCGTGAGAAAGCATACAAAAACTTTTGACAAACAATCTCGTTTATGGCATTGTATAAACCGCTGAGGTTTGTCCACAATGCTGGGTTTTTCGTCAGTCTAATGCTCGTAGTTACGGATAGCTTCTGAACAGCTGATTTCCCCACGAATGTTTTCTGTCATTTGGCATGAGATTTAGGAAAATCCTGCTAAAAATGCGCCCATATTTTTCATCATGATTCACGAGGTATTTAAAACTGTCTAACCGCACTCATATCGCATGTTCCAAGTTTATCGCCACTCATCGAATTGAAAAACTTCGACGAAGTTGCTTTGTTCTTCATCCCTAAACTTTACAGCGCCTGTCAGTGTATGTACCCAAGCCTTAGTTGTTTTGAATCAATGGGTGTTGAGTGAGTCGCTGTATCTACAGATTTCGGCTCTATTGTATTGGAAACAATGCATCCCAAAATGTTAGCACAATTTGAATTGGAGAGGCATTTAATTTTGTATGCTGTTCCCTTGCTTTGACCTAGGTTTGGATATGAAACTTGGGTGCTAATTGGTAGTAAAAACTATTCATTCAATTATTAATTGACACCGGGACGATACTACGCCGTCAAGTGATTGATTTTTTTGGCGAATAAAAGAATATTTTTTAAAAGTGAGCAATAAATACTTTAAGAAAAGCATTACACATATTTGAAGCCAAACTTATGTCATAATTACTACCTACAAGTCTTTACTTGTTTGTATTTCAATAATTGCTAAAAGTGGTCCACGTGTGTCGCCTTTATCAACCCATAGATAATATAATACTAATATGTCTCCACATAGACCTAGCCTCTAGAAGGGTGAACTCTAAAATATATTGCTAGATAACGATTTTAATGGTCTTGTGATAATCATAGTTATAATATGACGATGGATTAAACAGTAAAGTTTTACTACATTGTCACGGTTTGTGAATCATAACTGACAGTGGGCACGTCTAACCGATAATAGCTTTTTTATCATACTTATATATTTGCTAGTGTCCGCGCCGCTAAACGTTCCCGCGGAAATGTTTTCCGTAACTAAAATTTGAGATTTCTTGTGTCTGCGAGCATAAAGCTTAAATTTGAATGTTGATGGTGACTGATAATCGATAATAGCTTTTTTTTTGGCCGTGTGGTCCCCGGCAGAGTAGAATAGGCCACCCTCACTCTTACCGAGGTGTCGTAAAAGGCGACTAAGGTAAAGCTGCTGTTCATGATCATCAGCACCCAGAGAAGGAAAACTCTGCATTTATATCTAAACCCTCGCCAACCCGTCTGCCAAGCGTGGTGAGTATGGCAATTACCCCTCATGTAATTGAGGGAGGCCCGTGCCCCAGCAGTGGGGACTTAAATGGGCTGATGATGATGATGATGATGAATAGCTTTTTTTGTCATACCTATATACTTGCTAGAGTCCGCGCCACTATACGAAGTCCCGCGGAAAAACACGTAACTAAATATTTGAGATTTCTTGTAACTATGATCATAAAGCTCAAATTTGAATGTTGATGGCGACTCAAGCGCGCTTTTCATGGGACTTCTTTGGTTGTGCGGACTCTAACTTCACCATTTCATAAATTAAAAATTAAAATATGTTGATGAATAAAACGCAAGGATAACTGAATATTATATTAGAGATTATCTAATTAGATACATCGCATTACGTACGAGCGCGTGAGAGGGGACGGTATTGACAGACAAAAAAAAAGTGACAGCACACTTTTTAGGCGGGAGATTTGTGGCTACGATTTGGTTGCGTTCATATCCATCTCAACATATTTTATTGCAATATGTTTTATGTTACATAATCCGAACATGATTGTCATTAAGGCAACGGGTACCTCTAACTAACAACTCCAATCGATTTAAATTGTTAGCTACTGAATCGGGATCTATTCTAAACAATTTCAATGACAGCAATCACTTACCATCAGACGATCCGTCTGCTCGTCTGCCACCTATGACATAAAAAAAATCGGAGCGGCTGTCTCTAAGCAAACATTTATACTATTTATTTGATAATTGTGCACTACTTTTTGATCTGTTTTTGCACTCGAAATTTGAATTAACGCCATAAGTGGCCGTTTTTGGCGGTAATTCAAATTTCGAGTGCAAAAGCAGATCTAAAAGTTAGTAAGTATTAAATAAATAGTATTAGTGTTTTCCAAGAGGCTGCATTTTCTGAAATTGTTAAAAAGATGTCCGGCTTAGTTGCTAACAATGTAAATCGATTGGCGTCGCTAGTGTGCCCTATCCGTCACCTTTATAAAGCATTTGAATCAACCATAGAAATTTCTCGATTATTCCAAAAAAATTAAAATGTTCATTGATTTGAAAGCTCTATATTACGTTGTAACTTACTTTTTTTTGTAAAAATGAAAGGTTTCCTTAGTTGATTGGAAAGCTTGATTAAAATATTTCAATATGAAAAGTTTACTTTTTTATTCATGAAACCGGAAGGTGAGTATGTTTGGTAATAAAAATACGCAGTGAGTGGTAAAATATGAATGTAGTTAAATAAATTAAGATATGTCGGTAAAATGTACTTAGTGTAGACATAATTGATATATGTGTATAGTCGCCCTGCAATAATTGGGCAGGTGGCGAAAATTGGAACAAATGTTATACTGAGCTAAGAAAGTCGTGGAAACGTGTTTTTTTATTATACGACAGACAAGCATTTGACCTCAATCTCACCTGATGTTAAGTGAAGATGAGGTCCAAGGTAGGCCATACTTTTGCCATGCATTTTTGAGGAACTACTATGTTCCTATGTTTTATAACCAATGGGGTTACCCATTTAAGGCGACATCCTTTTTTTTTTTGGTTTCGCAGGGGAAATGCCGCCGGCCCAAGAGATGAGCCGACTACCTTATGCATACCAGACCACCGGGGGGCGGCCGGGTTATGTGGGGCTCTCCTTTGGCGGGGGGCTTCTCCCAAAGAGAAGTCAGGCAAATCTGTGCACATCGCCCATATTGGGGAATATCATGGTGATACAGCCGAAGCCTCCCTCCACGATATTCCCCGGGCGGATGTCCGCCTATACGGCGGACTAGGCGGTTCCTCCCCCGGACGTGCCGCGAGAGGGGATAGGGACAGCCGGGAGAAAAAAGTCTATGGGGTTACCATACCTTATGGTGTAAGTGGCAGTGGCGCCGTCAATGAGGGTTTTCTCGTGTGAAAATCCGCTAGATGGCGTACTGTTGGACTGAGGTCCAACATCAACCACATTGGTTGTTTAGTTTGTCAAATTGACATTTTGACGATCACGATTAAAAATAACCAATCACATTGTATATGGACCTCACTCCTATAGTACTCCATCTAGCGGATTTTTCACACGCGACAACCCTCATTATTTACACAACTTAATGGGGGCTATCGCGTGTGAAATTTCCGCTAGATGGCGTGCTTTATAACCGAGATCCAACTTCAACATCATTGGCAATTTTTTTCGTAAAATAACAATTTGACATATCATGTCTAAAAATACCCAATCACCTTGTTTTGTGATGCGTAGCAGACGAGCAGACGGTTAACCTAATGGTAAGCGATTGCTGCTGCCCATGGACACCCGCGACACTAGTGGAGTCACAAGTGCGCTGCCTCCCTGCTTCACGCCGGTTTTCTGTGGGGCCGCGGTATCACTACGGTCGAGCCGGCCCATTCATGCCGAAGCGTGGCTCTTCCACGGTCGAATTATTCCCATAGAAATTACGCTCCCTGTCAATGTCACTGAAATGCCTTCTGATCACACTGCATATCAGACAACGGCCATATTTAAACTGTGCACTATCGACCATCAAATCAATACAGTCAATGTTAGCTCTCAGAGCTTGGAATAGTACCTACGGGATCAAAGGAAAGCTCTCGCGATCCAAGTATAGCCCCATTGTACCACGAACAATGCAGCTCAAATGTTATTACACGAGGACGCCAACTTTGAAAACACATTAGTGTTTGTTTATTTCTGTTTGGCATTTGTCTGAGCCCGAATTCTTTTAGGTCTCGGTAAACAATTTCTTAAGGCGACGGGTAGCCCTAATTAGCGACACCATACGTTTTTAAAAACGTATGGTGTCGCTAATTAGGGCAACTAAACCGGATCTATTTAGACAATTTCGGGGTTACAACCTCTCGGCAAACACTTATACTATTTATTAAATAACCATGCACAAAATATGTTGGTTCCGTTATGTACGCGAAAAATTGATTAAAGCTAAAAGTGGCGGAAAGCCAAATAATTTTTCGCGTACGCGTTGTACCCAACATTTTTAACCCCCGACGCAAAAACGACGGGGTGTTATAAGTTTAACGTGTCTGTGTGTGTGTGTGTGTGTGTGTGTGTGTGTGTGTGTGTGTGTGTCTGTGTGTCTGTCTATGACATCGTAGCTCCCGAACAAATGAACCGATTTTGATTTTGTTTTTGGAGGGCGTGTTCTTAGCTATTTTGCATAAAAATCGATCCAAGATGGCCGCCGTCACAAAGCTATGGATTGTAAGTTTTAACACAACTCCCACAATATGAGTATCATATAAAAGGGCTTGAGTAGCAGAATAAATTTATTGTAACAAATTTCAATTCCAAGATGGCCGCTGTCGGGGGTTTTATAAATTTTCAATCTTTGCGTGGTTACTTAATAAATAGTGTAAGTGTTTGCCGAGAGGTTGTAAAAATATTGCCCGAAATTGTTAAAAATAGATCCGGTTTAGTAGCTAAAAATTATAATCGATTGGCGTCGCTAGTGTGCCCTACCCGTCAACTTAAGTAAACCCTTCAGATTTGGTTCTACCACAGAAATATAATCATGACTGCCTCGGTGACGTAGCGGTTAGTGGGTCGCACTTTAAAGCGACGGCTGTGCATAAGGTCCCGGGTTCGATCCCCGTGTCGGGCCAAACATTTGTACGTAAGTTTTCGGTAAGAAATTCTTAGTGTCAGCTCGGAGTCTAGAAGTTGGCGGTCTTATACCCCCGTGCCTCGGGAAACACGTTAAGCCGTTGGTCCTGCGTCCAATTCCTCTCAGGTCGTGTCACGCTGGTGTCCCATCTGAATATGAGGGTAAGGGATTAGAGAGTGCACTTGTGTTTGCGCACACACTTGAGCACTATAATATGTCCTGCGTACGTGGCTGATCGTTCAGGCTGGCCGCCGTAGCCGTAATCGATTGGAGGGTATTATTATAATCATAAAATATAATGATGTAGGGCTCAGATCATAAGACGTTTCCTCGAGCGCCGCTGCGGGGTGCTTGTAAACGAAAACGTAAGGTTGTAAAAAGCACGTTTAGAAATATTGTCCACGTTTACCTAGTGATGGTAGCTCAGTGGATAAGCACGCGCCTACCACGTGGGTGGTCGTGGTTCGAAACCGAGCTCTGGATTTTTCAAATCTATGTGCGTATTTCTACCACTTTCTCGGCGGTAAGAGAAAAATCGCGAGGAAACTTGCACATTTCGGATATGTTCTGAAACGTGCAACCAAAATTCAATTTGTCTGATTCCCCTATTATAGGGTTTCGAAAGTCAGACGGCAGTCATTTCATTATTTACCAGACTCCCCAAACCCTGAATCGTGGTCTAAGCGTACCCTGTGCTCTAAAGCGACAGCATTGGATGCAACCGGGAATTACATGCTAGGCTGACGGATCGTATCGTAAGATAGGCTTGCACCTAGCTTGATTTCATAGCCTGGTTTCTGGTGAAGGAAGCCTTCTGAGTCTAAAAATGCAAACGAGCAGACAGATCACCTGATGGTAAGCGATTGCCGCCGCCCATAGACACCCGCGACACCAGTGGAGTCACAAATGCGGTGCCAACCTTTAAACCCCCCTTTCTCCCCCGATGTAGAT
The DNA here is from genome assembly GCA_019059595.1 of Marasmia exigua. NCBI lineage: Eukaryota > Metazoa > Arthropoda > Insecta > Lepidoptera > Crambidae > Marasmia > Marasmia exigua. The sequence goes on along the minus strand of CM032472.1, from coordinate 25,700,209 downwards.
GTGAATGGCAAATGTTTGTAACATGACGTACCCAAAGTTCCAATGTCAGAAAAAAACCACTATAAGTAGTAACTAGCGGTAGAAAAATAGCTTCTATTAGGTAATTTTCTTCTTCTTATCTTGTCGATAGCGACAAATTAGATTTTTCCACCCAATCCCAATACTTCGCCACACGGATTGCACTGTCGGTAGCCTGGAGGAGGTTGCCATACGTGCAGCTGTCCCGGACAGAGGGCAAGTCAGGAGGTGATCCATGGACTGTGGGGCATCGCCGCAGGCATTGCTGGCCGCGTCTGAGTATCCCCACCTACTCAGGTTTTCCCTGCAACGCCCTACCCGGGTGCCTAACCTATTGAGGGACTTCCAGGTCTGCCACGGCAAGCCAGCGCTTCCTTTGGTGGATACAGCAAAGAGGGATATTCTTGATCCCACAGGTCTATCCTAATTACGGACTGGGTTACCAGTATTGGCCCGTGTGTTTTTAACAAAGCTCCGTCGACTCTTAAGTCTTGCGGAGCGTCCGGGTATCCATTTAGGAGATGGCGAGAGTCACACAGGCAATTAGGTAATAGAAGCTCATTTTATAGCAGGATGAACTTCCCGGCTATTCTCCGGCCAGTATTATTTCAGTTCACACAGTTCGTTGAAGGGTAAAAACTAATTTTATGCTGACATAACTTTTCTTTTTCCCGTCCTCAATGGATTAGGGTTGGCACGTTCGATATTAGAATGCTAACTCAGAGTGACAGCTTGCGTGATTTTGAGAGCTTTATTCATAAATCTTCAATAAACCTTTGTTAGCTAAAACTGTCTTATAAGCAGTTTTGACGTTTAAAACAAAAAAATATATATAACAAAGAAAAAAAAATCACCAAAATTATGATGACATATGTATTAGCGAACTTCAAGAGAAGAGCGTACCTACTCTTTTAAAAAAGCCGGCAACACATTAGCGATCTCTCTGATTTCGCGGATGTTCATGGGCGGCGTTGATTACCTTCCATAAGGTGACTTGCTTGCTCGTTTGTCCGCCTCTATCAATCATCATCATTTCAGCCAATAGACGTCCACTGCTGGACATAGGCTTCCCCCAATGTTTTCCACACAGATCGATCCTGTTCCGCCCGCATCCAATGGATTCCCGCGATCTTCACCAGATCGTCGGTCCACCTTGTGGGGGGCCTGCCACGGCTGCGACTTCCTGTACGTGGCCTCCACTCGAGGACCTTACCGCCCCAACGGCCGTCTGTTCTCCTTGCTATGTGCCTTGCCCATTGCCACTTGAGGCGTGCAATCCTTTGAGCTATGTCTGTGACCTTAGTTCTCCTGCGGATCTCATCATTTCTGATACGATCACGCAGGGAGTCTTCGAGCATAGCCCTCTCCATTGCTCTCTGGGTGACTTTGAGCCTGCATAATCGGCACATTGTAAGCGGTGACGTTTCGGTTCCGTATGTCATCACTGGCAACACACACGCATTGAAGACTTTCGTCTTGAGACACTGCGATAGATGGGCCAAAAATATGCTGCGTAGCTTCCCGAACGCTGCCCAGCCGAGATGGATTCGTCGATCGACCTCTTTCTGGAAGTTGTCCGCCTCTAGCTTAACATAAAATAAATAGTCTTTTCACGGTCCACGGGCAATCATGGCCCACCTTAGACTTCATCTTCACTTAACATCAGATGGGATCGAGGTCACTTGCTTCTTTGTCGTAACAAAAAAAGTATCTACAATGGAAAAATCAGTCTTACTTAACGTTGCTGTGTTGTTTGGTTTTACTATTTTATAAAGCTGACAGCCCTGCCTGAACACACGGTACACTCGTGTATTGTTCAGTCACCCACAATGGGCGCTTAGGGCTGAGACAAAAGGATATTCACACCAAACGAATAGGTCTCTGTCCCATGCAATTGACGGATGCTTTGTTGTGTATGTCGCAAAAAAATGTGTGCAGTTTTTAGGAAGTCTATATACGAACTGAGTAACTTTTAAAGTATTATTGTATGAAGTTCATAGATATATTATATTATTTTTATACTACAATTTACATTCTAACACTATAGGTACTGTACTTCAAAAAAGGAGGAGTTCTCCGCCAATTATTGACCGATGTGCACAATTCTTACAAAATTCTACGAAAAAAGGTGTTACACCTTTTTCTGTTATGTGAAGTATATGAGGTGTTGAAAATATTATTTTACACTTTTTAGTTCTTGGTTTTTGAAGGCGGATTTTTAATTATGCGAATCAAACTGACAGCTGCCAATATCAAGTTCCTATACATTTTGACATTTTGCATCTGTCAAAACGAGCTAAAATGGGAATGACACATTAAGTAAGCAGGTTCTTTATTGTTTATGGAAAACAAGGTTACAGAAATGGTCTTAAAATAGTTACATTTATATATTCACTTGATCCACAACATTATGGTTACACTCCACTTTAAACCCTGACCAAATTTGTTTTTTTTTATATTTTATTTATTCACTTATTTTTTTTTTATTGTTTTTCAAAATCTACAGCTCTTAAATTATACTATTTAAAATTTATATACTACTTACAGCCAATAACAGATTTTAAATACATTGACAAACTTATATAAATACAACAGCCAAGGGGCAGCAAAAAAAGGGAAAAAAAGAAAACAACCAATACAATTTGACAGTTGTGTAAAGACAGCCACACATCAGGCTACTATAGTCCGTCAAAATTCTTTAGGTGTTACAGTGTTCTTTACTCCTTTATAATCTAAATATTCGTGGACACTATAAAAGCAATGACAAGATAACCATTCTTTTACTTCTTTCTTAAATTTTGAAAACTTTAACGACTTGAATTTGTCTGGTAATTTATTATAAATTTTTGTACACATAACATAGGTTTGATTGAAATCTGACGGTTTTATTCCCATAATAAAAAATCTGAGTACGTTTCCTTTTGTGCCGACAGCTCTACCTCCAATATCTCGTGTCGGCTCCATCAGCCAACGTCTTGTCTGAAGACATGACATCATCCACTCCAGTTAACACCCTTATACTGCGCGCAATGGCGTTTACTGATTTTAGTATTCTGACGAATCACTTTGTTTCTTCGAAACTCGGAACAGTGATAAAGAAGATGTAGGTACATTTGAAATCACAGATGATTCAAGGATGAATCTGAAACGTTTCTCCGACAGTCATTTCGCCGTTTGAATAGACACATACGGAATATAAATTCAACGTACATGACAGATTACCGTTTTAACTACCGTACTTCACCGCATAAAGGTGTATGAACCGATAGAATGAGCCATACCATCAAGGGATGGTAATGACATAAGTTATCTACGAAGGTGCAATGACAGTGATTAATTACCGTCTGGCACCGCCTTGCATCCGACACGAGACGACATTTATAACATAAAATGTCAAGTAATATGAATACGATATTAGACGGGTTAAGGGCCTCGGCTATGTTAAGTGGATGTTCGTCACGGTTCGTCCGCGAGGGGATCTGTTTTATAAAACTCAGAACGGCGCTACGTTACGCGTATCTTCCGTCCCAATTAAACGTGTCAATTACGAATCTAATCATCAATCAAAATCAATCAATTACGGATCTATATGACAGTTGATGTTCCAAATGATTCAAATGAAGCGTTTCATTGTTTCGCATCTTTTCACTGATCCATATGCAAATGTTCCAGTCTTTTGAAAATACGTTTTTGACAGGTCTAGTCCCGATCCCTGGAAGTGCCCACGACGCACGTCTGTTTTATATAGTAGAGGGCATTTTTTGTTCTTCTTCTTTGAGTGCCTCTTCAGTTCTGAAGGTTGGCCGTCAGCTTTCCAAAATGCTCTCTGTTCATTGCAAGACGAAACAGCGCAGCCACGATTTTTTCCTTCTTCCAACACGTCGCCTCCCCTCTATTTTACCCATCATGATGAGTTGAAGCAACTTGTACCTCTCATGGCTAAGTACGTGACCTAGGTATTCGATTTTCCGCTTTTTGATGGCATTCAGAAAGTTACGGGTCATGGCGACACGTTGGAGTACCGTTTCGTTTGTCACTCTATGTGTCCAGCTGATGCGGAGCATTTTTAAACTACTACACTAACTCACTAATCACAGATCATCCATTGGGCATACCCACAAAAACGGCTTGGAACATTACCTGCCAAGGTCTGATTATGGGGGAAAACATAGATAACTAGATAGATATTTTTATTGCACAGAAACAAAATACAAGTATGGTACAACAACAACGGACAGTAAAATATGGCGGCCTTTATCTCATCGCAAATGCCAATTAATGTTGGCCAAATATTTATCAACCAGTTACACGATTTGTCACTTTTACGCAGTGCGGTTGCGATAAAAAGCAAAAGCACTTAGAAAAATACTAACTTCATTTATCTTCACGTAACATCTTACCTACCAAGTCGATGTGATTCTAAACACGGGTAAACAGTCGTGGGACTTGACGATAAGCTTTGCAATCCCTTTAATCTGCTTTTTACCAAAACATTAGCTGCCTTTTGTAGGGAGAATAAAATATACTCTCGTTATTTTAAAGGTAAAAGTAAAGTGTCAGCCTATATAATGTCCCACTGCCTGCAGTGGCCCTGGCAAAGGACTCCATTATAGAAATTAAGTCTGCCCTACTAAGATGGGATTAGGCTTAATCACCACGCTTGCCAAATACGGATTGGTGATCACAAACCCGAGTTATCTTCGAAAAATTCAAAACATTATTTTGCTTGACCCGAGAATCGAACCCAGGGCCCCGAGATCACGGCCTGGTACTTAAACCTACAAGACCAACAGGGCGTTTTTTAAGAGTACTTACTTCAGTTTAACTATAATGTATCAATACGGGGATTAACACGATATTTATTATGTGAAACAACATTTCAAACAGCTCCGCGGAGCGTGAGTTCCGCTCGTGACCACGGCTGCTGTAACGTAGCCGAAACGTCGAGCCAAATATGTGAGTACACAATGTTGTTTCACATAATAAATATCGTGTTAATCCCCGTATTGATACATTATAGTTATAATGCAACGCGAAAATCTAAAAAATTACTTCAGTTTAAATATAATGGGAGTATTCAGTTATATGAATTACTTAGCTAAACTATATCTCATTAGATATGGTTACCACTGGACCAAGTCAAAGTAACAACCACAGGACCAAGTCAAAGAATCGACCCTACCTAGCAACCAAATGTAAGTGAACTTTATTTCGGCACTCTTTTTTAGCTATGTCGATTTGGGCCGCAACCGCAAGTAGGGGTAATCGTTTTTTTATACCAGCAGACCCCGGTAAACGTCTTTACACCAGTTTATTACTTTTTTTTATATTTTAGTACCTTTAATTTGGATTCATTGGACTCAACAAAGCAATAGCAGACTTTTCTCTACTGAATCCAATGAATTCAAAAAAATAGAAGTCCATCAAAACATACCAGTCCTCTTTAAGGTTTTTCGCTTTGCCCTTATTTCACTTTATTATATTACATTATTAAGAGCTTTATAGGGGCTGCCTCGGTACTGCAGGGCTTCAGGGATGTTTGCTGAGTGGCGCGTCGATTGTTTATACGACACTGCGGAAGCGGTACACATCCCTAGTGCGCAGGGCCCCAACACCATCCTGAATATGTTCTCGCGTAGGTTTGACTGTCGGTACCTGAATCATTGCGCAATGGTTCAATTGCTGACCAATGAACAAACCATTAGACAATAGAAATACAATAATTATTATTTTATAATTTTAATTTTCAATAATAATGACATGTATGATGTTGAGTTAAAAATTATCTATGTATAAATTCTATCTATGTTCTATTCTTTATAGTTATATTTAAGCTATAATTGAAATTCTGAATAATAAACCAGTCTATGATTTCTACCACATTGTATGAAATCTTTTTTCATCATCATCAGCCCATTTAAGTCCCCACTGCTGGGGTACGGGCCTCACTCAATCACATGAGGGGTAATTGCCATACTTACCACGCTTGGCAGACGGGTTGGCGAGGGTTTTGATATAAATGCAGAGTTTTCCTTCTCGAGGTGCTGATGATCATGCCAGCAGCTTTACCTTAGTCGCCTTTTACGACACCTCGGTAAGAGTGAGCCTATTCTACTCTGCCGGGGACCACACGGCCAATCACACACAACCAACACGGCCAATCAACACGGAAATCTTTTTTCATGCCCTTAAGTTAAGGACGCCTACACACTGGAGCGACGTAGCCCATAAACATACTTCTATTTTAAATTTCCACCGTGGGAGAGCCACGCACGACGGGAGTGATACCACGGCCTCACAAAACCCGCGTGAAACAGCACTGTGCTGTAGTTTGCTGCGTGAGCCTATTACATAAAAAAATAGGATAGTGTCTGTGTGTGTGTCTGTTTGTTTGTTTGTCTTTCACGGCAATTATTGACGAGACTTTTTAAATGGAGATAGTTGATGAGATACAGAGAGACATAAGCAAACATAGGTACTTTTTGGCAAACAGAATTCCACGCCAGAGAAGCTGCGGTCGATCGCTAGTATTAAAATATTTCGGTAGAAACACTTGCTCATCCACAATTTAAACAACGTGGTTGTTTTACAGACCTAAGCAAATATGAGTCTGTTTTCATTGTTCACTGGAATACGGGCTGTATGAAACGCGAGCTAACTCATTGTGTATAGATATAAAGCCGCAGGTATGGCTCTTGTCATGATTAGCAAAGAGAAAATTAAGTTCAGAATTCTCCCGATTTGCTTTTCCGTCACAATTTTTTTCTTATTCATCTTCTTCAACTAAGGCAGACATCCTCAAGATCATCATCATCATCAGCCCATTTAAGTCCCCACTGCTGGGGCACGGGCCTCCCTCAATCACATGAGGGGTAATTGCCATACTCACCACGCTTGGCAGACGGGTTGGCGAAGATTTTGAACTAAATGCAGAGTTTTCCTTCTCTGGGTGCTGATGATTATGCCAGCAGATTTACCTTAGTCGCCATTTACGACACCTCGGTAAGAGTGAGGGTGACCTATTCTACTCTGCCGGGGACCACACGGCCAATCCTCAAGATATTTTAGCCAAAAAGTTTATAAGTAGTGTGGAAATATGGTATGTGAATCGATAAACAACAGTGAATCCATCTGTCTTCATTTAATATCCACAGCTATTCCTATGACCATATTGTCTACTGTTGTGGGGGTGACTGCTGACATACAAACTATTTTTGTATTACAGAGATAAGGGCCTTAAGCGCTATATACAGCCTTAGATCACATGACTCACTTCGGGAAATATTTAAAGAAATAAATATTTTAACCGTGGGATCTCAATTTATCCTCGACTGCAAATGTATGTAAGAACTGGCACATTTTTCCAAAAAAATCCTATAGTCATAGTTTTAACACCAGAAATAAACACACACTTGCCGTCACAATCTTCAGACTTCATAAAATCGTTAATTCATTTGTTGGCCTAAGTATTAAGATATTCAATAAGCTACCACAAAATGTCATTAACTTATCACTGGGTAAGTTTAAGTCTCATAATAAAACCTGCCTAATGAAGAAAGGATACTATAGTGTACAAGACTATTTAAATGATAAGGATTCTTGGACCTGTTAATAGATAAGTCTTCTTAGGCCCGATTCGTCCAATCCTAATTCGTGGATAAATCTATGGTATATCGTCAGATTTGTGTAGAATGACAGCGCTATACCTACCATAGATTTAGTGTCGGATTAAGATTGGTCGAAACGGGACATAGTTGTTATTCATAGTATTTGCCTTCTCAATTGAAACTCTGTAACATCATCAATATTTGATAAGAGTAACTACTGAGTTTCTTGCTGGTGTCTTCTCAGTAGAAATCGACATTCCGAACCAGCGGTAGATAGTATGTATATCTATTTTAACATTAATAGTGTGTGAGGGGGTTCTAAATGGACTTTACTTGAAAAAATATTTTTTTTATCTTGTCTTTAATAGCAAGACTATTGTTATTATTCTTTAGTGACACAGATGGCGCCACCGTCACTGAAGGGTGTGTGAATAAAAAAGTGAATGATGGCGCCACTGTCGTTATTTCTATTTATTGTATTTGTGGGAGCATTGTTTTTGTTTGTTTATTATTTATGTTACCTAATATGTACCGGTTTATATTAATTTATTTATATTAATGTTGCATATTTTATAGTTTTTTAGATTTTCGTGTTGCATTATAACTATAATGAATCAATACGGGGATTAACACGATATTTAGTATGTGAGACAACATTGTGTACTCACATATTTGGCTCGACGTTTCGGCTACGTTACAGCAGCCGTGGTCACGAGCGGACTCAAATATGAGCCGAGCCAAATATGTGAGTACACAATGTTGTTTCACATAATAAATATCGTGTTAATCCCCGTATTGATACATTATTGTTGCATATTTTTTTATTGGATCTGTATGTATGCGTCTTGTTATTCATGTTCACGTTATAGATGTACTTTTCCGTTTTCTATTAATATTGTCAGTATTTTTTTCATGTTGTATATTTTATTATGAGTCGTCGCTCGAATGTACAGCCTGAAAATCAGCGCTGCAGCGGCTGCTTAGCGGTTGTTGTAGCACATGCTGAGGCTGAACCTTGTTGGCCGCAACTTGATAATGTTTCGTCCTTATTTAGATTTGTATGTAATGTGTTGTGGTCAATAAATTATTTCTTATTCTTATTCTTTATATTTATACTTACTGTGTTTTCTGTCACATAGTAGTTCCATTGTAGATCTTTCAGCAAACTTTATTTATTGTCCGTTCATAGTCCCGAATCGAATTTGAAAATGACATATTTGAACGTATTTTATGTGGTGTTATTATTTATTATGTTTCCTTTTCTCTATTGTATTCCGTACAACCGTTGAAGAAAGGCTAGGCTAGGAAGAGATAGAAATAAATGTGTTGTTTTTATTGAACAAGCTCAGATTTCTACTAAACTTGTAATTTTCGGGAATCGTTTCCTTTATTTAGGCTTTGATAATAAGCAAGCAAGGTCACAATCAGGTACAGATTATTTTTATGTAATTGGTGGCAGACGAGCAGACGGATCGCCTGATGTCCCCGACACCAGTGGAGTCACAAGTGCGCTGCCAACTTTTAATCCCCCCTTTCCCCCGGCTTGGGCATAAATAAATATTTCATGAGAGTAATATAATATAATATTTCACAACATCACCTACATTGATCTGACTGCTAGATAGGTAGCTCAAGCACCTGTGTTACGGATATCAGAACCAACAGTGAAATCACAAATAAATACATTTAGTACTTTTCTTTTGTAAATGCATATTAATAATACATACACATCCTGTTATGTATATAAATGTTGATATAAATTTGGATCTTCCCGGCATTTGTAATACAATGTATTTATATCTGTAAAATTGATTTTAGCCGTATCTCCTAAATTACTGCATACATATAAATTTTGACTAAATCTGAGGATTATCACATCAATTTTTTTATTCAATCATCTAGGGGTTCACGATTTGAAAATTTATCACGACATTGGAGACATATAGCTAATTTACTCTTTCGTTGTATGATATCGGAGTAACTACCAAAATAACCTAACCTAACCTAACCAAACTCTCTTTACACTCTACCTAATTCCGAACTCTGCCTTCCATCTTGACGACCCGTTTGGAACAGTGGTAGTGAACGCTGCCTCTGGTGCAAGGGTTGCGGGTTCGATCCCCGCACAGTACAAACATTTGTGTGCATGAACATATCTGTTTGTTTTGGTCTGGGCGTTATCTATATATTACAAGTAGGTATTTACAAAAGAAAAGTATTATATGTATATATATATGTAATCCCACTGTTGATTCTGATATCCGTAACACAGGTGCTTGAGCTACCTATCTCGGAGTCAGATCAATGTATGTGATGTTGTGAAATATTTATTTATTTATTATTTATCTCATCGTAGCGTGTAAAATTCCCTGTTGCATCCAAAGCTGTCGCTCTGGAGCCCGGGGTACGCTTAGAACATGATTCAGGATTTAGGGATTATGGTACAATGATGCGACTGCCGTCTGACCTTTGCAACCCTTAAACAGGGGAATCAGACCAACTGAATGACAGTTACACGTTTCGGATCTATACAACAAGTGTAGGTGAACCGCCGAACGAATGGTAGAAATACACACCTAATTCCGCTAACCTCTGCTTATTACCTAGTTGTACTGGAAGGCAAAGGTGATCTTTAATTCCAACAATAATAAAATCAGATTGATACCAGGTATCGGAACAAATTACAAAAGAAAAGTAGAGAAATAAGTATTGCTCATTATTACTTGTTAAATCCCAGATCAGCCATGAAAGTTAACACCTTAGAAATTATGTTTCACTTGATTCAGCTTTTGAGATCCCTATTAACTCACAAATTAAGGTAAAAATACTCTAGGGTATTGTTACTGTCGTAATTTTCACCGAAATGTGCTAAGCGAAAAGTTAGCGAGTTTAATCCCGCCATTAGAAAACTTCTACTCGAGTTTAAAAGGTAAAGTATCAGCCAATATACTGTCCCACTGCAGGTCAAAGGTCTCCATCATAGAAATCAAGTTATCGCTTATGATGGGATTAGGCTGAATCACCACGCTTGCCTAATGCGGATTGGTAGATAGATAGATATACTTTATTGCACAAAATACACATCTTAAGTAGGCATTACAAATATTTTGTGTACAATTTCGGCGGTCTTATCTTTGAAAGCGATTTCTACCGGACAACCTTCAGGTAAAGGACACTTTATTGGTGATCACAAACCCGAGTTTTTTCGTAAAATTCAAAACATACTTTTGGCTCGACCGGGAATCGGACCCAGGACTCCGAGACCACGTCCAGGTACCAAACTTAGACCAACAATGAACTAGAAAAAATATGATTTTATAATATTTTTCCTACTTCATTGTTGGTCTAGTGGTTTAATTTTATGTTAAGAAAAGCGCATGTATGGTTCTTTTTTTTTAATATACAATAAATGCCACGACACTGGTCCCGTGTCTTTTTTTAGCTTATTATTTTTAGGGTTACAAAATGTTAAAATTTTCTTTGCGATAAAATTAAAATTAAATAAATTAAATTAGCTTAAGTTTAGGCTGTCATGCATGGTTATTGTTAGTAGGTTGAATTTGAATTTAGTGTAAGTGGGTTTTTTTTGTATTTGGGGGTAGGGTTTGGTTTTTATGTTGCTTATGGGCCTCAGAGGGGGGATTATGGGGTATGTGTATATTTTGTTTTTTTTTGCAAGCTTGTCCCTAACCGCGTCATCACACCGCATGTTTGTTTCAGTTACGACGACTTTGATTTTTATTAAATATGTATTTAAAACAAATCACAATAGCTTCGTTTTGATAGCAATACATACACATTCTTTTTTTTTAATATTATGATTACAGAGACAGTATGACTTAATGGTACAATGCTGTTATCCTTAAGATAAACTTCAAAGTAATATGACGGAATCAAATTAACATAACACAGTTAACATCAAACTAGAATTTGATATATTAGTTAATTCTGAAACCTATAACACAAGTGGCTTAAGCTAATTATATAGAGTCGATGAATGTGACGATGTCTGACATTTATTATTCAGTTAGACGCGGTTCAACGCTCCGCTTGATATCCTCAAATGCTATCGAACTGCTCGCGGGGTATCTGTCAATTTCACACGTGTAACGATCGATAGCACACGCTAGCTGCGGGACTCACTAAGCCCTTGTAAGTATTAATAAAGAAAAGTAAAGTATCAGCCTATATACTGTCCCACTGCAGGGCAAAGCCCTCCATCATAGAAATCAAGTCTTCGCTACTATGATTTATTATAATTATTTGTTAGAAATGGGGTGAGCCCTGCGTCTCATAGCCACTGCGACCAGTAGATGATCTATTGTGGCAGCCCCATAACCTATTACAGCACCTCATGTAGCTCCAGTTCCAGGATAAACCCGAGAATGGAGCTGATGGGGGAGCTTTTGATCTCGTCTGCTAAGATCATGTGTGCTCCTAGGTGCCGGCTTCTGCAGCGGTGCAGCGCTATGCACTCGCCGAGGACGTGGATAATCGTTTCTTCGTCCTCGCGACAGAACCTGCAGATTTTGGTATCTGAAAGGCCCATGTTGTGCAGGTGCTTGTTTAATTTGCAATGCCCTGTGAGGGTCCGAGTGAGTGCCCTAACATGTCCTCTACTCAGTTTTATTATTTCTACAGCTCGTCTCTGATCGAACGCCTTTATCGCTACTATGATAGGATTAGGCTTAATCACCACGCTTGCCTAATGCGAATTGGTGATCCCGAGCTATGTACGAAAAATTCGAAACATATTTGCTCGACCTGGGAATCGAACCCAGGACCCCGAGATCACGGCCTAGTACTTAAACCACTGGACCAACGGGGTAATTAATTATATTACGGGGCGAGTATTAATAGATACAAGAAAAATATCATACCAAAGGAGGTGATGCCTGACATCGCTTCCGTTGCAATTGCAACGTGGGCTCTTCTCTTACTTACCATCAGGCCGAGGAGAGACAATATACTGTGACAGTATAAAAAAAAAGTACTACAAAATGTATATTCATGTTGCGTACGGCTAAGGAATGGAACTCTCTGTCAGAAGGCTGTTACTAGACAGACATGATCCATCCTCGGCCACATCATCACTTACCTATCAGGTAAAATTGTGGCCCAATGTCTTTCTATCCCAATTAAAAAAGAAAACTAGCTTTTGCCCGCAGCTTTGCTGGCGTTTTTCTTTCTTAATTGGTCCCTCAAATGTCAGTATTTTTTTACAATATTCTGTAGTACCTACTTGCCCCCCCTAAGTATATAGATACTACTTGTCCCTAACAGGAAACAGCAAAAAAATTTTATTGGTCGGCACTCTCATATTTGGACCAAAATATATAAAAGTTGTAGGATCTCCTTTGGCAGCTACTAATTGTCGCCAATTGTCGCGATCTTGCGGACCTCCATATGCCTCTCGGAATGGCGTGTCCAGTGACCTAAGGTGACGGGTAGGGCCCACTGGCGACGTCAATCGATTACCGCCAAAAGCGGCATCTTTTAGCGTGAATCAATTTTTCGCGTACAAAAACGGACCCAACATTTGTGCATGGTTATTTAATAAATAGTATAAGTGCTTGCACAGAGGTTGTAACCCCGAAATTGTTTCAAATAGATCCGGTTTAGGAGCTAAAAATTAGAATCGATTAGAACCCATCACCTTAATAAGGGTATCCGACCAACAGTTACTTGTAATAATCATTATTAATTGTTATTTTAAGATCTGGGGTTTGTTTTTTTTTTTTTAATAGTAGACATTTTTATTTAGTCTCAATGCTTTTGATGTCATGATGTGTACACATGATTTTGGGATAATGTCTGGACTAAAAATATTGAATTTGTTAATTTTGATGCTTTTTTGATGTTATTCTGTTTTGTGTGCCAATAAATAAATAAATAAATAAACAAGCAGGTATACGGTCGCTCACGTTATAAAAAACAAACATAGCCTATGTTACTAACTATCTTCACTAAGGGCGAAGTTGACCAAGTTTTCTAGCAATGGTAATCGAACTTTTATTGTGCTTTAACCGCTGAGTGACGGTTATTCTTGTTCACCACAAAAAAGCAGCGGTTTCTACTGCTTAACTGACGTTCACGCTAACCGAACCGACAGAGGCAGTTTAATGTCTCTTAACCTAACTTTATATTGAAAATGGAAGAAGGCAAAGAGCAATTAAAGATGGCCGTATTACTAGCCGTTGAGCACCGGTCGTTTTCCACTAGATGGCACTGGCTTGCCGACTGATGCCTCGTAGCAGTAGAGAAAAACGACCAATACTCAACGAGTATTGGTCGTTTTCCTCTACATGGCACTAGCACTGGCTTTTGATTTGAGTTGGTTGAGGAAACCTGCAAGTTTCGAATAATTATTGAAACGTGTAACCATGATTCAGTTGGTCTAGTTCCCAAGGTCAGATGGCAGTCTCTTTATTATAATTACCAGACTCCCCAAATCCAGGGGCTTGGTCTGAGTGTACCTTGGCTCTAAAGCCTCAAATCAGCATGCAATGCTATTAGCGATGTCACGTACGGTCGGGGAATAAAAATAACTTGTACCTTGCATAGTTTTTGGTTTTAAATAACAATATAAAAAAGTGCTTTTTAATTTTATTTTCTTTTATTTCTCAATTTGTATTAATTTTCTTATGTTTTTGTTGTTTTGTTTACATAAATAAATAATATTAAATAAATATTTCACAACATCACATACTCGTATATGAATTTGACTCCGAAATAGGTCAAGCACCTGTTTTAGGGATATCGGAATGCCTGAGGAGGTGTTCCCTAGAGGCTACAATTTGGGGGTTTTCAACGCGCGAGTGAATAGGTATCTTCTAGGTAATCGTGCTACATCTTAGACCATATTATCACTTACCATCAGGTGAAATATGGTTAAACGTTTACCTATCTACAGTAAAAAAAAAGAATCAACAGTGTGATTACAAATATATACATTTAATACTTTTCTTCTTTTGCTAATACATACTTGTAATACATAGAAAACACCCTGGCCGATACAAACATACATGTACACAAATAATTGTACTATGCGGGGATCGAACCCGCAACCCTTGGACCCCAGGTAGCGTTCACTACCACTGTTCCAAACGGGTCGTCGACATCTTCATGTCGTGCCGATTTACGTTCGAAAGTGCTTAAGCTCCGGATTATCAGACCGTGCATATTAAACTATTTGATTGTACTGAAATTGCCCGAATCAATAAACAGAGATGCATGGTTTGTTATCCAAATTGATTATATTAGCCAGATTATCCCATCCAGTTGGGTAATAATATCTCAGTGGTAATGAAGCCAGTGAGTCATCATCATATTCTAATGTAAAGAGTGGGTTACACAGTGCGAGCTGCTGCTTAGCCAGTAGCCAGTTCGGTTATAGACATGCGTGGTTTTTCTACCTCGCTCGTGCGAGTTACTATTAGTTACTATTACTGTGCGAGTTATTGCAATACGATTACTCGGCAGCCGAGTTTTAAAGATCGGCAGCGGCCGCGAGTGACTCCACTGTTGTTGCGGATGTTCATGGGCGGCGACAATGGACAAGGACAATACAACAAAAAAAAAACATTTTTATATTTTATTTAAAAGAAAAAATAGATGACCCATATTTTTTAGTATTCAGTAAATGTGTGTTTTTATTGATATTTTTTTAATATTGATTAATAAGCCGGAAGGGACGTAGTTCTGAGGCTCAGCGTCTGGTCGTCAACGTCAACGTCCGTCAAACAACTGTTCATTTCAGTTTTGATGTTAGGTTTTTTGAATTACCTTTTTTTTAAAGCAACGTGAGAAAAAGCGTTATTAATTTGTCATGCCGAGTGATGACGTCACAGGAGGATTTTAGATTTTATTTTTGTCTCCATAAATGCCTAATAATTCTATCTAGAAATTATATTTTTTATTTCGGAAAATGTTTTTTGTCGTATTGTCCATTGCTTACTACCAGGCGA
This sequence comes from Marasmia exigua, assembly GCA_019059595.1. Taxonomy (NCBI): domain Eukaryota; kingdom Metazoa; phylum Arthropoda; class Insecta; order Lepidoptera; family Crambidae; genus Marasmia; species Marasmia exigua. The sequence goes on along the minus strand of CM032472.1, from coordinate 25,684,617 downwards.
TCTGTCTACTCGTCTGCCACATATCACATAAAATAATAAAATTCTAATTTGTGTATTTTTCTATTGACTATATTTTTGGCTATTAGAAAGAAAGAAAGAAAATACATTTATTGACCATCACAATACACAGGAAACAAACATATACAGTTAGTACACGGTTTAAAACAACAAATTTTACACAGAAGAGGGACAAAGAGATGTGGATAGTGTGTGGTCAATCAGGTCCCGACCTCAGCATTAGCTGCTACTACAATTATACTTTAGAATAGTTATTTACGGGATTGCTACCATGTCGTACCTTATTTTAATAATGAGTTACTCCGTGACCATGGCGCTTGCAACAGCGCCGAAATATCGGATACTCAAAAATAAGGTACGACATGGTAGCAATCCCGTAAATAACTATTCTAATGTTAGTGACCATGAAAGTTTAAAACAAATTATACATTATACATACAATTATACATTCATCATCATCATCATCATCAGCAACCCACACTCGTCCACTGCTGGATATAGGTCTCCCCTAATGCACGCCACTGCTCCCGATTTTCGGCCACTCTCATCCAGCCCACACCAGCCAGCCTTCGAATGTCATCATCCCATCTTGTCACAGGGCGTCCTATACTACGCTTACCGAGTCGCGGTCTCCACTCAAGGACTTTACGGCTCCAACGGCTGTCAGTTCTGCGGCTAATATGACCAGCCCACTGCCACTTCAGTTTGCTAATTTGGTATTATACATTATACTGTGGTAATATCTATTTGCATTTGGTATGCACAGTAGTTGTAATAGCCGTCTTAAGATTTATGTTGGTAGTTGAACAAACAGCTTCAGCATAGTTTGGACCAAGTTTGCAGTTCAACAATTGATTCTAGACCAAGGAAATTATGGAGGAAGCTTCAAATGCATGTACGTTGTGTTTTCTCCTTATGTACTATGGATATGGACTCCTTCGTGTCGAACGAAGTGTCTCCTACGTAGGTCCGAATGCCTCTGTCGCGACGCACGCTGTTGCGATTTTTTTTTCTACTGCCTCATAGTTTCGAAAGCTCATGGACTCGAATGGTGTAGTCGCGAAAGTCACTGATTCGAAAAATATTTGCACTGCCTCATAAGCTCGAATGCTTGTGATTTCGATTTATTAGTCATATTAACGTGTGCAAAAATATTAATCTAAGTAGTAATTAAATAAATATAACGCAAATAATACATAATAGGTGTATATTTACTTATTACGTTGAATTCAGTGCAAATGTTTTTGAAACTATGTAGGAGATCGGACCCGTATCGGTCGATGCAATTCAAACGTTTTAAATTAGTACTTATTTAGTGGTTATTAGTGTACAAATTTGGTGTTGTTTTGTGCAGTTAACTGCAAAGCGATATTAATGTCGGTTTAGAATAAAAGAAATTGTTAAGTTAGAAAGACAACAGATAAATCAATATATTAATGTAAGAAAAATAATTTACCTATGTACTTAGTATAAGCAAGCAAACAAACTCTGTAACTAGCAAACAAAGGCACGGACCAATAAAAATAAGTGATATTAAGATGACGGGTAGGGTACACTAGCGACGCCAATCGATTTTAATTTTTAGCTACTAAACCGGATCTATTTTAAACAATTTCGGGGCTACAACCTTTCGGCAAACACTTATACTATTTATTAAATAACCATGCACAAATGTTAGGGTCCGTTTTTGTACGCGAAACATTGATTGTGACCGCCAAAAGCGGCCACTTTTAGCGTAAATCAATTTTTCGCGTATAATTCGCGCCATCCATCGAGATAATGGGGATGGAATGACAATCGCTTGCGTGTGGTTCGATGTAAGATGAAGATGCAGGGAGCAGATCAAACAGTTCCTCAGAGCACTACTCATGATAGATGCGGGATAGAATGCTGAGGGAAGCTATATCCCATAGCAGTGATAGAGGATCAAGTCGAATAGAGTCGACCTTCGAAATGTATGCAAAAATAAAAAAATATACTTAGTACGAATAACCGTAAAAAATGTTAAAGAAAAAACTTTAACAACAACACACATTGTTTGACATACTTTTATAAAGTTTCTTCGACAGGTTTTACAAATGAATATCAAAGTGCGATGATAACTGAAGTTGGTTCGAACTACGAGAATATCCTCGATAAAGTAATTTTTTCGAGGTTTTAATTTTAATGCCATTCGTTAGACTTCGAATACGAAGTACTACTAATTTTACTATACTAATTTTTCTACATTATGGCAGACAAACGAGCAGACGGCTCACCTGATGGTAAGTGAATTACCGCCGCCCATTGACATCTGCGAAACACGGGGCATCACAGATGCGTTGCCGGCTCTTAAGGGAGGAATAAGCTCTTTTCTTGAAGATCACCAGGTCATATAGCAATTTTTTGCAATATCGCCCTTAAAATTTTCATCTCGTGTTCAGACGGCTTAGTACCGTGTTCATTAATTTAATTGGTAGAACAGACACGCTGAATGTAGAGATGTGTGTTCGATTCCCACCTGAACATGAGATGAAATTTTAAGTGTGTTATTTACTTGGAATACGGGTCATTTTGTTCAATCAGAATCAAGGTACGCCCATCACAAATCTTTCAAATGATGAAAAGGTAAACACTACGGAAGTCATTAAATGATCTACGCTATGGGAAGAGCGCGTAAGTACCCAAGTGCCACTTTTACTGGGGGAACTCGTCCTGACACCGTAATTAAATATTTATATTAATTTTAAAATAATACGGTATACGAAGTTCATTAATATATTATCATCGTGAGAAAGTCACTGTTGTGGAAAAAAAATTGAATGAGTTATGTGGTGATGATACAGAATAAGAAACGGTCTCTACTGCTCCCTGTTATATGAAAGGCCTATGGCAGCAGTGGAATAATTTGACTTAACAAAAAAAAACATGGTCATTGAACTAAATCTAATATTATATTAATTATATGATTATTATATATGTGAAATGTATATATTATGAATGTTATATATGTGAAAATGTATGTGTCTGTCTGTCTTTTTTTCAGTCTTGCACGATATAACGGAGCAACGAATTTAAGTGATTTTTTAAGGAGATAGTGAAGAGATCGAGAGTAATATTAGCTACTTTTTGTCTCTTTTTAACGCGACCGAAGCCGCGGGCAAAAGCTAGTGAACTTATAAAGTCACATGAATCAGTCAACTTGGATGGAGCCGTTACGTTTCCTATTCAATATTAAAGTCACTGCGTAAAGTGTACAAGCTTTTTTTTCGTTATTATAGCGAAAACATACGGATGATTTTGATAAATGTTGTGGAAACACTACGGTTCCGTAGCCAAATGGCAAAAAACGTAACCCTTATAGATTCGTCATGTATGTCCGTCTGTCCGTCTGTCCGTCCGTCCGTATGTCACAGCCACTTTTCTCCGAAACTATAAGAATTATACTATTGAAACTTGGTAAATAGATGTATTTTGTAAACCGCATTACGATTTTTACACAAAAATTGGAAAAATAAAAATATGGGGGGGGGGGGGGGTCTCCATACTTCAAACTGAAACTCTAATGTTTATCAAACCTATACGTGTGGGGTATCTATGGATAGGTCTTTAAAAATGATGTTGAGGTTTTTAACATATTATTTTTTCTAAACACAATACTTTGCGCAAGAGACGCTCCCAAAGTGGTAAATTGTGTGTGTCCCTCTCTAACTTCTATAATAAATGAATTATAAAACTAAAAAAATATATGATGTATATAATCATGAAAACTAACAACGAAAATTGGTTTGGACTAGATCTAGTAAGTAGTTTTTTTAATACGTTATAAACCGAAAACTGCAATTTACCTTCCATATATCTTACTTGCTGCTACGGAAACCCTTCATGGGCGAGTCCGACTCGCACTTGGCCGGTTTTTATGTTTTTATTTGTGATCTCTCTATTTGTGATCTCAGTCGGTCCCTCATTACTGAGGATCGTGGTCACTGGAACTCATCAACCAAACCAACTTTCTCCATTGGTTCCGATTGGAAGTAGCCTTCACCACGTCGTAGAACTTTGGTAGGGATGTAGCTCCTTTTATTTGGTCAGACCATCGTGTTGATGATCGGCCACGTGATCTTCTGCCTTCAGTGTTGCCAACAATGACCAGTTTTTCAAGGCTATCATCCCCACTTCGCATTATGTGGCCGAAATAAGAGAGTATGCGTAGTAGTCGTACTCTCGACAGTCGGGTTCTTATGCCAAGTTGGGAGAGAACAGATACAATTTTGTGTGTTCGACCAATATGTTCAAGGTTAATTGTGATAGGGAGTTAAAAAATGAGAAGTCGGCTGTGGCGGTCCTCGGCACGCTGCCTCATTTACGACTGGCGGAATTTGTAT